>LPNX010896167.1:1123144-1415508 GCA_001517045.1 Pseudotsuga menziesii | reverse complement strand
CAATGACATCGTAGGGAGATTCCTTATGCCACAACATTTAGGTCATGAAGAACTAGGTCTGCTAGGTGTTGTCAACCACTAGTCTCTCCTCCTAGTGGGCACGGTTGAGCGAAATGAAGTTGTACTCAAGTCTTAAGCCTCCCAAGTTCATGACTTAGGGAATCACATATAAGGTTCTACTGGTGGGGGCCTTGTCCTTGAGCTCCCCACCAGAGAATAAATACATTCATAAATTAAAAATATTCAGAGGCAAAAGAGGGACATCACATCCTTCTCCCCTTAAGATAACACCGTCCTCGGTGTTCCAACATTTTCTTTAAACAATTTCCTTCTTATATTTTCTCATCTTTTCTTCTTTTCATCTCTTCGTTCTGAACCCTGGAGATCCTTCGGTACTTCTCAAGTCCCTATCGTACAAGACCTGCAATTCCTTCAATAAGTTTGGGTCTAGCCCAATTTTTTCTTCAGTAGAAAATAATTCACTTAAACCAAAAACCATAGATCCATTTTGCATTGTAATAATTGGCAATTTATTCATTACTAAAACATGGTTACCATCCTTTTACCGTTGATTTTATCTCCAACATTTGGTCAATTAGGTCATCCTCTATTTGAGGAAACAATCTTCACCTTACACATTCAGTAATGTAACAGTCTTTTCGAAAACTTCATTTCATGTTTTTACATTATGTTTTCCAAACTCCCCTTGAGTTTCTTTTATGTTCTGGTGTGGACTTACAAAAATTCTGAGGGTACTCTCCTCAGTGACATCAGACAGCGTCCTGTCTTTCCAGATGTCCAAATTTTGCCTAGGTCTTTTGCCACACCTCATGCCTAACACCAATGTGCTCACGCGGCAATCGCTTGCCTAACACCATTGTGCTCCTGCAGCATGTATGCCTAACACTGATGTGCTCATGCGGAAATCACTTTCCTAACACCATGGTGCTCCCACAGCATTCAAATTTTTCCTTGTTCGTATTCAGTATTAACCTTGACTATTCGTAACGCACACTCCTTGTGCTTAGATGAATTTACTGTCATTGTCCCGATTCATGATTCGGCTACATGGTTAGTCAAAGCATTTATTGATAAATCCCAGCTCTATTATTTAGTCATTATCGTTTCATAAGTTGCAACGATTTTACCATCATTTATGAGTCACTCACTCCTTACCCACTTCTGAGACAATTGAGCGCAACTTGTACACCCAAGTGGATTTATATATACCATAGTGTCCGTGGATCGTGACACTGGTCCTAATCTTGGTAAAACTCAATAGCCAATTTCGACTGATATCCCTGCAAGGTTAGCTCATAGCATTACACAACGTTCATGCATTATCCCTGCATAAGTTAGCTCTTATCATTGTACAACATTCATGCATATCCTTGCAACAATTAGCTCACACCATTATACAGCCTCCATGCATATCCCTGCATAAGTTAGCTCTTAGTATTATACAACATTCATGCATATCCCTACATAAGTTCGCTCACAGCATTAATACCAAGTATTACTCTAACAAATTTATCAGATCTAGCTAAAAGATTTCATACTACTATACAAAGATCCAAGTTAACTATATATAACATATCAAGAATTTACCAAACCTTAGAGAAACAGTATACAATGGTTCATTACCAATATGGAAATGTCTATGGGAACATGTTATTTAAATCATCTCCCGGTGACGATTATAGAGGATATAATCCTTCAGATTAGACACCTCCTCAGATGACACACCTTCGCACCTTCCAACCCTTATCAAACATCGTGATCTTCAGATCTTGTCGAACATAATGTGATCTTCAGATCAGAAACTATTGACAGAGTCTTAACAAACATTTAGCTCCATGCAATCATAACACTCAGAAACAGTTTGCAAATCTATGTAAAAAGGACAAGAGTGACAGAAGGAAGTGTCATTTTGCAAAACCAATGAAATAACTGAAATAACTCAACAGGATTCCAACAAACTCGTAGGCCTTTCGACAATATTAGATCTAAGCATTCCATTTAAATAAGATTTTGCAGATTGGATCTAAGCACTCTTTCCTATTCGAACACGATTCAACATACTGGCTCTAATATTCATCAGATCAAATAAATGATCAAAACGCAAAAAACTAAATCTGCCATCAAAACTCATTAACTCAAGGGAGACTCTTTTAATCATTAGATCTATTATAATGATCAAAACTGCAGAATTGAATATTCAATCAAAACTTATTAACCCAAAGGGAGAATCTAATTAACATTAGATCTATAAAAGGGATCAAAACACAGAATTAAATCTGCCATCAAAACTTATTAATGCAGAGATTAAAATGTCAAATCCATAACGATTTCAACACACACAGAGCAGATTTATGTTCTTATAGCGAATTCAACCCTAGAGGAGGAAATTCAGACATACGATTTGCCATGTAGAGAACAAAATCAAACCATACGTTGCAACATCTAGCAACAGCTTTCTGTCCTCCCCTATGAAATCATAAGAAATATAATGTATATAATACAAGTTCATATCCATAAAATAATTTAGATCTACCTTATTTTCCAATCTAAACTTGGATGGCTTCTCTTAAATTTCAAATACACAGCGACTGCAAAATTGAGGCTTTCAGAACACCTGGATCGATTTGCTATGAGCAAACTGCACATCGATTTCACCCAAATCGTGGGTTGATGTCTTTAATTCTGTACACTGTGACTTCTCCACCATTCATGGATCAGTTTTACGATCCAAAACACAGTAACAGTTCAGTGTTAATTCCTGATCTATCAAGATCTAATACAATAAATAAAATATGTTTAATATATATATATATATATCAAGAAAAAATAGAGATGAAAACCCATATCATTTTATCAAAAGGCAGAGCTAAACGCCGAATTATGGTGAAGTGCACAGACACACAAATATTGGGTTACCTATTCATCAAACACATTCTCCAGGCATGCAAATCATCAACCCATTCTCCAAGCACGCAACCAAAGGCTAAGCTACCAACGCCATAAGACATCAATGGAGATCCACATAGAGGAACAACATGTCTTTTACTGAACTCGTGCCCAATAGAGGTAAAGGGAAAGAGCTCGAAAGGGTTTGTGCAGCCGCCCAAAGGAAAAATTGATCTACGCCAAAGGAGAATTGGCCTTTCCATCAAATATTTTTCCCCTCAAAGCACCAATGCCAAAATACAAGAAGATTGGGGCGATTTTATTTCATCTTATTTTTTATTTTAAGATCCACGAAAGCGATTTCAGGGCTGCCGGTGTAACACAGGATGGCAGTAATAAAATGCATTCAAGGAATGCGCAAGTGCTGATTTCCCCAAAAGTAGCCAGGAAGACAGAAATCCCTAAAATTCAAATGCATTCTATGTTTCTTCATCTTCAAAAGCCATAGGAGGTCTCTTCCCTCAAAACCCAGGCATGGAATCCTTTTTTCTTTTTTTCTTTTTCCTCCTTACATACCTCCTTCGATCCTTGAGGCCTGCTTAGATAACTCGGTTCCCTCGTTCGTTATTGCCATGCATCCACAAAATCATTTTTTTTGTTAGTCATAAACATGTTCATGCTCTTCAACTTCATGCTGAGCCCAAAATATGCCCGAGTATTGTCACTCCGGCTCTGATACCATATGTAGTGTCCCTCTTATACCTTGAAGCCAAAAAGTGGGGAAAGGGGGTAAGATTCTTTTTTCTACTACTGCTACAAAAGGTTCAGCCATGCTATTGTCAAAATTTACGTGAATAAGCCTTTCCTCCATGAATGCTTATTAGCAGCTTCATATTTAATAGTCTATCTTTGAAAATCTTCTGTTAGAGATCATACATGGTGTGAACCTAAATCAACATTCTTAACCTTTAGAAAGGCGTAGTTCAAAATACATTTCATCTTCATGCGGAATCAAGATGAATCAGTATAGAAAACAACTATCTTTATAATCATAATCAAGATGCCTAGCCCAATCACCCTTTTGCCATCAATAACTGTCATGTATAAGATGTTAGTAGATGGGAAGACATGAGTGGTTCAAATCATTAGTACAAATAGACTTGCGCAATATGAGGTACAACACGACAAGCCATCGAACATAAACAACCTATGATAAATTGCAAGGGCGCATAAGATCCTAAACATTGGAATATTAACAAAACTCTTTTGTTATGCCATTCAAACCTTTGAACGATTTCCCTTGGAAGATATGAGTGATAATGAGACAAATATTTCTGTCATGAATTAATCATCAAGATATTAGGAAAAATGGACAACCTTCTACATCGTGCATATTGTAAATCTAGTGCGTTTAAGGTCTTCTTCTGCAATCCTTGCTATAATTACTTCCAGGATGGGGTAAGTACCTACTTTCTATTTTATCCAATCGTGTACAACATATTATAACCAGATAATAAGTCCTTCTTTGTATTTAACATTTTTATAAGGTTTCTCTACAAATTGTAACGACAGCTCAACAATTTACAATACCATTCCATGACTTCATAATTTATCAATTGTCATAATAAATGCCGATACATTATCATTCACAATGGAAGCCCTTCATTAGTAAGGTGCCTTGAAAATCATTTCAGTGCATGGACATAGTCGATAGGGTAACCAGGCCTTTCTTTACAAGTAACAAATTAAAATACAAGGTACTCAAAACAATGAAGATGAAGTTAAAACATTCTCACACAAGAAAAACAGAAACAACGATATACGTGGTTCACCCAATTCCTGGGCTACATCCACCAAACTGTGAGGCCATGTATATTTTATTCAAAATAATGAGTTACAAACTGCAACGAACTTGTTGCCATCTTTTTATGGAACCTCAATAGAGCACTCCTAAGGAGTTTAAACCTATAACGATTCTATAAGAAACACCTTTTCTTATTATCTTTATCTTACTCTTTTTTGGAAGTACACAAGACCATATTATGTGGAACACGTAGACATCCTTAATTTCAGCTGGGGATACAAACGAAAGTGTATACGTGAAACAATAAACTCCACACGCGGATTAGCTATATCCATGATCTAACCTATCTAGCATAGCACTAAAACACAGCCATGATACGATCTTCGAGATCTGAAAAGGGGAAAAGGAAAAATAATCCACACAGAAAATAAATATCTGATGCTACACTTACATAACCAGCGGAGAAAAGACGAAACCACATAGCTCTCCCAATGAAGGAAGGGCCAAAATGATTGTAAACGAATCTGCCCTGTAGCTTTTATTGTTGACAAGCTTTTATTGACAGCCATTCCCTTTTAGTTTGGAAACTACGGCGCCTTAGAGGAGTCGCCTATGTCTTAGCACAAGAATGGCCAAAATGGCCAAAATCTACAGTCTATTCACACAGGATTAATTAATAGCCAGGCGTCTTACCGTTTTGCAGTGGTAATACACAGACTTAATTAACAGCCATAATATCCTTCACCCTACCTCTAACAAGGGTTTCCTTGAAACCCTACGCATGTATTTTAGCTCTTTCAGTAAAACTGAATTGAGTATCGAATACACAATACCTGGCACTGGTATCTGGTCGTGAACCTGTTGCAATAACTCACAGTTTTATTTCCAGTACAAAATAACATAAATGTGATGATTATTTTTATATACTTGTTTATAACACAAAAATGGATTCATGTCGCGTATATACAACCATTGTCCATCAATTTTATACTCCAAGTTAGGTAATGCACAGTAACGCACAGTCAAATAGGTAACATACAATCAACAGGTAACCACCATTAATAAGTAATGCTTAGCAACGCCCAAGTACGGCTTGGCTTGCCCTAGATTCGATGCTTGGCATGCAATTTGCATTAATGTTGTGTTGGGAGGATGCCTATTTAGTAGGAATGCCGTTGGGTTCTAAATTTCCACGCCAACATTTAGTAAAAAATGCACTAAGGCAAGGCACAGTCTATTAAGACAAGACGCAACAGGTTTTTGTTTTACGTTCATAAATCACGAATGCAAATGCGGCCTATCCAGGAGAACTCGCAGTCTAGGTTTTAAAATGATCTATTATGAATGCAAATGCAGCCTACCCATTTTTAAACCATAGGAGGAAACTACGTGTTAGCTCACTACCTAAAGGGACCTGTAGATCGTAATCCTTGATAGGATTCTAATTTTGTTCAACCCATTAGATAATTTTCAAACATAAACAGAAGAAAATAAATACAGTGGCACAGCATACCAGTACTCCTTCTAGTTTAGTCTGCAACTCTGTAAGGTAAGTCGCGTACTGTCTCATGGGTCGAACGCAAGTACAGGACAGTCTTCTCCCAAGAAAAACCCAGTACACACACCAGAAATCCCCTTTCGTTCTATTTCAAAAATCCAATCCTCTCTGCCAGATGGAGAGCGCCCCCCCTTCACCAGTCTCAACCCCAAATCATGCCCCCCCTTTCAATTCCCTTCCCAGCTCATAAAATAACCAAAAACAAGCAAACGGTCAGGTGCTAGGATCCCCATACATTATGGAGGAAATTTGGCCACTATCTTAGCCGTGGCAGGTTTCCATTAATTTTGCCGACCAGTGATTAAGTGGAGGCATGCGTTCGGCATGTAGTAGTGTTTTTCCTTACAATCAGTCATTTAATTTCCACAAGTTAAGGCAGAAACTCCTGCCACTAAATTGTCCAGGAGGATTTCCCTAAATTAGGCCAAAGATTAGCCTCCTTCATTCCTTTCAACTCTGGGTGCATGTTAAGCCTCTCATTTATGCATATAGATACAAATATATGCCTTCTTAAAACTATATGAATACATGTATATTCATATATATATATATATATATATATATATATCTAAGTATGTAGTTTATTTTCCCCATTTAACTGATGGATAATAAATATATATACCTATATATATTTATGTTATTTGCGCATATTCCCTATGTGTTCTTTTTACCAGTTTTAATGTCGCTCTTACCAAAATTGGCGACTATGAAAACCCACCAATGACATCGTAGGGAGATTCCTTATGCCACAACATTTAGGTCATGAAGAACTAGGTCTGCTAGGTGTTGTCAACCACTAGTCTCTCCTCCTAGTGGGAACGGTTGAGCGAAATGAAGTTGTACTCAAGTCTTAAGCCTCCCAAGTTCATGACTTAGGGAATCACATATAAGGTTCTACTGGTGGGGGCCTTGGCCTTGAGCTCCCCACCAGAGAATAAATACATTCATAAATTAAAAATATTCAGAGGCAAAAGAGGGACATCACAGGTCTTATCAAGCAACTGTTGAAAAGAATAAATAAAAAATATGCATGCCTGAATCAAAATACCAAAAACTTTATGAATCATAACAGAATTGGTTAAGTATGATATACAAAGGATTGATAAAAAAAAATTATTCATATAAGCTGCAAATTTTGAAAGTACCCCAAAAAGATTAAAATACCTGATGAGTATTTAGCATACTTTCCTTGTCCAAGTAATATTCCGTTAGCTTCTCATAGAGATAATATACTTGTAATCAAACTGCAAAACCACTTTTTAGATGATTCAATTTATTCATAAATACATAAAAGAAAAAGAGTCTTGTGTAGACTACCTATTAGAAATGACTCTTATTTATTCAGAACAACAAGCACATATTTACATATATACAAGTGATAATAACCCAAAATATTTTTCAAGGATCAGGAGGAGGAGGAATAGCTTCCCCTTCAACTAATTCCATTTTATTTTGCTGCAAAACATTTTGTATAAAATCCTGTTTAGGTGCCGGTTGGTGACAAAGCCTAAGTCTATGCCCATTTACTACAAAGGAAATTTCTGAGCCATCAATTTTTTTAATTTTTACTGATCCATTGTCAAAAGTTGTAACTACTTCGTATGGACCCATCCAACGAGTAGTTAATTTTCCTTTAAAATTTTTAAACCGTGAATCGAATAGTAGTGCCCAATCCCCATTATTAAACTGTTTTGCTTAATAAATTTATCATGCCATGTTTTTCGTTGATTCTGTATTAACATTGTTCTTTGAAGTGCATCTTGTCTAATTTTGTCTAACTCATTAATCTATAATATTTGTTGTTTCTGTGCTTCATCCAAATTCATGCCTAATTGTGCTGCCATACGAAAAGTTTTAACTTGAAATTCAATAGGTAAAAGGACTTGTTTACCATACACTAACTCATAGGGGGTATGTCCGGTAGTGTTTCTCCATGTTATCCTATAAGCCCATAAAGCCTTTGGGATTCTATCTTCCCTATCCTTATGATGTAAGTGAATGGTCTTAGTGAGAATGGCTTATAATACTTTATTAGTTGATTCTACCTCAACATTAGCTTGAGGGTGATAAGGTGAAGATTTGCAATGTTGGATGCCATAGTTCTTAGTAACTTCTTTTAGTAATTTGGAAGTAAATTGAGTACCTTGATCTGTGACAATTTCTCTAGGTACACCAAACCGGGTGAATATTTCTTCATATATAAACTTTACCACCAATTCCTCTGTGGCTCTAGATAAAGCTTTAGCTTCTACCCACTTGGTGACATAGTCTGTACAGACTAAAATATATTTCTTCTTACGAGACATGGGATAAATTGGTCCAACAAAATCAAGCGTCCATTTCTCAAAAGGTTCAATCATAACTTGGGGTTGTAAAGGATTTTGATCAGATGACGTAGGTCTACCCATTCGTTGGCATCTATTGCATCCTTTAACATATTTGGCAGCATCCTTAAAAATTCTTGTCCAATAATAACCAGAATGTAATACTTTGTATGTCATCCTATTATCAGAAAATTGTCCTCCACATGGTCCATCATGGCATGCATGGAGGATGTCTGTCATTTCATCCTCCCACACACATCATCAAATAATAATATCGGGACCAGTGCGGAAGAGATCGTTATCAACCCAAGAATAATTAGAAATATGAACTATAATACGATGCTTCTCATGTGGAGACAAATGGTTTGGTATTTCCCAGTTGCTAGCTAATTGGAAATATCCACAAACTAAGGGGTTTGAACAGATACAACAAATAGATGTTCATTAGGAAAATTGTTGGCAACTAGTTTAGTACTATCTTCATGTTGAATATGGGAAAGGAAATCTACTACGAGAATTTCTTTACCAGGTCAATCAATGATGGTAATGTTAAATTATTGCAATAAAAGAAGCCACCGGGTAACTCTACCATTGGTAATTAGTTTATTCATTAGAAATCTAATGGCAGAATGATTGATATGCACAAAAACTTCATAACCTGTGATATAATGATGAAATTTATTAATAGAATAAACTCTTGCCAAAAATTATTTTTTAGTAACAGTATAATCTAATTCAGTAGGGGTCAAATTTTTTCTAATAAACTAGATGGCATAAGGTGCTTGTCATTATTTTTGGCCGAGGAATCCTCCTATGGCCATATCAGAGGCATCGATAGATATGTGAAAAGGGAGGGACCAATCAGGACCGCTAAGTATTGGTTCCATTGATAGTTTAGCTTTTAGGATTTCAAAATAATTTTGACAAGATTCTCTCCACTGGAATTCTGAATCCTTTGTAAGTAACTTAAAAATTGGTGCAACTATTTTAGTAAAATTTTGAATAAAGCGGCAGCAATAGCCTGTATGACCAAGGAAGCTTCTTACCTCTTTCTGAATTTTGGGAGAGGGAAGGCCAACAATTACTTTGATCTTTGCAGGGTCTGCCTTGATTCCTTGGGAAGAAACATGGTGTCCCAAAACTATACCTTATGTTAGTAACATTTTATGTTTTTTGTGACTAAGAGATAAATTCATTTGTTGAAATTAGATCAATACCTTCTCAATATTGTCAAGGGATTCTTGAAAAGTATTACCATAGGCTGTAAATTCATCCATGTATACCTCCACACAGTCATGTATAAGATCAAAAAATATTCCTAAGACTGCTCACAGGAAAGTGGCAGGTGCATTACATAAGCCAAATGGAAAAACTCGATAAGAATATGTTCCCCAAGGGCATGTAAAAGTGGTTTTGTCTTGATCTTCTGGTGCTATTAAAATATGGTTGTAACCACTAGTATACCAGTCAAGAAAGGAAAAATGCTATTTACCTGATAGAGTATCTAATACTTGATCGATAAAAGGTAAAGGATGGTATTCTTTAAGTGTAGATTTGTTTAGTTCCCTAAAATCAACACAAATATGCCATTTCCCTGTGACTTTATTTGGAACTACTACTAAAGGAGATACCCATTTACTATTGGAAATAGGATAGATGAAACCAACAGTGAGGAGTTTTTGTAATTCTTCTTTTACTATATCCTTTAGAGCAGGATTCATCCTCCTCTATGGCTTCCTTACAGGTGAGATGCTTGGATCCATATAAATATGGTGAATACAGGTATTGGGGTGTACACCCTTCATATCGTTGTATTCCGATGCAAATGCTCTAGCTTGTTTCTTAAGAACTTTAAGCAGTTGTTCTTGTTGGTTTTCTCTTATTCGGGCATTTATAGGTAAGAACTTTTTAGGGCCAACCTCACAAGGTATGGTATATGTTCCTGTATTCTCTTCAATTGTGAAGACACAAGGTGTTTATGTAAACATTGAGAGATCCATATTCTCTTGAAACTCATCTCCAAAAAGTTGATCGAATTGAGCAAAGGACTGAGGGAAATCTTTATAGGTTGTCAAAGAAACAAACTGGTTTAATACATTCTCAGTGGTTTACTCTTGAAGTGCCAAGGAAAAATCACTAGGAAGGGAGAGATCATAAAATTCTTCATCCCAAAAAGAAAAATTTAACCACGATGAATTTTCAATTATTGGTTGTGCTGGGGGATATAAAATAATTCTTTGTGTGGAAAACCCATTGGAAATAGTCATCTCTCTATCCCTACACCCTTCAAAAGAATTTGCAATAGCTAACCATGGTATTCCCAAGATAATAGGATGTCCTTTATAAGGATCTTTTGATTCTATGACCATAAAGTCAACAGGGTATTCCCATGAAGCTACTGATACAATAATGTCATCCAGGACTCCAATGGGTTTTACCGTAGTGTGGTCTGCTAGTTCTAGAATGGAAGGAGTAGGTCGAAGAAATCATCCCAATCGTAAAACTTCTAAAAATGCGGTGGTCATCATGTTAATAGCAAACCCTAAATTGATTAATGTATTCTCTATGACGGTGTTGTTTATAATTACAGTCACTACTGGGGATCCTGGATTTGTATATTTTGCAATCTGGGATTGACCTATCATACATTCAGACATTTCTTCTATAACATGAATTGTAAGAGGGTCCTTTTGGTTATTTCTTGGGAGTTTAATAAAAATCAGTTTTATTACCTTAATATAGATGGGTATATCTTTAATGGCTTGTAATAGAGGGATTTTAATACAGATGTTCTTTAATTCATTCAAAATGTTATACTCGGGATGAACTACAGGTTTTTCTATTACTAGTCTCTCGAGAAATGGAGGAATTTTTTGCTCCTGAATAGTTTCTTATGGAGGATGGGTGTGTACTAAAACCTTTGGAATGTTCACATCCTCCAAAATAGCATCATTCACGAGTTCACTTGAATATTCTTCTTTTTTTGGTTCCTGAATGATGACTGATGACTTGGGTTTATTATTCACAACTCTTCCCGATCGTAATTGAATTTCATGTACAGGTACAGTCAAAATAAGGTATGAGGGAAGAGTTTGAAACTCAATGCTATTAAGATCTTGAGTTGGTTTATTGTTATGGTTAGGTATTGGGTGTGCAGTTAATAATTTCAGTCAAGGAGGATTTTCATTCTGAAAGTGATGAGGTTGTTTTGTGATAAAAGGAACTAGAGGTACAAATCCATGCGACATTTGCTGGAAATTTGTTGGATTATGAGGATAAGGTGCAGGGACAGGTTGTGGCTAAGGATATGACTATCCTCTCCATCATTTTTATTAATATTGTTGTTGTGGAAATTGAGGAGGAGGATACTGAGGTGGCAACTGCCAAGTAGAATTGTTCCATTGTTGAGGTGGTTGATACGAAGGATAATATAGTGGAGATTGTGGTGGAAAGTTTGGATATGCTAGTTGGTCTCTAGGTTGCCAAGGAGGTGTCTTAAATGTTTCAGCTACATACCCACTCTTATAGCTAGCTTGCAACCTAGGAAATGATGGGAAGTTATATGTTGGATGCTCTTTTGTACATATGTGACATACAGAGATGTTGTTTAATGGACATTTCCTTTGGGGATGTTTAGTTCTACATCTGGGACAAAAAATACTCATTGCTGCTCATTCTTCATCCTGCCTCTTCTTGGCTTATAAAGCATCTAGTTGAGAACCCATTTCTCCTAAGATATCAGTCTTAAAATTCTCCAACAGGTTTCCTATCTCTACTCTTGTAATTCCTCCTGAACTAGGAACATTTCCTCTTATATTTCTACTTAAAGGCTCTTGAAAATTTTTCATAACTTTCTTTCTACTACTAGAGTAATTTTTACACATCTGACTGATCTAAGAAAATTTTTTATGGGAAATATAGCCAGCTTCCATGAGATTAAGTGTAACATCCCCAACCCTTTGATCGATGAAGAGGACGCTACCATACATCAATCATCCGGGCATATAGCCCCATGAAAATGAACATACATACATATAATGCTATAACAAGATTACTTAAAACATAAAACATACTACGATGCACTAATCATTCATATACATAGCGGAATCAAAACAACATGCATTCATATACAATTTACTATTCATTATGTACATTATCATTCATTAATGGTAAATACAATTGCAGACACAAGTCAGGTAAGAATAGTTATCTTAATAAGGACTTGTCCCGCAACCAGCTACGTTGCTGCAACGTTCCACCCAACCATAGGTCTGCATGCTCCTTAATCTCTCAGTAACGCTACCACCCCCCAGCTAGGCATTATTCCCCAAGGAATAAGGAACTAACAGGCTTACACATAGCCAAGGATAACAACACCACAAGGGTACACAGTTCAGCCAAGCCAACATAGTTGGGTTTATCAGGCGAACAATAGATCAGCCAAGCCAACAAAGTTGGGTTTATCAGGCCATCCAAGAGTTGGGAAAGGATAAATTCAAAGCTGGTGAGCTCATTGAAGAGCTAAGGACACCTACACTAGAACTGGCCTGGCTTCTAGGACACCCACACACACCCGACACAAGGAAATCAGTCCTTTCTCTGCAACGTAGTCCCTCAAACCCTGATCTCCATTCCAGTGCTATTCTGGGGTTATGGAGAAGAAATCCAGCCCACTAGCTCTATTTGTGTGGTTCCCAAAACACCAGGTTTATCAAGCACATCAGGCCCTCATTCACCACTCCAATGCAGTCCGAGGAAAAATCCACTGCATGCATGAAGCAAAACAACTATTCAAGCTTTTATAGGGGAAAACAACTCCCTGAATCATTCTTGGCCCTATCATTTCCAAAACGATTCCATAGAAACCTACAACATCACAAGGGGAAAACACAGTCCAGCAATTGTGGTAAACAACAGTCCATGAACATCCATGAACCCATAGCACACAATCCCCAATGCAATCGCTGGAGAACTTACACTGACCGAAATGGGAAAGGAATAGGATCCCAATATAAACATGAGGGAAAAAAATGCAACCCACAGAACTGTAGATGAAAATCATAGCCACGATTCAACGATGGAAAAACATAATGTTACATAGTCTGACAATGGTGGAAAAGACACAGACTCTCTGCATGGACATGAGGATGAACACCATCGCAGACTAACAACTTCGTGAGAGAAGGAAGAACCAACCCACAAGCCAGCAATCCAAGAGGTAGAGGAGAACAAATGAACCAACCCCAATCAAGGAATTATGGCCCCCTTTTAACTCCACTCAGCGTGAGGGAAAATGAACAGACTCACAATCCCCATAGTGGATAGACCATCCGCAACCCAAAAGGCACGTCGTTGAGAGAGTGCAGGTGTGGGCATATTAGTGGTTTTCCTGCCATCCAATAGCTACCCCAACTAACAACACAATAACTAAGGTGGTGGTTGGATGAGACAAAGGAAGGTGAGCAAAAGAGTGGTGACACATTGGCTTTTCCCCCCATGGCTCAAGGTTCAGCATTCCCCCTGCTTATCCTTAGGAATCATGCCCCTTCTCAATTTGGTTGCAGTGAACATAGCTGGCTCGGGTTATTTAATTAAATATGTATAGTTACATGATGCCACAACTTAATATGTATGCCGCATGTCCCGATATACCATTGGTGACAATTTCTATCTAAAACATAACATAACCAAATCTATGGTGGGGCCTTTTCCTTTAGCTCCGCAACATGATTATTTACAATATATGTATCATGTATATTTAATGCAAACAGGGTCAAAACTAGGGTGTTACATTCCCCTCCCCATTCAATGGCACGGTCCTCAGTGCTTTACAAAATTTGAACAAAATGCTACACTGGTACCACCTTAGTGTTCTGCAGAATTGAAAAAAAATGGATGTGCCAATCACATGGAATCCTCCAGCTCCCACGTAGCCTCTTCAGGTCCATGGTGCTCCCATTGCACCTTTACCTGCCCTATGGCTCGGTTCCGGAGCATTGTGACCTTCCTGTCGAGGATGTGTATTGGGTCGATTTGGAACTCTCCCTCGGGTTCCACCTAAATCACATCCCAATTTATCACATGGTTAGGATCATGTACATATTTCTTAAGCAAAGAAACATGAAAAACGTTATGAGCTCTAGTACTAGTAGGCAATGCAAGTCTATATGCAACAGGCCCTATTCTTTCAAGCACTTCAAATGGCCCACAATATCTAGGTGATGGCTTGGCACAAATTCCAAGCTTCAAGGAACTCTTCTTTTCTTTTACTCTGAGGTAAACATGATCCCCAACACTGAACTATCTATTCATCCTATGCTTATTCACATAGCTTTTCTACCTGTCCTGTGCTACTTTCATATTTTGTCTGATCTTTACAACCTCTTGCTCCATATGCTTGAGCAATTCTGGTCCAAGCACAACCCTATTCACTGGTTTATCCCAATTCACTGGTGTCCTACACCTTCTTCCATATAAATATTCATACAGACTCATCCCCAAGGATGCTTGCTGTCCATTGTTATAAGCAAACTCTACCAAGTGTAAATAATCTTCCCACTTGGTTGGTTTGTCCATCACGTACATGCGAAGCATATCTTCAAGCACCTGATTAACTCTCTTTGTCTACCCATCTGTCTAAGGATGGTATGCAGTGATGAAGTTTACCTTTGTACCCAAGTATGCAAACAATCCCTTCCAAAAATTGGAAGTGAACTTGACATCTTTGTCAGAGACTATTTCCTTCAGCAGTCCATGCAATTTGAAAATATCCTTCATGAATATATTTGCAATTTCATCAGTCTTGTGCATAGACTTTACTGGTATAAAATGTGCTTCTTTTGTCAACTTTCCTACCACAACCATGATGGAATCATGTTGTCTCCAAGTCATCGGCAATCCCGTAATAAAATCCATGGAAATACTTCCCATTTCCATTCCGAAACTGGAAAAGGATGCAACAATCCTGCTAGATGTTGATGCTCAATGTTTACCTGTTGACATTTTATGCACCTTGAAATGTATTCAGCTATGTCCTTTTTCATTCCTAGCCAAAAGTACTGCTTTCTAGCTATAGCAATTGTCTTGTGATATCCTGGGTGACCAGAATACGGAGCTTGATGGATTTCATCCATAACAACTCTCCTTAAATATGCTACATTCGGAATATAAATTCTTCCTTTATAAGTAAGAATTCCATCTTCTTCCAATTTATATCCTTCATACCTCTTCTCAAGACTTTGTTGTTGCAATTTGTCTTTTACCTGCTCATACAATTCATCTCTAGCAACATGATTATCAATCTGCTGCCTCAAATCTGATTGGAAAATACTAAGAGATGCCACATGCATTTCCTATACCTTCCTGCTGAGTGCATCAACTACCTTATTCTCCTTTCCTTTTATCTGCTTGATTTCGAAATCAAACTCACATAAAAATTCCAGCCATCTCGCTTGCCTAGCATTCAGAGTAGGCTAATCAAACAAATACTTTAGACCACAATGGTCTGTCCTGAGATCAAATCTTCTACCCATCAAGTAATGTCTCCACATCTTGAGAGCATGCACTATGGATGCAAGCTATAGATCATGAGTGGCATAGTTCCTCTCATGTTCTTTCAGCTTCCTTGACTAATAACATATCACGTGGTTGTCCTGCATAAGGACTCCTCCAAGCCCTTGTTCGCATGCATCGATACACACCACAAAATATTTCTCTGGATTTGCAACCTTCAATACTGGTGCACTGTTGAGGAGATTCTTCAACCGCTGGAATATTTCTTCACACTTCGAAGTCCATTCAAACTTTATCCCCTTCTTTTGCAAAGAAGTGATGGCATGTGCAACCTTAGAGAATCCCTCAATGAATCTCCTGTAGTATCCTGCAAGTCCCATAAAAGATCTTACATCCACCACATTTCTTAGAGTAGGCCAGTTCATAATGGCTTCAATCTTCTCAGGGTCCACTGATATACCCTCTTCTGAGATAATGTGACCCAAATATTGAATTCTATCTCTGTAGAAGTCACACTTGCTCAGTTTTGCATACAACTGATGTTCCCTGAGCAATTGCAATGTCAATCTCAAATGCTCTTCATGTCCCTCCTCATTCTTGGAATAAACAAGAATGTCATCAAGGAAAACAAGAAAAAACTTGTCCAAATACTAGCTGAAGTCACTGTTCATAAGGCACATAAATGTAGCTGGTGCATTTGTGAGACCAAATTGTACCACTACAAACTCATAATGTCCATACATTGTCCCGAACGCTGTCTTATGAATGTATTCATCCTTAATTCTCACTCGATGGTAACCATATCTCAAGTCAATCTTGGAAAATACCTTTTCTCCTCTCATTTGATCAAAGAGGTCATCAATACTAGGCAAAGGATATTTATTCTTCTTAGTAACTTTGTTCAACTATTTGTAATTAATACATAACCTGCGTGTACCATCTTTCTTCTTTACAAACAAAACCGGTGCTCCCTAAGGAGACACACTCGGCCTGATATACTTCTTTTCCAACAACTCTTGCAGTTGCATCTTCAACTCTAGCATCTATGGTGTACTCATACTATAGGGTGTCTTATACACTGGTGTTGCTCCTGGCACTAGTTGAATGGTGAAATCAATGCCCGTCTTTGGAGGAAGCACTAGAATCTCATCAGGAAACACATCCTTGAATTCCTGTAACACCTGATAGTCCTCCAACCTAGGAGTTTCATCTCATGTTGGTTCCGAAATATGAGTTGCATACAACTGGAAACCTTTCCTACAGAACTTCTTCAACCGCATTGCTGAAACCTATCTTACTGAAATTACTTTTGGATGACCCTTCACAACTACTGGGTTTCCTTCTTCATCCGTGCATTCAATAGTCTTGTTATAACAATCAAGCTTTACTCTGTGAGCTTCTAACTAATCCATTCCAATGAGAACATCATAGGAACCAAGCAGTAGAACATTCAGATCTATGCAAGTGATCAATCCATTCATAATCAATGGACATTTCTCCACTACTTCACTGAACTTTCTCTTAGTTCTAGTGGCTAGCTGAACTAACCAAGATTTTCTATGCTTTACCTTCGTAAAAGTTCAAATCGCCACTACTCTAGGAGTAATGTAACTGTGAGTAGAACCAAGGTCAATCAAAATAGAAACAGATTGTTCAACAATATTACCTACAACTTCAACCACAGTTTACTGGTGATCTTCCTGGCGGTCCTCCAGTGTTGCATAAATTATAGGGACTGCTCTTACTACTTGACCCACTGTTTCTGCTTCCTGAATGTTATAAGCTAGCCTTGAATTTCCATTCTCGAGTGGACAATATCTGTGCAAGTGGGGTCCTTCACATTTCCAACATTTGAGTGGACCTTTATTCTATGGTGTCTCTTTAGGCTTTCCACTTGTCACTCCAATTGGATTACTCACAGCTTGGGATGGCTGCTTCTGCTAATTCCTGAATCTAGAAGGTTTGAAACCTTTCCTTCTTTGGTCAAATTTCTTGTTTTTCTTGTCCTTCCATGCCTTATGGTAATCAGGTTTACCTTTTCTTTGTTCATAGAAATACTTCGCCTTCCTTATTGTTTCTTCCAGAGTCATAGGTTCATAAAACTCAATTCTATCTTTGTAAGACTGAGGCAATCCACTGGAAACCGCTGGAGCTTCACTTTTTCATCTCTAATGTATCGGACATACCTCAACAATTCCAAGAATTTATTTGCATATTCATCCATGGTTTGTTGTCCCAATCTCAGCTCATGGAACTCTTTAATCTTGTCATCATAATACCTGTCGGAGAGGTATTTCTGCCTGAAATACTTCTTGAACTGCTTCCACTTTGGTTTCCTTTCACTGATCCTCTTTACTTGCTTGAAGTGTTCCCACCAAATGGATGCTCTTACATTTAGATTGAATATGACAAATCTTGCCTTCATGTTTCCTGAATAATCCTGCACTTGGAAGTACTTCTTTATCCCAAGAATCCAAGCTTCAGCTTCTTGTCCAGTCTTTATCTCACCATCAAATGTAGGAGGCTTAGCTTTCTTAAATTCATCTCGAGAGAAATCCCTATGGTGCCTTCTTCTTTTCCTTTTATGAGAGGATGAACTTGTATCTCCATTGGATTCTTCAAAGTCAGATGATCCACTGGAATTCCTTCTCCTCCTCCTAGTGCTGCTCTTACTACCTTCTTGTCTTGATGTACCTCATCTAGAATATATCTTTCTATGCAAGTTTGTCAAACTCTGCAACATGGAAGAATTCAAATGATGCTACTCTTCCTAGGCTTTAATCAAGATTCTCATGGTGGCTGCAACCTTGGATGGTGTCTCCTGGAATATCCTTCCATTAGACTCTATGTCATCATTTCCATTACGGACATTTTCTCCCATGGTATCTCCTGCACACTCGTAAGAATCCCGAGCATCATATCCATCATGGGTTCTCATGACTGAATTACCTCTTGCTTTACCACATTGTTCTTTCTAGAGTACTGCTCTCAGAGGTGTCTATAATTCTGCAAATGTGTTAGTAGCAAACTGTTAGATACATACCATTAATATAATTTAAAACTACTTACCTTCCTCTTTTGGAAATTCATAAAACAACAAATTTTTATTTTTATTTGCCCAAAACAAAAAAATTCCTCTCTCCCTTTTCAGCCCTATGACCACTGATAATCTGCTGAGAGCCTACTGAAAGACAGTTGAAAACTGCTTGAAAAATTGTTGAGAAGTTCTCTTGAGAAGCCAAATCTCCTTTGGCCCAATTGGACCACCTCCCAACTATCTTTTTGACACTTCGGTGGTCAAAAAATCTAGCTCATCGGCAGTCTATTTGCTTATTTCTTTTTAGCGTGTTAGCCCGTAGTGATCTAATCCTCTGAATTGTAACGGTGATGCCAAGGTCTATCCATTGGTGGTTTCATCAGCAAATGTTTTCCGTGGTATCAGCGGTCGGACATGTTATTCGTCGGGTGCACAGTCCCTTGGGCAGCCGCAACGGGAGAAAGTGATCTCACTGCAGTCTCCATGGACATCTATCAACTATCAGACCTACTATCCATCGGGTGGATAGTGCTCTAGACTACCGCAATGGCAGATTTACAATCCTTTGATTCCTTCCGATCGGAGGCCCGATCCTTAATAATTTTTCAATGACTTTATACTCAAACCAAATCTTCAAAATTTTCCTCTAATCGGGTTTCTTCCCTACTAACTCTTCTGCATTTCGGTGGGAAAACTGACTAAACTTCCGATCTGCATCAGTGGTGTCAAAACCTGCTCATCGGTGTTCTCCTTACTAACATTCCGGTGTTTCAGCGGCCAGAACATCTAATTCTCTCTGCTGTATCGAGCTTGCAGTGGTCTACTATTCTGAGTTTTATCTGCGATCTGTTGGTCTAATTTCATCTGCCATATCGAGTGCATAATCATCTATCGCTCCGAACTTCATTGGTGATAACATAGACTAACTGCTATGTTGGTGACCGGGTTTCCTACGCATCAGACGGTTAGTCCTTTCGACTTCTGTAACGTCAACCCATGATATTTCTATGTCTTCCACAGCTCACGACTTTGTCGCCGGTTGGAGCAACTAGTCTCTAGTGGCATCAGTGCTCAGATGCACTTCACATCAGGTGATTAGTTCTTTATGTAGCCGCAACGATGGGCAACAGATTTATTATGGTCTCCGTGGGGCACTCGTCGGTGGTCGGAATAGTTGTTCATTGTGGCATTAGATGGATAGTTGAGTAGGCAGCCGCAACTGTGGTTCACCTTCATTGAACCTTTTCCAATCAGCGAACTAATCCACTAACATCTCCCGATGGCCGATGATCTCATTCCTTAGAGAAAATTTTTGAATTTTCTTCTTTCCTTGTCTTTCACCGTATCGACTATTGGAGCAACTATCCTCTATGGCATCGGCGGTCGGAGGCTCTACCTGTCGGAAGCATTGTTGTCTAGCCATCTGCAATGGTGGTGCAAGATCATCTAAATTTTTCTGATGTAGTCGCCAAAATTTTCACCACGTCGGCAACTTGATCCTCTAGGCATCGGCAATGTGATCAACTAATCATCGTTGATCAATCTACTATCCTCCGTCGACATGTCATCGACAATTCCTTCAACTAAGTGGCGCCGATCGCCGATGGTCAGCATCGGGTGGTCTTCAGACTAATTATTTCACTGTGTTAGAATAAATTCTCACTGATTTCTCTGATGCATCGACAATTTTAACACTTGAGCAAAATTTCACAAAACCTTCCGCCATCGGGTGGGATTCAAACTAGCAGTTCCACCGTGTCGGAGGAACTTCGCACTAAGTTCTTCGACGGGTCGATGAGTGATGAATGTAATTCCTTCCACAATATTCTTTTGATTATCGTACATCAAGTGACCTTCATACTATCCTTTCCACTGCATCGAAAGAGCTTTGCACTAAGTTTTCCGATGAGCCGACAATTCTGGCACTTAGAAAAATTTTGTGAATTTTGTTGTCATCACCCATTTATCCTGGTTTCTTCTAGGAAGTAGGAAACTTGCCTCTGTTGACTGTTTCTCTTATCCCTCTGAGGCCCAAATGCTACAACATACGCTCTATCATTGTATCTTCACGGCCCATTTAGGCCCATGCTGCAACCAGAGCTCTGATACCACACTGTAACATCCCCGACCCTTTGATCGACGAAGAGGACGCTACCATACATCAATCATCCGGGAATCTACCCCCATGAACATGAACATACATACATATAATGCTGTAACAATATTACTTAAAACATAAATCATACTACGATGCACTAATCATTCATATACATAGAGGAATCAAAACAACATGCATTCATATACAATTCAACATTCATTATGTACATTATCATTCATCAATGGTAAATACGATTGCAGACACAAGTCAGGAAAGAATACTTATCTTAATAAGGACTTGTCTCGCAATTGTCTATGTCACTGCAACGTTCCACCCAACCATAGGCCCACGTGCTCCTTAATCTCTCATCAATGCTGCCACCCCTGAGCCGAGCATGATTCCCCAAGGAATAAGGAACTAACAAGATTAAACATAGCTAAGGATAAGAACACCACAAGGGTACATAGTTTAGCCAAGCCAACAAAGTTGGGTTTATCAGGCGAACAACATATCAGCCAAGCCAACAAATTTGGGTTTATCATGCCATCCAGGAGCTGGGAAAGGCTAAATGCTAAGCTGGTGAGCTCATTGAAGAGCTAAGGAAACTTACACCAAAACCAATCTGGCTTCTAGGACACCCACACACACCCAACACAAGGAAATCAGTCCTTTCTCCGCAACAAAGTCCCTCAGACCCTGATCTCCCTTCCAGTACTATTCAGGGATTGTGGAGAAGAAAGACAGCCCACTAGCTCTGTTTGTGTGGTTCCCAAACCACCAGGTTTATCAAGCACATCAGGCCCTCATTCACCACTCCAATGCAGTTTCAGGACAAAGCAACTGCATGCATGCAGCAAAACAACTATTCAAGCTTTAACAGGGGAAAACAACTCCTTGAATCGTTCTTGGCCCTATCGTGGCCAAAACGATTCCATAGCAACCTACAACATCACACGGGAAAAACACAGTCCAACAATCGTGGTAAACAATAGCCCATGAACATCCATGAACCCATAGCACACAATCCCCAATGCAATCGTTGGAGAACTTACACCGACCGAAATGGGAAAGGAACAGGATCCCAATATAAATGTGAGGGAAAATGACACAACCCATAGAACTGTAGATGAAAATCACAGCCATGATTCAATGATGGAAAAATAGAATGTTACATAGTATGACAATGGTGGAAAGGACACAGACTCTCTACGTGAACATGAGGATGAACACCACTGTAGAATAACAACTTCATGAGAGAAGGAAGAATCAACACGCAAGCCAGCAATCTGTGAGGTAGAGGAGAATGAATGAACCAACCCCAATCAATGAATTGCGTCCCCCTTTTAACTCCACTTAGCGTGAGGGAAAATGAACAGACTCACAATCCCCATAGTGTATAGACCATACACAACCCAAAAGGCGCGTCGCAGAGAGAGTGCAGGCATGGGCGTAGTAGTGGTTTTCTTGCCAGCCAATAGCTACCCCAACTAACAACGGAATAACTAAGGTGGTGGTTGGATGAGACAAAGGAAGGTGAGCAAAAGAGTGGTGACACATGGATTTTCCCCCCATGGCTCAAGGTTTATCATTCCCCCTCCTTATCCTTAGGAATCATGCCCCTTCTCAATTTGGTTGTAGTGAACATAGCTGGTTGGGATTTTTTAATTAAAGATGTATAGTTACATGATTCCACAACTTAATATGTATGCCGCATGTCCCGATATACCATCGTTGACAATTTCTATCCGAAACATAACATAACCAAATCGATCATGGGGCCTTTGCCTTTAGCTCCACACCATGATTATTTACAATATATGTATCATGTATATTTAATGCAAATGGGGTCAAAATCAGGGTGTTACATTAAGACTTTCTAACAATTCCTTGGAGAATCCTTTAAGGAAAAGTGTGCGTACTGCATCTTCTCGGAGGTCATTATATTTAGACTTAAGTAATGTATAAGTGAACCTCTCAAGATAATCCTCCAGGCTCTCGTTTTCAAGTTGTTGTATCTTGAATATATCATGTCGAGAGTCCTTAGGTTTGCAATATTCTTGATATTTTCACAAGAATGAGGTTTTCATATCATCCCAAGTCCTAATAGTAGATTCTCCTAATCCCATGAACCATCTCAAGGTGGAATCCTTGAGTGTAGTGGGAAAGAGTTTTAGTTTGTGAGCGTCTTGTAGAGAATTGTAACTCATACAAAGGATATCAAACTTGAACAAGAATGCGCCTGGGTCCTCATTACTTTTTCCATAGAAAGTTGGTAAGGATGAAGGAGGGATGTTTTTCATGGTTACATCCTGCATTGTATCTAAGATAGGGAACCCAAAAGTAGCCTCGGTTCGATTTTCCCCTTCTCCTTCTTCATTTCTAACTTCATCATGATATTCATTTTCTCCCCATCTCTCCATATAAGTTGGATTCTTAACATAAATATACCTAGGAGGTTCCTTTCGAGGCGATAATGGGTCATCCCAACGTTCTTTTTCGGGAGAGATCTTCCTCTGATCAACCGTGTTTTTATTGAATCCTAGAGGGATAGTAAGTTCTAATGTAGAAGTTTCAATTTTCAAAATAACTGGATCTACTGAGGTTCCAAAGAGAGGTTTTACTTGAGTAGGATCAACAAAGTCAACAAAATTCGGATCTCCTATTAGCGAGAAAGTTGTGTTAATTGGATTTGAAACTAGTGGAGGGATAGGGGTTTCTAATGGCTGATCCTCTTGAAATTTGTCAGGAACGGGGTCCTTAGGACCTTCAGCCAAGATTCCTTCTCCTTCTATGGCTTCTCCAGTAAGATCTTCCAAGGGAGTTTCTTTAGGTTTCTGGGTAGAACTACTTCCTATAGGCATCTTTCAATACCTTTCTATTGAGTTAGTAGTTGGGGAATTACGTCCTCTACTGTAGTTAGTAGAGACTTCAATACCTTTTTCGGTCTTGACAAACTTACCCTGAGGATCTTTAATTCTACTCATGAAACACTTTTAAACTAAATAAAACCTATGCTACTACTGTTGCATGATTTGGGGGAGCCTGTTATAACATATGCGTAGGTTCTTACCTCTCGTCTTACCACTCCCCTGCTACCAACCTACTACTAAACTTCATAAATAATTCTATTCTACCTTACAGAACAACTCCCCAAAAATGACGCTAAAAGTGTTGGGTGTAATTATATCTAAATTAATCCACCTATTCTTTAATTATCAATCGGGGTTGGTAAGCTTAGATTTGACACAAAATATATGTGAGTGTAGAGGGTGTCGTGTAGATATTTTAAGAAACAAAAGATCGAAATATCTTTCAAAATGAAAAACCAATTCAAACTCCTAAAAATGCACTTATTAAAGTAATTAAACTGAGGTAGACTAATAAACTAAACAATTGAAAATAAACTTTAAACTGAAATACAATCAACAATTAACTATTCAAATGGGAACTAGGGTACAAGGAAAACTTAACTTATAAGCAACTAGAAAACTTAATAAAAGAAGCAAGTAGAAAACTTAATAAAGAAAACTTAATAAAAGAAGCAAATAGAAATCTTAATAAAAGAAATATCTTTAGGTTCTGTCCTGTAAGTTTTTTTCAATAATAACACAATATAAAAGAGACAACCTAGAAACATACTAAGGAAAAAACATATAACACTAAGTCTCACATACAAACAAATAAATCAATCTAAAAGGAATAAATATGAAATAAATCAATAATAACATTCAAGGGACAAAAACAACTTAACACACATTCAAAACAAAAAGAAATAAGAAAAATAATAGAATTTTAATAAATAACCTAAAACAATTAATCTTTGACTTTATTGTTAAATAAAACTAATACCTAAACATTACATTCAAAACATAATTTAGACATTAACAAAAAAAAACTAAAAAGAATCTTAAAATACATAAAAAACACTAAAAACAGAACTAAGGGCTGAATGACAGACTGAACTGTGGGTTTGAAAGGGGTCCCTGAATAACAGGCTACACAGTGAAAATGGTAAAAACTAACCTAAATGAACTAATCTTCAGCTGAAGTCATGGAGATGTAATTATAATGCATAAAGCAATAAATAAACCTATTTAACAACAAATTAACCTTAAACTTATTCATGAACAAAAGGAAACATTGCATATTAAACTAATAAATAAACTGGAAATTAACTTGCATAAATTCAAAACAGGAAAGGAAATAACAGAATTGAATCTATTCTAAATTCATGAAAGCAACTTATTCTATATTGTTAAGCAACTTATTCTATATTGTTGAAAACAAAGACTGAAAGTAATGCTGGAAATGAAATAACCGGAAACAAAATGACTGAAAGTAAATAACTGAAAGCAAGCTATGAGCACATCTAACTAATTAAATTCGAAATAAAACTAAGTTAACGTATTACAAAAAATAAATAGAATAGCATTTACTATAATCTAATGGAAGCAAACTAGAAATTAAACTAGACTAGCTAAAACAAAAAAGAAACTAAGCTAAACAAAGGAAATGAACCTCTGGTTGATGAGGGGACCTCTCAGCAATCAGGAGTGATGCCTGGCTAACTTCTACTTAAATGCAATCTTCAACTGCAATGCATACAACTCTTTATTTAGATGGTGGAACATAAATACAATGTTCAAGAGTAAATCACAGCAAGAACTCTTCTCCTAACTCTGCTAACTGACTGATTTTATCTAAATTCAACTCTCTCATAGAGGCTTCTTTATATAATGATTTACAGAGATGAGAAAGTCAAACCTTTAGTGGTCGAGTGGTCTCTAAATTTATTCAACTATAATGGACATTTAATTAATCACAGGCCAGCACATAAGCAATGTTCTTTTCACTGGACAACATATGCACAGGTTCCTTCTCCAGCGCAACAGGTCTTTAGATGTGGCGCACGACTCCTTATTTAGCGCGACTGTGGAATCATGGTGAGAAAGGGAAGCATACATGGTGGGTCTTCTAGAACAAAGGTTGTTCCATTATTTAAACATGCAGACTGGTGGTAGTTTGGAGTCAAGAATAGGAGGCCATGAGCGATCCTTCTAGACTGAAGACGCTCCATCCTTTGAATGTGTGGGAAGTGAACAGCTTGGTGTTGGGAGAAATCAATGCACCAGCGATCCTTCTAGACTGATGACCATGCTATCACCTAGGTGCATGGACAACAAAATGGTTTGCAGACTGTTCCAAAGTTTTAATGCTTGAAATTAATTCTCAGTAGCGTGTAGTCTGATGGATGATCTGGATGGAGAGCTAAACGGAAGGCTAGGCCATGAGTTGGATATGTTGGGTGTCGATCTAGGGAGAAAGGAATGTCTATCTGCTGGTGTGCTTCAGGACTAGAGTCTACAACAACACATTTCAACATCTGGCAAACCACCAGTGAGTTTCACGCAACGGGCTAGATGACGAGTTGGACGTCAAGCTGGACATGCTGTGCGAAAAGTAGGTTGAATGTGTTTTGCGTATTAACTTGGCCCAAAAATATTATAAAACTTGCAAAAAGTTATACAAACCAATTAATACATCAAATGTGTTTTAATAATGTTATTTTTAATTAATAAAACCATAAAAATGATAATAATAAAATAATTTTATATAAACCTTAAAAACACTCATACCTGAGGTTGAATAATGATTTGCTTGACATAAAATATACAAATAATAATAAAATATATGTTTAAATGAGTAATTTAACTGCCAAAAATGGTAACAAATCTAGGATCAACACTCCCCCAAACTAGATAAATGCCAGGTTCCACTGAGCAAAAAGAAAGAAAAACAATTTAGGAAGAAGGCGAACTAGGAGCTGCCTTCAATTTGGCAGATGAAGAAGGTAATTTAAGCTTCACTCTATTAACTTGTAACTAAAAAATAACATATCTTTCATGTCACATATTGTATGAAAGTTAAAAATGACTTTATTGGATTTTCAACATTCTTAATTTAACAGTTCTCAGGTTCAAAATAATTTTATCATTTATAAAGTTTAAAATTAATTCAACCATTTCCAAAGTAAAACTTTGGGCAGGTTGAATATATAACAAAAAAACATAAATTGCATTTTGAATAACAAAAAGATTGATCATTTTCATGCATGATTGGGTAAGAGGATAGAATTATTAACAATGAAGTAGAAGTCAAAACTATTTTCTCAAAAACAAAATTTAGTTAGAAAATTTAATCATAAGTATTATAATATCACCATTTTTCTTAGATCGCTATTTGATATTTCATTTTCCTTCATTCGATTCTTCATATGGTAAGACCATATTGAATTTTGCTGTAAAATATGCTTCAAGCTATAACCAAATTCATCTGTTTACATTCTGGAAAATACTTATCATTTGTCAGTGATAAATAGATTTATCAAAAATAAAAATAATCTAAATTTTCAAATCAAATCCATCTTCCACAAAACCAAATAGATGGCATGTCCTCAAGCCATACAGAGAGAAGAAATGATTGTTCCAGAAAAATAGAAAGAATGCTAGCATGTTGTTTATTTGTTTTAAGGAAAACTAATTAGTAAATGGAAATGGTTCATAAATGTATATTCATGAAAAATAAAACAGTGCTTAAAAAAGACCATGCAAATGAGAATCATAAAAGAATACCATAGGGAAAAAATAGCCATCCATGCCTCATTGTAAAGATATCCTGTCACCGTCAAGTATTTTAAGTGTACCCCGGAGTGTGTGGGATTTACAGCTATGGGTTCCATTTCTAAGACAATGACATCTTAGATATATGCAGAATTAGACGGTCAAGGAAAAGTCAACTTAGAGCCATTCTAAAATGACGTTAAAAACTGTTGGCCATGACATAATTTTTGAAGAATTTTTCATATATTATCACTATTTTATGAACTATGTGCAAAGTGGTGTATTAACCAGATGTCATTTACTAAATATTGCCTCGCTGTCCGCAATCCTGTTCAGTACCCTGGTGGGTTTATCTTGGTACCATGCAAGCATAGCTCATCTACCAGTGATCATGTTCAGTACCCCGATGGGTTTACTTACATTTATTAAGCTTCCTGTTGTAATTTTTTTACTTAGCATTGACCTGCTACTAGCAATACTATTCAGTACCCTAGAGGGTTTTTCCTTGTATAATGATATTAAAGATATGGAATCCAATTGGTACTAGAGCATGTTAAGTCCTGCTAAACACATAATTCAATTTTTTCAAAATAAATTTGTAAGTAATTTCATAATGTCCAAACTCTTAAAACATGTCAAAAGAGAATAACTGAAAGTTCTTCTTTAACCTAACTGCCCTTCTTTTTTATAAAGTGAATTAATGTTCGCGACAGATAAAAAATTCCACTTACTTTTGATTTATCACCAAAATACTCAAGAGAGAAGTTTTTGTAACAAGTATAGGATGAACTAGTAATCCATAGGTGAAAAATAAGGATGTGGAAAAAATATGACAATGAAAATGGGTCTTATCAAGAGACTGTTTAAAAGAATAAATAAAAAATATACATGTATGAATCAAAATACCAAAAACTATATGAATCATAATATAATTGGTTAAGTATGATATAAAAAGGATTGATACAAAAATTTATCCGTATAAGGTGCAAATTTCGAAAGTACCCCAAAAAGATTAAAATACCTGATGAGTATTTAGCATAGTTTCCTTGTCGAAGTAATATTTCGTTAGTTTCTCATAGAGATAATATACCTGATGAGTATTTAGCATAGTTTCCTTGTCGAAGTAATATTTTGTTAGTTTCTCATAGAGATAATATACTTGTAATCAAACTGCAAAACCAATTGTTAGATGATTCAATTTATTCATAAAGACATAAAAGAAAAAGAGTCTTGTGTAGACAACCTATTAGAAATGACTCTTATTTATTCAAAACAAGAAGCACATATTTACATATATACAAGTGATAATAACCAAAAATATTTTTGAAGGATCAGGAGGAGGAGGAATAGCTTCCCCTTCAACTAATTCCATTTCATTTTTCTAGAAAACATTTTGTATAAAATCTTGTTTAGATGTCGGCTGGTGATAGAGCTTAAATCTATGTCCATTCACTACAAAGGAAATTTATGAGCCATCAATTGTTTTAATTTTTATTGATCCATTGTCAAAATCTCTAACTACTTCGTATGGACCCATCCAATGGGTAGTTAATTTCTCTTTAAAAATTTTAAACTGTGAATCGAATAGTAGTGCCCAATCTCCAGTATTAAACTGCTTTTGCTTAATCAATTTATCATGCCATGCTTTTCGTTGATTCTGTATTAACATTGTTGTTTGAAGTGCATCTTGTGTAATTTCATCTAACTCTTTAATCTGTAATATTCATTGTTTATGTGCTTCATCCAAATTCATGCCTAATTGTGCTGCCATACAAAAAATTTTAACTTGAAATTCAATAGGTAAAAGGACCTGTTTACCATACACTAACTCATAGGGGGTATGTCCGATAGTGTTTTTCATGTTATCATATAGGCCCATAAAGCCTCTGGGAGTCTATCTACCCAATCCTTATGATGTAAGAGAATGGTCTTAGTTAAAATGGCTTCTAATACTTTATTAGTTGATTCTACCTGACCATTAGCCTGTGGGTGATAAGGTGAAGATTTGCAATGTCGGATTCCATATTTCGTAGTAAATTTTTTCATTAATTTGGAAGTAAATTGAGTACCTTGATCTGTGACAATTTCTCTAGGTAAACCAAACCGGGTGAATATTTCTTCATATATAAATTCTACCACTGATTTCTCTATGGCTCTAAATAAAGCTTTAGCTTCTACCCACTTGGTGACATAGTCCATACAGACTAAGATATATTTCTTCTTATGAGACATCGGAGAAATTGGTCCTACAAAATCAAGAGCCCATTTCCCAAAAGGTTCAATCATAACTTGGGGTTGTAAAGGAATTTGATCAAATGACATAGGTCTACCCATTCGTTGGCAACTATCACATCCTTTAACATATTTGGTAGCATCCTTAAAAATGCTTGGCCAATAATAACCAGAATGTAAGACTTTTGTATGTCATCCTCTTATCAGAAAAATCTCCTCCACATGGTCTATTGTGACATGCATGGAGGATGTCTATCATTTCATCCTCCCACACACATCGTCGACTAATAAGATCAGGACTAGTGCAGAAGAGATCGTTATCAACCCAAGAATAATTAGAACTTTGAACTATAATATGACGCTTCTCATGTGGAGACAAATGGTTTGGTATTTTCCCAGTTGCTAGATAATTGGCAATATCCACAAACCAATGGGTTTGAACAGATATAGCAAATAGATTTTCATCAAAAAAAGTGTCGTCAACTGGTTTAGTACTGTCTTCATGTTGAATACAGGAAAGGAAATCTGCTGCGAGATTTTCTTTACCAGGTCAATTAATGACGATAATGTTAAATTCTTGCAATAAAAGAAGCCATTGGGTCACCCTACCATTGGTAATTTGTTTATTCATTAGAAATATAATGGCAGAGTGATCGGTATGCACAAAAAATTCATAACATGTGATATAATGATGAAATTTATTAATGGAATAAACTATTTCCTAAAATTCTTTTTCAGTAACAGTATAATTTAATTCAATAGGGGTTAAAAATTTTCTAATAAAATAGATGGTATAAGGTACTTTTCCTTATTTTTGGCCGAGGACTCCTCCTATGGCCATATCAGAGGCATGAGTAGAAATGTGAAAAGGGGGGACCAATCAGGACCCCTAAGTATTGGTGCCACTGATAGTTTAGCTTTTAGGATTTCAAAATCATTTTGACAATATTTTGTACACTAGAATTTTGAATCCTTTGTAAGTAGCTTAAACATTGGTGCAACTATTTTAGTAAAATTTTCAATAAAGCGGTGGTAATAGCCTCCATGACCAAGGAAGCTTCTTACCTCTTTCTTATTTTTGGGAGAGGGAAGGCCAACAATTACTTTGATCTTTACAGGGTCTACCTTGATTCCTTGGGAAGAAAAACGGTGTCCCAAAACTATACCTTCTGTCAATAACATTTTACATTTTTCATGACTGAGAGATAAATTCGTTTCTTGACATCGAATCAAGACCTTATCGATATTGCCAAGGGATTCTTGAAAAGTATTACCATAGGCCGTAAAGTCATCCATGTATACCTCCACACAGTGATGTATAAGATCAGAAAAGATTCCTAAAACTGCTCACTGGAAAGTGGCAGGTGCATTACATAAGCCAAATAAAAAAACTTGATAAGAATATGTTCCCCAAGGGCATGTAAAAGTGGTTTTTTATTGATCTTCCGGTGCATTTAAAATATGGTTATAACCATTATACCCATCAAGAAATGAAAAATATTGTTTACCTGATAGAGTATCTAATACTTGATCAATAAAAGGTAAATGAAAGTAGTATTTAATTGTAGATTTGTTTAGTTCCCTAAAATAAACACAAATACACCATTTCCTATGACTTTATTTGGAACTACTACTAAAGGAGATACCCATTTACTGTCAGAAATAGGATATATGAAACCAACAGTGAGGAGTTTTTGTAATTCTTCTTTTACTATATCCTTTAGAGCAGGATTCATCCTCCTCTATGGCTGCCTTACAGGTGACATGTTTGGATCCATATAAATATGGTGAATACAAGTATCGAGGTGTATACCCTTTATATCGGTGTATTCCCATTCAAATGCTCCAGCTTGTTTCTTAAGAACTTTAAGTAGTTGTGCTTGTTGGTTTTCACTTAATCCAATGTTTATATGTAAGAATTTTTTATGGCCAACGTCACAAGGTATGGTATACGGTCCTATATGCTCTTCAATTGTGAAGACACAAGGTGTTTCTGTAAACATTGAGAGAGCCATATTATCTTGAAACTCATCTCCAAAAATCTGATCGAAGTGAGCAAAGGACTGAGGTAAATCTGTACAGGTTGTTGAAGAAACAAACTTGTTTAATACATTCTCACTGGTTTGCTCTTGAAGTGCCAAGGAAAAATCACTAGGAAGGGAGAGATCATCAAAGTCTTCATCCCCAAAAGAAAAAGTTAACCACCATGAATTTTCAGTTATTGGTTGTGTTGGGGGGTATAAAATAAGTCTTTGTCTGGACAACCCATTGGAAATAGTCATCTCTCCATCCCTACACCCTATAAAAGAATTTGCAGTAGCTAACCATGGTCTTCCAAAGATAATAGGATTTCATTTAGAAGGATCCTTTGATTCTACGACCATAAAGTCAACAAGGTATTCGCATGAAGCTACTGATACAATAATGTCATCCAGGACTCCAGCGGGATTTACCGTAGTGCAGTTTGCTAGTTCTAGGATGGAAAGAGTAGGTCGGAGAAATTGTCCCAATTGTAAAAAATTTCAAACTGTGGTGGTCATCATGTTAATAGCGGACCCTAAATCGATTAATGTATTCTCTATGGCGGTGTTGTTTATAATTACAATCACTACTGGGGCTCCTGGATTTGTATATTTTGCAATCCAAGACTGACATGTCATACATTCAGACATTTCTCCTATAACATGAATTGTAAAATGGTCCTTTTTCTTCTTACTTGGGTGTTTAATACAAAGCTCTTTTATTACCTTACTATAGATGGGTATATCTTTAATAGCTTGTAATAGAGGGAGTTTAATACAGATGTTCTTTAATTCATTCAAAATTTTATACTATGGATGAACTACAGGTTTTTCTATTACTAGTCTCTCTAGAAATGGAGGAATTCTTTGCTCCTGAATAGTTTCTTGTGGAGGATGGATGTGTATTGAAACCTTTGGAATGTTCACATCCTCCAAAATAGCATCATTCATGGGTTCACTTGAATCTTCTTCTTCGTTTGGTTCCTGAATGATGACTGATGACTTGGGTTTATTATTCACAACTCTTCCCGATCATAATTGAATTTCATGTGCAGGTACAGTCGAAATAAGGTATGTGGGAAGAGTTTGCAACTCAATGCTATTAAGAGCTTGAGTTGGTTTATTGTTAGAGTTAGGTATCGGCTATGCATGTAATAATGTCGATTGAGGAGGATTTGCATTCTGAAAGTGATGAGGTTGTTGTGTGATAAAAGGAACTGGAGGTACAAATCCAGGCGACATTTGCTGGAAATTTTTTTGATTGTGCGGATAAGGTGCAGGGATAGGTTGTGGCTGAGGATATGACTGTCCTCTCCATCCTTGTGACCAATATTGCTGTTGTGGGAATTGAGGAGGAGGATAATGAGGTGGCCAATTCCTCCAGCTAGAATTGTTCCATTGTTGAGGTGGTTGATACGGAGGATAATAGAGTTGAGGTTGTGGTGGAAAGTTTGGATATGTTGGTTGCTCTCTAGGTTTCCAAGGAGGTCTCCTAGATGTTTCAACTACATCCCCACTCTTATAGATGTCTTACAACCCAGGAAAGGATGGGCAGTTATATGTTGGATGCTCTTCTGTACAAATGTGACATACAAAGATGTTGTTTAATGGGAATTCCCTTTGGGGATGTTTAGTTCTACATCTTGGACACAAAATACTCATTTCTACTCGTTCTTCACCCCACCTCTTCTTGGCTTGTAAATCATATAGTTGAGAACCCATTTCTCCTATGATATTAGTCTTAAAATTCTCCAACAGGTTTCCTATCTCTACTCTTGTAATTCCTCTTGAACTAGGAACATTACCTCTTATATTTCTACTAAAAGGCTCTCAAAAAAATTTCGTAACTTTCCCCTTACTCCTAGAATAATTTTTACACATCTGACCGATCTATGCAAAAGTTTTATGGGAAATATCGCTAGCTACCATGAGATTAAGACTTTCTAACAAGTCCTCGAAGATTCCTTTAAGGAAAAGTGTATGTACTGCATCTTCTCGGAGGTCATTATATTTAGACTTATGTAATGTATAAATGAACCTCTCGAGATAATCCTCCAGGTTCTCATCTTCAAGTTTTTGTATCTTGAATATATCATGTTGAGATTCCTTAGGTTTGCAGTATTCTTGATATTTTCGGAAGAATGAGGTTTTCATATCATCCCAAGTCCTGATAGTGGATTCTCCTAATCCCATGAACCATCTCAAGGCGGAATCCTTGACTGTAGCGGGAAAGAGTTTTTGTTTGTGAGTGTCTTGTAGATAATTGTAACACCTACAAAGCATATCGAACTCAAACAAGAATGTGTTCGGGTCCTCATTACTTTTTCCATAGAAAGTAGGTAAGGAGGAAGGAGGGATGTTTTCCATGGTTACATACTACATTGTATCTAAGATAGGGAACCCAAAAGTAGCCTTGGTTCAATTTTCCCCTTCTCCTTCTTCATTTCTAACTTCATCATGATCTTCGTTTTCTCCCTATCTCTCCATATAAGCTGGATTCTTAACTTAAACATACCTAGGAGGCTCCTTTCGAGGTGATAATGGGGCGTCCCAATGTTGTTTTTTGAGAGAGATATTCCTCTGATCGACCGTTTTTTTATTGAATCCTATAGGGATAGTAGGTTCTACTATAGAAGTTTCAATTTGTGAAATAACTAGATCTACTAAGGTTCCAAAGAGAGATTTTACTTGAGCAGGATCAACAAAGTCAACAAAATTCGGATCTCCTATTAGTGAGAAAGTTTTGTTAATTAGATTTGAAACTAGTGGAGGGCTAGGGGTTTCTAATGGCTGATCCTCTTGAACGTCCTTAGGAACAAGGTCCTTAGGAACTTTTGCCAAGGTTCCTTCTCCTTCTATGGCTTCTCCAGTAAGATCATCCAAGGGAGTTTCTTTAGGTTTTGGGGTATAACTACTTCATATAGGCTTATTTTGATACCTTTCTGGTGAGTTATTAGTTAGGGAATTACGTCCCCTATGGTATTTAGTAGAGACTTCAATAACTTTTTCAATATTGACAAATATACCTGAGGATCTCTAATTCTACTCATGAAATACTTTTAAACTAAAGAAAACCTATGCTACTACTGTTGCGAGATTTGGGGGCTCCTATTATAACTGATGCGCAGGTTCTTACCTATCGTCTTGCTACTTCCCCGCTACCAACCTATTAATAAACTTCATAAAGAATTCTATTCTACCTTATAGAACAACTCCCTAGCAATGACGCCAAAAGTGTTGGGTGTAATTATGTCTAAATTAATCCACCTATTCTTTAATTATCAGACGGGGTTGGTAAGCTTAGAGTTTACACAAAATATATGTGAAGGTAGAGGGTGACATGTAAATATTTTAACAAACAAAAGATCGAAATATCTTTCAAAATGAAAAACCGAGTCAAACTCCTAAAAATGCACTTATTAAAGTAATTAAACTGAGGTAGACTAATAAACTAAACAATTGAAAATAAACTTTAAACTAAAATCCAGTCAACAATTAACTATTCAAATGGGGAACTAGGGTACAAGGAAAACTTTACTTATAAGCAACTAGAAAACTTAATAAAAGAAGCAAGTAAAAAACTTAATAAAGAAAACTTGATAAAAGAAGCAAGTAGAAAACTTAATAAAATAAATATCTTTAGGTTCTGTCGTACAAGTTCTTTCAATAATAACACAACATAAAAGAGACAACCTAGAAACCTACTTAGGAAAACACATATAGCACTAAATCTCACATACAAACAAATAAATCAATCTAAAAAGCATAAATACGAAATAAATTAGTAATAACATTCAAGAGACAAAAAGAAATAAGGAAAATAATAGAACTTTAATAAATAACCGAAAACAATTAATCTTTGACTTTATTGTTAAATAAAACTAATACATAAACATTACAATCAAAACATAATTCAGAAATTAACAAAACTAAACTAAAAACAATCTTAAAATACATAAAAAACACTAAAAACAGACTCTAAGGGCTAAATGACAGACTAAACTATGGGTTTGAAAGGGGTGGCTGAATAACAGACTGAACAAGCCATCCGAATGACAGGCTACAAGGTTAAAATGGTAAAAACTAACCTAAATGAACTAATCTTCAATTGAAGCCATGCAGATGTAATTCTAATGCATAAAGCAATAAATAAACCTATTTAACAGCAAATTAATCTGAAACTAATTCATGAACAAAAGGAATCATTGCATATTAATCTAATAAATAAATTGGAAATTAACTTGCATAAATTCAAAATAGGAAAGGAAATAACAGAATTGAATCTATTCTAAATTCATGAAAGCAACTTATTCTATATTCTTGAAAACAAAGACTTAAAGTAATGTTGGAAATGAAATAACTGGAAATAAAATGACTGAAATCAAGCTATGTGTGCATCTAAATAATTAACTTTGAAATAAAACTAAGTTAATGTATTACAGAAAACAAATAGAATATCATTTACTATTATCTAATGGAAGTAAACTAGAAATTAAACTAGACTAGCTAAAATAAAAAAGAAACTAAGCTAAACAAATAAAATGAACCTCTGGTTGATGAGGGGCCCTCTCAACAATCAGGGGCGATTCCTGGCTAACTTCTACTTAAACATAATCTTCAACAACAATGCATACATCTCTTTATTCAGATGGTGGCACAAAAATACAATGTTCAAGAGTAAATCACAACAAGAACTTTTCTCCTAAATCTGCTAATTAACTGATTTTCTAGCTAAATTCAGCTCTCTCACAAAGGCTGCTTTATATAATGATTTATAGAGATGAGAAAGTCGACCCTTTAGTGGTCAACTTCTCTCTAAATTTAGTCGACTATAATGGACATTTAATTAATCACAGGCCAGCACATAAGCATATTCCTTCTTCAATGTGAGTATGGTTCTTTTCACTAGACAACATACACACAGGTTCCTTCTCCATCACAACAAGTCTTCAGATGTGGCACACGAATCCTTATTTAGTGCGACTATGGAATGGTGGCAAGCAAGGGAAACATACACGGTGGGTCTTCTAGAATGCAGGTTGTTCTATTATTTAAGCACACATACTGGTGGTATTTTTGAGTTAGGAAGAGGAGGCCATGAGCGATCCTTCTAGACTGAAGATGCTCCATCCTTTGAATGCATGGGAACTGAACATCTTGGTGTTGGGAGAAATCAATGCATCAACGATCCTTCTAAACTAATGGTCATGCTATCACCTAGGCACATGGACAACAAAATGGTTTGCAGACTGTTCCAACATTTTAATGCTTGAAATTAATTCTTAGCAGCGTGCAGTCTGATGGGTGATCTGGACAAAGAGTTGAATGGAAGGTTGGGTCATGAGATGGATATGCTGGGCATTGATCTATGGAGAACGGAGTGTCTATTTGCTGGCTTGCTTCAAGATTGGAGTCTACAACAACACATTTCGACATCTGTCAAACCGCCAGCGAGTTTCATGTAATGGGCTAGATGACGAGCTGGATGTCAAGTTGGACATGCTATGTAAAAAGCAAGCTGAATGTGTTTTGTGTATTAACTTGTCCCAAAAATATTATAAAACCTGCAAACAATTATACAAACCAATTAATACATCAAATGCATTTTAATAATGTTATTTTTAATTAATAAAACCATAAAAATGATAATAATAAAATAATTTTATATAAACCTTAAAAACAATCATACCTGAGGTTGAATAATGATCTGTGTGACATAAAATATACAAAAGATAATAAAATATATGTTTAAATGAGTAATTTAACTGCCAAAAATGGTAACAAATCTAGGATCAACAACCACACTGCTTCAACTGCAACACAAGTGACTTAAACTTGGTGAAGAAGTCCGGGATTGTGTCATAGTGCATTTGGCTCAAGATGATAAGCTCATTCTGAAGCTGGTGACCACGTAGCTCACTAGTTTTCCCAAATAGAGTCTATAGTTTTACACAGAACTCATTGGGTGTTGTAAAAATGTCAATGTGGAACAATAGATATCTCTAGATGCTTAGACACAATAATCCAAATACCTCATCCAATCTGTTGAAGTACTTGGATTTCTCAACAATAGAATTGGTTCCACCTCAGTGCACATGGTAACTTTGTAAAGCCCCTTGGCTCTCAATTGAATCACCATATATGCATTCAAATCAAAGAAATTTAATGGTTTTAGCATGATGTGGGTATCCTCCATTTTTTTCTGCGCTGATGATGAAGAAATTTGCCAGATGTTTTGCAAAACAAAATTCGATTTTATCTGGAACTCCACTAAAAATGCAGCTCAAATCTCTCTGAATTGTTTTACAAATAAAAAATATCCAACCGGATCTGATACCATGTAAGAAATTCAAACCAAAGAAGAATCTAGGAGTGTTAGTGAAGCTCACAAATCAAATTTGGTGCAAGAATTAGCAAAAACCATCAAATAAGAAGTAAAATTACACACCGAATGTGAACAGAAACAGGATAATTTTGGAATGTTTAACCATAAATTTTTTTATTATCATGTATATAGTACATCATAATAGTTTCTTGAGGCTTTGGAATCCAATTGTGAGCATACAACCCAGAATTGCCAAATTGGCATCAAACCCCCCTAGGTGGGCCAATCATGTACCAACTCAACCCAAACAGATATGAATTGATTACTGGACAAGGATGAAGTGATGTGGATCAATTATTACACCTTGGACAGAATGGGTGTGGAAATTTGGGTGGTTTAGAGTCTCAATGCAGCATTTAATGCTCAAAATCAGTCCAAAATTGGGAAAAATCCCACTCTAGCGCTCCAAGTCAACTTAGCTGACCACATCCAATGTATGGAAGCACACCAAAAATAATGAGGGCACACATGTGGCTGGTTGAATTAGTTTTATTGCTCATGTGGGTGTGAAATCCCCAATTTGACATGGCATTAGTCCACCTAAGCACCCCTAGTCCAACTCATAGTGTATTAAAGCTTAAAAATCAATAAAATTGACTAATTAATGTAACTAAGGTACTAATGATGGATTAATGTTCTAACATGAGTATTCTCTCATAGGAAAATGTTACAAAGCATATCCTCATGGAACAGGATCTGCATGATCAAATTAAGGGAAAGCAGGAAATGGAATGCAAACTCCATAAACTAGCAAAAACCATGGATTACTTGGAAAGGGCCAAAAGAGAAGAAGAAGCCCCTCTTATTGAAGAAACATATCAAAATAAATTGATAGATGATAAAATATTCTTCACACAACAACAACAGGTGAACATGATATTGACCCTCTTTGTCCAACAACAGTACATCTATTTGGATGGTCAAGCAATTGAAATTTCCTGAAGATTCCATTAAACGAGCAAGCTTAGTTTTAGAATGGATTATGTAAATCTTCTTTATGCAAATTCTTGCAATTAAGAAGTTATAGCTTTTAATTGTATTTCTCCACTGGTCTCTCTCTAAAATGGTACTTCTACAATGATAGCAAGCAATTGAACAAAGCAGGCAACAACATGCTGCAGATATTTTGGAGAAGAATAGGCTTATACAAATGTTAAATGACAAGGAATGGTTTTGCATTCTTTTAGATATTTTTGGGTTTACATACTTCTCTCCATTATGGCAGGAGCTATTTTGTTTACTGTAACTGATTTTTTTGGGTTTGTCTTAATAAAACAGAATATCTTTCAGAATCAAGTAGTCAATCACTGCCAAGGAGAGTTTGAGACACTGAAAAGAGAACGAGAAGAGAGGCTTGCAAATCTTTGATCAATTCGGAAGCAAGAAAGAGAGATGCGTAGAAAAATGGAATATTATCGAAGGTGGGAGGAGGCGAGCTTGATCAAGCTAAAGGAAGAGGAAGAAGCCCTCAAGCGTGAGGGTAATATTGGTTCAAGCTATATGTTATATCTTGTGTATAAGTTATTGTTTGTATGCATTATATTTTTAATTGTTTTCTATCAAGGATAATGAGATAAAGAGAATTAATGGAAAATGTGTTGCAGAGGAGGAAAAAAAGTGCAAACAAGATGCATAAAGGAAAGACAAGCTGGATGAGATTGCTGAAAAATAGAAGCAACGTGAAAGAGAACTAGAGGAGAAGTAGAGGCTATGAAAAGAAGCTTTGATCAAGGAGGAACCAAGAGTTTCCAAACCCTCAAAGCTAAATGCTAACAATTTTTTTCCTTGAGCTCTACCCAAGGCGGCTGAATCATCTGGCACTGAAGCAAATATTGATAGTTGGCGTCATGGAGATCACCAAACCCACGTTGATGGCAGATATGGCCACTCTATTCCTAAACAATGTGATGTAGATGTGTCTCCATCTAGGTATAATTATGATTATGCTCCTCCACCTCATAAATACAGAGCCACCTATAAGGCAAATAGGTAAATATTAACCTCCAGTATATGGACGACATGTTAACTATGAGCCACCACATGGATGGGATGCCCAACCACCTATTGGGTGTTATGAATGACTTAGTATGGTGGATTTACTAATAATAGGGATGAACGTGATTGTTGGAAACCTGACCAATATAGTAATCACACTATGATATAGGTAAGTGAAATATGACCTATTTTATCATCACAGCCAATTTTGTCTATATTATGAATTCTTTATTGTTTACAATGCAAAATCTAGATGGAACTTCTTTAGGGTGTTGATTTTTCGTTCTAATGTTATGTGTATCCCCTTGGAGCTTCCATTTCTGGCTTCTTTGTGTTAGAAATAGTAAGGTCACTGCCATCAAGTATTCCTCTGACATGGAATGTTTTTCATTCATGTTTAAATGGATGTTGTTCATAGTCCTTAGGTAGTTATATCCATTTCCAACATCTGCACAATGACTATAGAGTATAGTCATATTCCCTGTCATGATTTTAGTTTGTTAAGTATATCCGATTCTATTCCTTCTCCTAGTGTTTCAAATCATGTCTGGTTTTCCAAATAAAAAGATAAAAATACAGCCTCATCCTATACTATATGGCCCCATGAATATGCTTATATCCAATGTTGTTGGGGATCATGTAGATCTCCTAGTGCAAGCACTGCAACATCACCTTGGGAAGCAAATAAACATTATGAATTGGAATCACAATATATCCTAACCATTTGTCCTTGTGGATACTCATTAGATTGATGGAAAAAGGAGCTTTTCTCATCCCATGGTGGATAGGATCTATGTGAAGCACCAACTATTGGGTTGATCATCCTCTTTTGATTCTCCTTATTGCTCCACTTATACATGGCTCTAGGATGATCATGCTTATCTACTATATCCTTGGCATCCACACTAAGATAATTGTTGTTGATAGGTCTCATATAGTGGTACACTTACGGTTGCTAGGGAATAGTGATTTTTGCAATCCCATTAAGTCAACTTCTTGAGTTTTGTTCAAAATTCCTAGAAAAGGTTTATGGATTTCATAACTTGCTTGATCATATATTGTGAGCTTATAAAATCTATCATCATTTTTCGACCATTAGATACTGAAAGTTGTGTATTGATCCTTTTTACTATTATAGAGGACTCTGTAAGTTAGGTTCCTAAATTCTTAAAGGATGTTAGCTTAATGGAAGAGCGTCTTCTTTACAAGAAGGAGGTTGGTTGTTTGATTCCTCCATGCCCTAATGATATTATAATATTGATTAAAAATAACTAAATTAGTAAGAAAAAAATAAGAGATAAATGACCAAACAATGAGAGATAAGTGACCAAAAAAATGACCAAAATTCGTATATAAAATTACTAAAAACGACTAAATTAGTGACCAAAAAATGAGAGATGTGAAACTAGGCATTAAAAAAAATGTAACACATGGAGCTAATGATGAATCCAAACATGGAATTGATATGGTAGAAAAATAATATGAGAAACTAGGCATTAAAAAGGATGCAACATGTGGCGCTAATGATGAAGTTAAACATGGAGTTGATATAGTAGCAAAATAAGACGTTATTTTGGATGCAAAACATGGCACTGCATAGGAATCAAAATATGGTGCAACAATAGAAGAAACATTTAGTGTTATTTTGGTAGAAAAACACGATGTAAAAAGGGAAGCAAAAAGTTGGTGCAAATTTGGAAGCGAAAATTGGCACATATTTGGAAGTAAAACATAGTGCAAAATGGGATGCTAAAGTGGTAGAAAAAATGGATGCAATATTGGATGCTAATTTGGATGCCAGCAGGGTGCTATTAAGGATGAAAATAGGGCACTAATGGGGATGCTTTTTAAGAAGCAAAAAAAGACACTCACTAGGAAGAAAAATAGGACATTATTTAGGAAGCAAACCTTGATGTTGTTTGGGAAGCAAAGCTGGATGCTATTCTAGAAGAAAAAAAATAGACGCTATTTTGGACGTCATAAAGGCTGCTATATAGGAAGGAAAAAAATATGTTTTTTGAGATGCTTTAAGTTTTGTCCAGGACATGTTCCATTTAGCGTATAGTTTGACCACCCAATGTAAAAAAAATTAAACTAAAAAGGGATGCTAATTCCAGGATTTGTTGTAGTAAGGTGGCCAATGATTATGTGTTTGAGGTGTTGGTTTCCCTACCTTAGGATACTATGCATGCAATTCCTATCAAGCCAAAGAAATTTGAATAGGATGATCTGAGTCGGAATCTCACAGAGCTCAAATCCATTGGCTAATAATTATGTTTTCTTGGCATTGTTGTAATATTTTTCATTTTTTGGTAATCATGTCTAAATGACAAATGATATTGAAAGAACCCAAACACATAGGTGTCAAGTCAATTTTCAATGAGAGTATCGATGCCAAATGATAAATTTTCCAATGCCGAACAACTCATGCTCACTCTACAACCCAGTGACAAGAAATGTTATTTAATATCTGTGTATTGCAATTGTTGATCAGATTTAAAGCTCGATAGCATTCATAATGAGCCAAAAGTAATGCATAGTGTTCTAATCACCACCGTCATCAGATTTAGAGAAACCAAGTGTAAAGTGAGCACATCAATGAATCCCATGGTTAAAACACTCATACACCTGAAGAAAATCATGAATACATCACAAGCTACATGATTCACAATGAAGGACTCGATATCAAGGTTGCAGAGAAGTACTTGAAATAGACAAATCAAGGTCATTTAAAAAACCATTACTGTGGATGCCATGTTAAGTAAAGTGGAACACTAGCTCTTGGTAGTCCTAGATTTTTTAGCTATTCTATTTACCTATCATTCAATTTGAATAATTTCCATTCCTTTTATTTTTTATGTTTTCCATTATTGTAAATTTCATTTTGATTTATTTCTTTGTATTTTGAAATCAAGTAGTTCTAGATTTAACTCCTGGTTTGATAAATGTGTGACTGTGTTTATAATCAATGCATAGAGTGGTTAATTCAATTTTGAAATGATTGTTTGGATGTTCTGTATGATCTAATGCAGTATGGCAGCGCATTTTATTATTTCCATATACATGCATGCTGCCAGATTTCCAAGTTTAGGCCTTGCGCAGGTTCAAAGATCTGTCTAGAAAATTAGTCATCAAAATTGATTGTTCATGATGCCAGGGATATGGAGTTTTCTTAGCCATACCAAGGATGGACCAGTATATTAGAATTGGGTGCTGGTTTGATAGTAACCGAGTTTACGTTATTTTCTAGTGGGATATTTCCACTACTTGAAGTGCCCATGAATCAGATCATGGATCTGAAAATCACCTCCAAGTCTTTGCAGAGGCAGGCGCAAAAGTGTGAAAATGAAGAGAAGGCTGAGAAGCTCAAGGTTAAGAAGGCCATAGAGAAAGGAAAAATGGATGGAGCTCAAATATATGTAGATAAATCCATCAGGAAACATAACAAACAATTGAATTACATGTGTTTAGCTTCTCACTTGGATGTTGTGGTGTCCAAGCTTGATATCCAAGCAAAAATTATGACAATCAACAAATCCATGACATCAATTGTCAAGGCATTGGACAATGCTCTTGCAACTGGAAATCTTCAAAAGGTGTCTGAAACCATGGATCAATTTGAAACACATTTTGTGAATATGGAGGTTCAGTCTCAATTTGTTGAGAATGCTATGGTTGGTAGCAAATCTCTTTCAACACCATAGGATCAAGTCAACACTCTGATGCAACGGGTAGACAATGATTATGGGTTTGAGGTGTCAATTGGCCTACCTCAGGCTGCTAAGCATGAAATTCCTACCAAGCTAGTGAAATTTGAAGAGGATGATCTGAACCAGCCTCTCGCGGAGCTCAAATCCAGGGGCTGATCATTACTTTTTCCTAGTATTGGTGTAAGAATTTTCATTTTTTGGTAATCATGTATAAATGAAAAATGATATTGAAAGAAACCAAACGCATAGGTGTCAAGGTGATTTTCAATGGAGAGTATCCATGCCAAATGATAAAGTTTCCAACGCCGAACAACTCATTCTCACTCTGCAGCCCAGTGATAAGAAATGCTATTTAATATCTATGTTTTTCAATTGTTGATCAGAGTTAAAGCTCGATAGCATTAATAAGGAGCCAAAAGCTATGCATAGTCTGCTAATCACCATCATCATCACATTTAGAGAAACCAAGTGTCAAGCGAGCCCGTCGATGAATCCCACGGTGAAAACACTCATACACTCAAAGAAAAGCATGAATACATCACAAGCTACATGATTCACAATGAAGGAAGGAAAAATATTGCCAATTATCTAAATAATTCCATGTCAATCCAACTAGAAAATACCAGCTTTATGAGATCTTTTCCATGTAGAAAGGAAAAAAAAACCGTGTTCGCTCTATGGGTTTGTTGAACTCCTTCTACCTATGGAATTGCCAAAGTTTCATAGTTGGCCACCAAATATTTACTAAATCGTTACCAGAAAATTGCATAAGAAAGATTAAGGATGTCATTTGAGAGTAAATTTCCAGTTGTTAAACTAGGATTCAAGATCGAGGAAGCATAATCTACCAATTATCCAATTGCAGTCAAAGAGTTATCAAATTTTTGATACAATGAAAATTCAACTAAATCATATCACTTAGTCAAAGCATCAGTTTTGGGCGTTGCATCACCATATTAGATGAGGATCTTGCAAAATCACAAATGGGGTTATTTATTTTTATTGTGATAATATCAAGCAGCCATTTTTTCTACAATCTGCTCCATACTGGAAGGGACCGACTTAGCATACCAAGGATCATAATATTTTATAAATTCTATCAATTGCATTGTAATAGGAGAGACTCATGAGGGTTGAATACATACAAGCTGCACATGTTAAAATCTGATAAATTTTTGTAATGTGAGGATCTATTTCTGATGAATAACTTTTGATTATTGGAATCTAGGTTTAAAATTATATATTGTTTTGATGTTCAGTAATTCTATTTGAATTGTTGTTTGCACTTTTTATTTATATAGATGTTTTTTGTATGAATGTCTTTGCATGAAAATGAATATTATTGCAACATTGATATGTGAAATGTCTTTTTAAATATCTGATTTCCATATGATGCCACAAGATTAGAACTATTTGTTGTCTCTTCTTGTACCTCTTATGATTTGAACCTATGTTCTGTCTTTGATTGTGATTATTTTTATCTTTTTATTATATCCTTGGGTATACAAACATATGATGTTTTCATATCCTTTTACCAAACTGTTCATGATCTTTTATGATTTTATTTTCTGATCACTCTGGCTATCCAAAATGAACAAAAAAATATCCTTTGAAATTAGAGGTGCCTAAACTCTACTACTCTGCAGTCTAGCTAGCAAAATGTAGCGCAAACATATTTTGGAGACCATACTGGGGAATGGAGGAATGAAAAGACATAATTCCCTTGGCTATACATCAACGAATATATCCAGTCTTTGATGGTGAACAAGGGTTGGTGACATAGTGACTGAGATATTCACCTGGTGACTCCACTTGTTTAAAAATGGTAGATTCAGTTGTTGATCGAGTTCCTTCATGTACCAAGACAACAAGGTTTAAGGTAGATTATGTTTCTCTTCAAGAGTTGCAAGAATTCATAAGTACATTTTCTAATGATGATTGGGAACAAGTTTCTTCTTCATCTATATATTCTTATTTGGGTACTTTCAATATTTTTAATGAAGAAGATCAAATCAATTGCTTAAAGAATATTCTAAAAGGACTTGAGAAAAAATATGAAAGTTTATTGAAAGTTTATTGGCTCAGAAAAGGTCCCAGATTTCTTCCAGTCAAAGCAATTCTTTTGAAGATTCATATGATGAACAACATGAAGAAATTTTCTATGATGACAAAACTATAGATTCATTTGTCATTGAATCACATGAGTCTAGCAGTTTTGGTCATGATATAGGTGTTGTCCCAAATACTATTGGAGATGAACCCATTTTTGATGAATATGATGATGATCTTTGAAAGAAAGATCCATATATGTGTAATATGGAAAAATCTAATCAACAGGTTCATGAAGACATCCAGTCCATTATACAAGAACAACTAGATCCAATGTATGATAGCTATCCATATGAATTCAGCATGGGAGAAGAGGACCAACTTGTTGATTCTAATGATGACATTTTTGTTAATGTGGTCCAAGAAATTCTGGAGCAGATTCAAGATGATCTTGATGCTTTTTATTTCCAATGCCCAGATGATGTTCATTCTTTTTTTCCAACAAAACAAATGAAATATCATTTGATAACTTAAGCATATGAACAATTTCGCCTTTTGTATCATCTAGAAAGACAACACAATTAGGAAGACCTAGTGGCCATTTACATGGACTCATGGTTATCAAAACGTTTCAACTTTCTAGAATTTGGAACCATAGTAGAATATGCTTTACAAATTAAATTTTTGCTTCAGATGTTAAATTCTTCTTTTATTTCTATCTACTTACAAGAAGTTGTTACAATCAGCTGGATGTTATGGCTTCATTGGAAATATGATTACACATTATTAGCTTGTTTCTATCAATTAAAATTAGAACTAGGTGAAAGAATAAGCTCGCCATATGAGCATGTAGATTCTTTTCAGTGTGTTGGCTTGCAGCACTATTTTGTCATTTCATAGGTGTGTGTTCATAGTTTGAAAAAGTCGCAGAGACTTGGTAAATGACTCCATATCCCAATGGATCAGTAGTAGTTGACAGAAATAAATGGAAATTGGTCTACAGTTCTTGGCAAATCACAAGGAAATGCCATCCCCAAATGGAGCCATATGTTAGTCCTCGATTTGTCATCTATTCTATTTACCTATCATTAACTTTGAATAATTTCCATTCCTTTTATTTTTTATGTTTTCCATTATTGTAAATTTCATTTTTTACTTATTTCTTTGTATTTTAAAATCAAGTAGTTCTAGATTTATCTCCTGATTTGATAAATGAGTGAATATGTTTATAATTAAAGCAGAGAGTGGTTAATTCAGTTTTGAAATGATTGATTGGATGTTTTGTATGATCTAATGCAGTCTAGAAATGCATTTTATTATTTCCATATACATGTGCACTGCCATATTGCCAAGTTTAGGACTTGCGTAGGTTTAAAGCTCTATCTAGAAAATTAGTCATCAAAATTGATTGTTTATGATGCCAGGGATATGGAGTTTTATTAGCCATACTAAGGATGGAACAATATATTATAATTGGATGTTGGTTCGGTAGTAGCATAGTTTACCTTATTTTCTAGTGGGATATTTCCACTACATGAAGTGCCCATGAATCAGATCATGGATCTGGAAATCACCTCCAAGTCTTTGCAGAGGAAAGCAAGAAAGTGTGTAAAGGAAGAGAAGGTTAAGAAGGCCATAGAGAAAGGAAATATGGATGGAGCTTGAATATATGCATAGAACTCCATTGAGAAACATAACAAACAATTGAACTACATGCGTTTGGCTTCTCGCTTGGATGTTGTGGTGTCCAAGCTTGATACCCAAGGAGGTACTGATCAGAATCCATTAAGTGAGGAGGAAGGTACTGAATCCTTCAACAGGTCACATGATTAACTGGTAGATTGGATAATGGAATATATGCAACAGATGATCTCAGGGATGGTGATGATAGGATCAAGATGAACGGACATGTAGGTAAAGATTCTTGAATAGTTAGCATGACACAGAGATGAACCAAGGAAGCTTTATACTTTCAATTGGTACAACTAGAGTTATTTATCATGTAAGAGACATGAATAAATTACCCATGTATTCAAGACAAGTGGAGGAGTAATAAATTGAATTTATAGTTGAACTGGGAAGTGAAAAACTAAGACATGAGTACCAAGAGGCACAAACTAGTGCTTTGTTCAAGGATGACATGCTGCCAACAAACTTATAACCCAAAGAGTGAATTTCTTCCTTTCCTTTCTTGTTAATTTTTAACGAGTCCAATACTTTCAACTCAAGCCTTTCTTTATTTTTGACAAGCTTGAAGAAAAGAGAGAATAGTTCTTGATATGTCACTGATCCATGGATTTTATGAGCCTGAATTTGTGAATGCTTGCTGGTTCTTTCATAACTTTGAGAGTCTGAAAACTACAAAGAAGACTCTATGGGGGTGTTTTTTTGTAAATTGAGTCTCCCAAGTCTGAAAAGGTGTAAAAAAATCCAAAGGAGAACTCTATTAGCTTCTTAAGGACTAAGGTATACTATTTTAGTACTTAGTCGGCAAGGTCCGAAAAAGGGGTAAACTATCACCCAATCAGCACTCCTTCAAAATAAAGCATGTAGCCTTAATTTAACGAGTGTGAAAGTGGGAAAGATCACTCAGAAAGTTCCATTTATTTATGAGAATGGTACTGACAACAGTAAACTTGATGATTTTGTTAGGATTATTAATCCTCCCTTGGTCAAATGTCTATTAGATTTATTATCCTAACTTAGGAACCTTAATTAATTATTTGGGTCCACTAGTACAAATTGGGTCCACTTGCCTAAAGGGGACACATGTTCCAATCACTAGAGTGTGGGGAACACTGCTAGAGGTTAAATTCCACTTACTACATGTGCATGCATTAGTTTGGGAACCTCCTAGACCAATCCCTACATTTTAGGAGCCGTTGGGAGTCCCGACACCAACATACTTCAGTTAGTTGGAGTTAGTACTAGTAAGTCTTATTTAGATCCCATTTACTTTTAGCTATTTCACAATCAGTTAGATAGCACAAGCTTTGCGAGGCTAAGGCATGGCTACATGTGGAGTAGGTTCCTTTTCCCACCTACCACACTCAATTGCACTGAGTTAACTAGCTGTCACTGATTGATTGAGTTATTGGACATCTGGGAGTTGATTTATTGGACTCTGTTACACCAAAATCTCATCACCATCATGTTATGAGATAGGTATTCCCTTGTTTGCTTCAATCCCTCAAACGTTTCCCTAGAGAAATGATAGGAAAAAATATCCCCTTGTAGTTTTTCCTTGTTTTGAGCTGGTAACGCTCCTACCCCATTGATAAGAAACATTACCTAAGTCAACAACGCTCCTGATACATAAGCAAGAAGTGGTGCCATTGCATCTAGCCTTACTGCAAGAAGAGTTTCCCCCTTAACACCACCTGTTTGTTTCATTGGAGGAGAGATTATTGAGTTTTCAAGGCAAAAAGAGAAGCTTCAAGAGGCTTCTCGAAACTTGCCTTCGTGGAGCATCATCCCTATGGTTTAGGAACAACTGGAGCTTGAGATCGTTCATTTTTGGATATCCCTTCCACCTCACCCATGAGATCCTCAAGCATACCTATCATCCCATGCCTTTAAATACTAGATCGTCCCCCATGGGAGAAAGGAGGAGGAATTGTGTTGCATACCCAAACTCTGTCAAAATCATTCTTGAGTCTTTAGAGGCAAGGTGAATCTAGAGGAAAAAGGGCTATTGGATGGAACTCTCAACACCAATTCATAAAGGTTGTAAGGATTTCCAATTATTGTTAATAAAGAATGTTTTCTCTTTCCCATATGTGTTTCATTATGTCTATGTATTGCTTGAATCCTTGGTCATAAGCATAGATCCATATTTATATCTTGTATGCTATCACTTTCTGTTATTGTCTTCTATTTTTGCAGGTAAACAGAGGGGAAAGATTCAAGGATAGTGAAGACATCCATTAATAGAAGAAGCATGGTAGTACATTCAAGTGTTCAAATAGATCTAGGGAGAGTCTGACATTCTATGTTTGTGTTTTGTTCTAGATCTGAACCATTCAGACTAGGGAACCAGCTCCTATTCGCAGGAGGTGTGTATTTCCAGCTAACAAAAGTGGTGACTCCACTAGGGATTACTTTGAATTCTGGATCATTGGTAAGTTGAAGCCTCCACCTTCATTTTCAGTTTGTAGATCTACTTTTTCAATTGATAGATCTGTAGATCTACTTTGAATTTGATTGATTTTCCTCTATTTGCCTTTGGATATTTATATTTTTGGTTCACTGGTTTTTCTGGTGATTGTTTGGGTTCATTCTTTGAACTGTAACTTAATTTTTTGTTGATTTTTTATTTTTCAAATTGCCATCTCGGGCACCACTCATGGATTGTGTTATAAGTGCGGTTTTGGAGCTGTCGCTACCTCTTCCCTATTAGAATAGAGCGGTGCCATTGCTCTATTTCTGTGTGAAAGAAATGATGATGGAGCTGGTAATGCTCTGGTGTGAACTTGTAGAAGTGGTGCCACTGATCTATTTCTGTGTACAAGAGCTGGTGCTCAAGCTGGTAACGACCTATCCAACACCTGCAAAAGCGGTGCTAGGTATTCTTCTTAGCCCTGTTTGGTGTTTGATTCTTAAATGCTTGTTTTGGTATTTGAGATGCATGCTTCAGATAGTTACAATTGTTCTTTGAACTCTGCAATTCATTTTTGAACAAAAAACTCAATCAAAAATTAAAAAAATTAAAAAAAGGGCCAAAAACATTTTCTTGGGGGACCACGTCCCTGAACCCCCAAAGACCCCCTAGAAGTATGTACGAATTTATACATATTTTCAAGAATTGTGATTGATGTTGGTCTTGAAAGATTCATAGTTGGATTTGAATAGAACTTGGTTATGCTAGTACATAGTTGGTTATGCTAGATTCATTTCAGTCTTTCTTCATATGTTATACATGATTTTTGTATGTTTTTTCCCTTTTTCATAAATTGTGAAAATCCATACAGAAGTTATTGTAGGATTTTATGATTAGTTCATTCTCGCTTTAGTTGAAAAATCTGAACACTTTTGTATAAAGTTGAAACAATATTTCCTTTCTTTTCATTAGAGCTCTCACTTCTTTTTTCAGTTCAGAAAAGGAATATTTTGTTTGTTTCAATTAGGAACGGATCATATAAGAAAGTGTTGGAGCAGGGTCCCACAGCAACAGAAAAAGATGCTACATTGGGACAGGGAAGTCAAAGAAGACAGTACCTGAGCGACCGAGAAGAGAGAGCTCAACCACTGCACTTAAGGCAGCGCCAAAGACAGGAGAGCTTAGCTACCCTCATAAAGGAAATGGAGCAACGGACCGAGGTATTGAAGACAAAGGATAGCAGGAAGCGGTGCCCATACCCATGATCAGTACCGAGAAGTGTGGAAGACTGCAGGAAGCTGTGGTGTGACAATAAGCGGTAGCCCACAGTACAGATGTGCCGATTGTCACAGTTAGGTTTTTTGGGTTACTGATGGGAAAGGCCCATAGTTTTGTAATGGAGAGACCTTTAGGCTGCCTATATAAGCATGTATTTTGTAATGTGAAAGGTTAGATAGTTAGACAATTGGATAGCTGCTTAGACAGTCAGACGTGGAGTAGCCACTGAGTCATTTAGCTAGCAAAGTGTCTCTAGAGTCTCTGTATTGTAAGAGTTAAGCTCTGGTTCTGTTATTCAGCCTGTAGTTATCTTACTGTAACCAATAGCTGGCTCGTAGAGCATGTATGTAACAATCTGCAGGGATTGAACAATCCGCAGGGATTGAGAGAGAGAGGAGGAGTATATTGTAAGAAGGCAATATAAGAAGAAGAAGAGATCTAAGAGAGAAGGGCCACCGGTTGTGTGTGTGGAGTTTCCCAGAAGATCTCAGGTTGCATAATAGGTTGCAGCGGAACTATGTTTACTCTCTCAAGATATAATATAAAAACCAGTTCTCGTGGATGTAGCTTCCCCCCTGGAAGTGAACCACGTAAAACCCGTGTGTTGTGCGATTGTTCATGTGATTGTGTTTTACATGTTTGCTATCTATTATCTGTTACATGGATGTTGCTTATCAGTGATGAATGTATGTATGTTATGCTTCAGTTATAGCACATAGAAGGTTGACCGTGATTTGAATGTATCAAGTAGCCTGTATATGATTTTATCAGTGCTTGATTCATGTTAGTTGACAGTACCACGTTAAGTGACTCCGGTATATGAGTTCTGTGAGTTCAGTGTAGTTGATGTTAAGAATATTAGACTATAGGAGTCTAAGTGGGGCTGTTTAGCTTAACTAGTATACTAAGAGAGGAGCCTTTGGACCGTGAGAGCCATATTGAAGTCTTACCATAAAGGATATCGCAGTATAGAAAGGCGATATCGCACTGTCGGAGGAACCGCGGTGTGAGATATCGTAGTATAAGAGGGTAGCCAAGGAGATAGTTTGCGCATTGCTCTAGAGGCAACGATGCAATAAGAGACCGCTTCCTCCCAGGGCCAGCAAGTAAGAAAGGTCGCCATCGCAGAGAGAGAGATCCCGCTGGCTAAGAAGAGTCGTGAGACCCCAGGATGCTACAGAACCCGGTTGAGGAAACTTGAGTCTTCAGCCACCCCATCTAAGATCACTTCAGGTGAGACTTCAGGCTGCTCTACAGTTTGTTGTCGAAAGGGCCAGTGAGCTAGGGGTTTTTTTGGTACATAACAAGTAAACCTGGGTCTGCCCCAGAGAAACAACAAATGGTTCTGTTGTTGGCTTTGAAAACATTGACGAGCTAATGTTCTGTTGGCATCCTACTAAAGAAGAAATTAACCACTGGGTTGAGTCTAAGGAGAAATAATTTGCTGAAAAAGAAAACAAGAGTCCTAGACTGAGTACAGAGGACTGGTTACAAAAACATATCTTCACTGATCTCCATACGATATTTTTTGTGACCTATACAAATGAGTTGTACGACTGGTTATCAAAGTTGACTGATCAAGACATATTCAAGGAACATTGTCTGTACACCGGAGCTGATTCAGACCGTGAAGAGTATAGATAATCCCATTTCATGGGCAGTAGACTTCTGGCTTGCATGTTTGCTGGAAGGCTTCATTACAGAGTTTGCAGTTGATCAAAGAAAAAGTTTCAGTGAAGCAGAGAGGTACTTCTTCGAAGGCTACCGTGGTAAATACCTAAGCTCTTTAAACTTGTTCATTAAGATGTTATTACATGAAAAAGGAGTAATGGATTTATTCTCAGATGAATAAGCTAAGTCAGTGTAATGTCACAAGAGTTTGAGATTGATTTTGATGAAATTGGATGTACACGTAGTGGTAAGAAATATAAAGTAGATTTCAGATCTTCTCTCTTTGAAAACAGTTCAAATAGCAGTAGAGAATAGAGTCACAGTAATACAGAGAGACCAGTAGGAGGTATCCCTTACCACCCTTATACCATGCAGAAAACAACCGGGACTCAGAGTAATCCCGTAGGAACTACATCTAGTAGTTCACATACAATACATACTACCGCTACATCACCTACACCTACACCGTCGAGTGGTAGTAATACAGCAAATCAACATCCACCACATAGAAACAGAATGGGGGATGACATGAAGTTACCTACCTTCAAGGGTACAGGGGTAGAAGACCCAGAACAACATTGGTTCCTATGTGAAGCCGTATGGACCATTAAACAAATCCAGGATGATAACATTAAACTTGTCCAGTTGGTCACTACACTTAGAGACAGAGCTTTAACATGGAAAATGAAGTATACAACAGCGCCAGCTAGAATGCTTGTACAGATCAAGACCACAATGATTAAAGAATTTAAGAAACCTAAGTCTAAGTCACAGTGTATCACAGAGCTTAAAGACATTAAACAGTTACCGACAGAGTCAGTATGGGACTTTGATTAGAAATTCAAAGCTCTTATAGACCATGGTAGCTTTGATTTTGTGCCAGAGCAGCATAAGGAATGGTTCATAGCAGCACTGCTTCCTCACATCAGACTTCCATTAATGCAACAGAGACTCCATACACAGGATGAAGCATTGGAGATGGCAATGAAACTAGAGGCTTCGCCTCTAGCTGAGACCAGTACAGGAATGACAAGCTTACAGAACCAGTTAGCCAATCTCATGTTACAGATGCATGAAATTAAGAAAGGAAAATAGATTGCACAAGAACTATGGTGTATAAAGTGTAAAGGACAGGGCCATACTAAGGATAATTGTCCAGTATTTGTAGAGTATTTAGCAAGTGGGGCTCCTAACCCCTTATTACAGACTCAAGGACCATGGTGTGAACTCTGCAGAACAAGAGGACATCGACCACCGGAATTCCCTTTACTTCAGAAGTATGTACAAACCCCTAAGAACTTATATTGTAACTTCTGTAAGTCAATAGGTCATGATGAAAATAATTGCCGAGCTTATGATCTTATGATAGAAAGAAAGCATGACTTGTATAGAGTCCATTCAGAAACAACAGGTCCAGCAGCAGGACCACAACATGAAGAGGCTCATGTTGGTCGTGGAGGAGAATTCAGAGGACAAGGCCATGGAGGAGGCTTTGACCGTGGCCATGGACCTATTACTTGTTACAATTGTGGAATTGTAGGACATTATGCTAGGGACTGTCAGAACCCTAGTATGACATGTAAGTATTGCAAGTCCTATGATCACCCTATAGAAGAGTGTCTGATCTTGATATCCAAGATTAGGGAACCTAAGCCAGCAGTACACCAGAACATCCAACTTATTTCTGCTGAGCAGAAATAGCCAGAACCAAGAGTCAATATAGTGACTCGTAGCAGTGCTTCTACTAGTAGAACATCACGGGATGATGCAGAAAAGAATACAGGTCCGTAGTGGGTGTGCAAAGTGACTAATAAATCAATACCACTCGACCTATAGAAAAACAAAGAAATGTTTCAGCAAGTAAAAAATTTCTTTACTGAACCTACAGCATCGGGATCGCAGGTACTGTCGTACAGGGGCATACCACAGCAAGAAACTTGTGGCGTTAGTCTTATGCAGATATCAAAGGCTACCACATCGGGAAGGTGCAAAGAGGATGAGTCGACAAGAAGTGTACAATCCTTCCTATGGAGTTGCTTAAAACTCGTTAGAAATGAGAAAGCTATCGGGGAGCTTCAGTGCATCATAGATCAGTGTCAGCCATCTTCTTCCATGAGCAGTGCACAACGTGTTGTTCATAATATTATGGGACATACAAGAATGGGAAGAGAGATGAGACTCATAGCACAAGTTGGAGAATTTGAAATGGATGAGGTAATCCTAGATTTAGGATCAGAGGTAAATGTTCTGACTAAGTAGACATGGGAACAGATGGGTAGCCCTAAGTCAGCCAGATCACCTATCCATCTACGCTTAGCTAACTAGTAGCGGGTATTACCACTGGGTCGATTACTGCAGGTACCAGTTGACATTGACGGAGTTCGCAGCTTTGCAAAATTTGAAGTTATAGAGATCATTGGCGATAGCAGACCGTACCCATCTTTACTAGGTATTGATTGGGCAATCGATAACATGGCTGTTATTGACTTAAAGAAAAGACAAATGACCTTTGAGGATAATCAGATCCGGGTCATCACACCATTGGATCCTTTCCAGGGTCCTCGCTACATTGAACCTATCAGGGCAGAGGAGGAGGTGTGCAACATGGAAATCCTTTATCAGATGACTGCTAATCAAAGTGATTACATCAACCCTACTATAGAAGGAAACATTAGTTGGCGATGCGACAACTCATGTGCATCAGACTCGGATGTTGGTCTAGAGAACTGGCAGAACAAACTTTATGAAGTCTCAGCTCGCAGATGTGCATTTATGACTAAGTCACTACGATGGATTGGCGTAGAGATCATTGATATTCCGTCGTTTCATGGCTTAGCGGATGTCAATGAATTTTTATAGCAGTTTGAGCAGGAAATTCCTCAGGAGCAGAGGATGACAACTATGGACCTTGCAGTAAAAGCCACACCTACAAGATGGTGGCATGCACATAAAGAACATATCGCATCATGGGATGATCTTAAGAGACTGATGGCGATCAGATTTTCTAACGACAAGGGGCCTTTACAACAGAAATACACAGGAGAGAGTGACCCCAGGTCACATATTCAGGTGTGCGAACAGAGTTGGTCGGATATTCCAGAGGATGAATGGGTTCACCTATTCATTCACACTTTAGACACAATTCCAAGGAATTGGTACACTGAGACAGAGTTGCGTAGAGGAACCATCACATGGCCACTTATGATAGATAGCTTCCTACTCACTTTCACTTTTGAATCTGAGTACCCAAGCATTGATCAGGCTCTAGATGTAATAAAGACTAAGGTATTTGACAACTATACCCTATCAGTGCCTGCTCAGCCTAATTGGGCCAGCCAGTTGGAACATGCGCTAGAATGTTACAACTTTGCAGTAGAACCAGATGATGAGGATGAGAATCCTCGCAGTGTCAACATTCCCGAGTCAGAAGGGACTCGCGACGTTGATGGACCCAGACTAGAAATTCCAGCTATCACAGAACCTATCAAGATTAAAAAGATCAATATTGGCACAGAAACAGAACCTAAGTTTGCCTATATTGGAAACTATTGGGATGATGAAACAGTAGGACACATCGCAGATCTCTTACATGACTATCGGGACCTATTTCCCACTAAGTTCATAGAGATGAAGGGAATAGTAGGAGATTTGGGAGTCATGCACATACCATTGAAAGAGGATGCTAGGCCAGTTAAACAGCGTCCATACAGATTGAATCACCACTATAAAGAAAAAGTTAAGGATGAAATTGATAAGATGCTAGAAGTAGGAATCATTGAGCCAGTAGAAGAAAGCGAATGGGTTAGTCCCATGGTCGTGCAAGAAAAGAAAACCAAAGGAGAAATCAGGATTTGTATTGACTTACGCAAACTCAATGACGCATCACTTCATGACCCATTTCCGACACCTTTCACCGATGAAGTGTTAGACAATGTGGGAGGACAGGAGGTCTACGCCTTCACTAATGGATTTTCAGGCTATCACCAGATCAGAATCCATCCAGAGGATCGACACAAGACCACTTTTGCGACAGAATGGGGCTCATTCCAGTACATGGTAATGCCCTTTGGTCTTAAAAATGCACCAGCTATCTTTTCTAGAGTATTAGTTGCTGTATTCAAGGAATACATCCATAAATTCTTAGAAGTCTATTTTGATGATTGGACTATATTTGGATTAATCAACAAGCATATAGGAGATTTAACGCTCGTGTTAGATAAATGTAGGCAATATCAGATTTCTCTTAACTTGAAGAAATGTATATTTTGTGCACCATTTGGTATTCTGTTGGGTCATATTGTTTGCAGACAAGGCTTGATGGTAGATCCTGCAAATATTGCCATCATTGTACATCTCCCAACACCCAATTCAGTCAAGCAATTGAGAAGAGTGCTCGGCCATACCGGGTACTATAGAAAATTCATCAAAGGTTATGCAAAGATCACAGCACCTATGGAAAAACTGTTAAATAAAGACATGAAATTCCTATGGAATGAGGAATGCCAACAAATTTTAGACACACTTAAAGAGAAGATGGTTGCAACACCCATCTTAGTATTCCTAGATTGGAACAAGCCATTTCATGTACATGTGGATGCATCTGGCATCGCACTGGGGATTGTCTTAACACAGCCAGGAGAAAGAGGTATTGATCACCCTATCGCATACTCAAGAAGAAAGCTATCTACTGTGGAAAATAACTACACCACCACAGAAAGAGAAGGATTAGCTATGGTGTATGCTCTACAAAAGTTTAGGCACTACCTATTGGGTACCCCATTCAAGATGTTTACTGACCATTCTGCTTTAAAGTATTTGGTCAATAAACCGGTATTAGGAGAAAGGATCTGTAGATGGTTACTCTTATTTCAGGAGTATGATTTTGAAATTATTGTAAACCAGGAAAATTAAATGCCGAACTTGATCATCTGTCGAAAATAGATTCAGGAGAAGAACCAAGTAATTTAGAGGATAATCTACCAGATGCGCAATTATTTTCTATCCAGATCGTAGATGAGTACTATGAGGATATTATTCACTTTCTCACTACAGGGTGGGCACCAGTTGACTTTACTAAGCAGCAAAAGAAACAGTTAGTTGTGAAAGAAGCATACTTCACTTTGATTGCAGGACATCTATATAAGTTAGGTCCAGATGAAGTCTTGCGCAAATGCATGATGCCGCATGAGAAAGAGACCATTATCAGAGAAGCACACTTAGGTACCATAGGAGGTCATTTCACAGGAAAGTCGACTACTCAGAAAATCCTGACTGCATGGTTATGGTGGCCTACTTTGCATAAAGACACTAAGGAGTTTTGCAGATGTTGCAATATCTGCTAGAGGGTAGGAAAACCTTCGCGGAGAGATGAAATGCCGATGCGACCACAGATTATGCTATGGGCATTTGACAAGTGGGCTATAGATTTTGTGGGTCCTATCAACCCACCAGGGAAATGAACTGGTGCGAGATACATCATCACAGGAATAGAATACCTCACCAGGTGGGCAGAGGCTAAAGCAGTAAGGAATTGTGATGCTGCTACAGCTACACAGTTCATTTTTGAAAACATCATAACTAGATTTGGATGTCCAGTAATTTTGATGAGTGATCAAGGCACACATTTTCTGAACCACACTATTGAGGACTTGACGGAGGAATTTCAGATCCAGCACCATAAGAGCACTCCCTACCATCCTCAAGCTAATGGTACGGTGGAGGCCTTTAACAAGATTCTAGAAAATGCTCTTACTAAGATCTTTGGCATCCAAAGAAATGATTGGGACCTCAGGGTTAATGCTGTATTATGGGCTTATAGGACTACATGCAAGAAACTTACAGGACACACACCTTTAAGCTTGGTGTATGGACAAGAGGCTGTTATGCCTATGGAATATATTATTCCCAGTTTAAGAGTTGCTCAAATTACCAAGATAACTGATACAGATATGATGAATGAAAGGCTAGCGCAGCTGCTTGCCTTAGAGGAAGACAAATTCATCGCAGGATTTCATCAGAAAGTGCAGAAGGAATGAGAGAAAGCTTGGCATGACAGGCACATCAAGAGCAAGAGTTTTCAGATAAGACACCTAGTGCTCCTATATGACAGTAAGTTTGCTAAGTTTCCAGGGAAGTTCAAGATGCATTGGTTGGGGCCATATCAGATTCAGTATGTTACAGAAGGAGGTGCCATTCAACTCAGCAAACTGAACGGGGAGCTTCTTCCTACATTGATTAATGGTAGTAGGCTTAAGATCTATAGTGATAGCCACTCCACCCCTCCGCCCTAACCCAGACAGCTTTGAGTGTGCATATTCCCAGTGTAGTTGAAAGGAGGCATCGCACCGGTAATTAGTCTACACCGACAGGTAAAGAGTTCTAAGTATTCTAAGTATAAGGAATCGCATGAGGAAAGTTTATTTTGTGCAATTCATAGGATTCTTGCGGAGGTGAGAGTAAAAAATAAATAAATAAAAAGAGGTGTATGTTGCGCAAGTCATAGGACGCTTGCGGAGTTTTTGAAATGTTGTGGAGTTTCATGCCAGCATGTTGGTTCAAAATGATGCGGTGTGACATCACCGAAATGTGATGCTCCCCGTGCCACGTAGACAAGTTCAAAAAGAGACAGAGGGCCAGTCACTTTGCCTTCTGACAGGAAGTTAATCCAGAAATGACCCATATACGTTACCCTAGATTTGGCAACAGTATAATGATTTTTCCAGATTTGCTAAATCTTGGTCGAGATCGGCGCCTATACACAAGTTTCGAGGGAAATTTGATCGGATTTTCAGCAATTAATGAGGATCAAAACGATGGGTATTGTATTTTCCATGCAATTAATACCACCGATGGGTCCGAGCTAGATGAGCTCCCAGATAGACTGGAATTGCAGCAGAGTATCCAGAACATATAGAAGACCACAGCAGCAATAAAGGAAGAAGTCAAGAGCTTTGGAGCTCTTGAAAAGATGAAGAAGACGACAGAGATGAACCGTTTGCAACAGGAAGCGCAGCGGTTAAGAGAAAAGGAGATACAGTTTAATAACCTGCTTCAACTATATCAGGAACAAATCAAAGAGCTGGTCGATGCGGTTGAGCAGAAGGTTAAGGAGTTCACTACAAGCAAAAGTGATATTGATGATACAAAAGATTCCAGCATTAGTCAAGCTATGCTTGAAACGGCACAAGAGTGTGTCGAGGTTCTGAATAAAGAAGTCGCAGGACTTCGTGAGAGACTTACAAAGACTTCGCAGGAAGCCAAGGAGAAGCTACAGCAGGAGAAGCCAGCTGTTAGTGGCTCAGGGACGAGCCACAAGTAAGTGTTAGGGGACTGTTGGAGCAGGGTCCCATAGCTACAGGAAAAGCTTCTACATTGGGATAGCGAAGTCAAAGAAGACAGTACTTGAGCGACTGAGAAGAGAGAGCTCAACCAATGCACTTAAGGTAGCAGTGAAGATAGGAGGGATCAGCTACCCTCATAAAGGAAAAGGAGCAACGAGCCGAGGTATTGAAGACAAAGGACAGCAGGAAGCGGCGACCATACCCACGATCAACGCCGGGAAGTGTGGAAGACTGCAGGAAGCTATGGTGTGACGGTAAGCGACAGCCCACAGTACAGATGCGTCGACTGTCACAGTTAGGGTTTTTGGGTTACTGATGGGAAAGGCCCACAGTTTTGGAATGGCGAGACCTTTGGGCCGCCTATATAAGCATGTATTTTGTAATGTGAAAGGTTAGATAGTTAGACAATTGGATAGCTACTTAGACAGTCAGACATGGGGTAGCCACTGAGTCATTTAGCTAGCCAAGTGTCTCTAGAGTCTCAGTATTGTAAGAGTTAAGCTCTGGTTCTATTATTCAGTCTGTAGTTATCTTACTCTAACCAGTAGCTGGCTCTTAGAGCATGTATGTAACAATCTGTAGGGATTGAACAATCCACAGGGATTGAGAGAGAGAGGAGGAGTTTATTGTAAGAAGGCAATATAAGAAGAAGAAGAGATCTAAGAGAGAAGGGCTCCCAGTTGTGTGTGTGGAGTTTCCTAGAAGATCTCAGGCTACATAATAGGTTATAGCAGAACTGTGTTTACTCTCTCAAGATATAATATAAAAACCAGCTCCCATAAACATAGCTTCCCCCCTGGAAGTGAACCACATAAAACCCGTGTGTTGTGTGATTGTTCATGTGATTGTGTTTTTCCTGTTTGCTATCTGTTATCTGTTACATGGATGTTGATTATTAGTGATGAATGTATGTATGTTATGCTTCAGTTATAGCGCATAGAAGGTTAATCACGAGTTGAATGTATCAAGTAGCCTGTATATGAGTTTATCAGTTCTTGATTCATGTTAGTTGATAGTACCGCGTTAAGTGACTCCGGTATATGAGTTCCATGAGTTCAGTGTAGTTGATGTTAAGCATATTAGACTATAGGAGTCTAAGTGGGGATTTTCAGCTTAACTAGTATACTAAGAGAGGAGCCTTTGGACCATGAGAGTTGTATTGAAGTCTTACCATAAAGGATATCGTAGTATAGAAAGGTGATATTGCACTGTCAGAGGAACCACGGTGTGAGATATCACAGTATAAGAGGGTAGCCGAGGAGATAGTTTGCGCATCGCTTTAGAGGTAGCGATGCGATAAGAGACCGCTCCCTCCCAGGGACAGTGAGTAAGAAAGGTCGCCATCACAGAGAGAGAGATCCCGCTGGCTAAGAAGAGTCGCGAGACCCCAGGATGCTACAGAACCCAGTTGAGGACACTTGAGTCTTCAGCCACCCCATCTAAGATCACTTCGGGTGAGACTTTAGGCTGCTCTGCAGTCTGTCACCAAAACGACCAGTGAGCTAGGGGTTTTGTTGGTACATAACAAGTAAACCTGGGTCTACCCCAGAGAACCAACAACAAGTGTCTTTTAATTTTGTATGGGATTTATTCTATGTTTCAAAGGAATTGAACCGCTCTCTCCCTTACTTAAGTATGGCATACCTTTAAAGTTAAAGTGAAATTTTGCATCTCATATTGCATGGTTTTACTTTTTATGTCCTCACCTCATGCATCCACCTAACCGTTCAAGATAAAATTAAACGCTATCTTAGGGTTAAAATATTTAGCAATTTTATGTGTTAGGTTAGAGACATGTTTCGGCATGTTTAAATGTAGGACTTGTCTTTTATTGCCTGCATTACAACCTGGGACTCACGTGGTTCTTCCACATACCATTGGTATATCGAACGACTTTTCATGTACCCTTGAGGTATATCAAAAGGTACTTCATGTAATCGATTGTATATCGAAATTCCCCTTGTGGAAAGTTGTGCATTAGAAAACACTACTACGGATTTGAACTCCCACATACCTTGCATATCAGGAGGCTCTACTAAGATTCCTGAGACGATCTGAGAAAATCCCTTTTGGCCATCTTGTTGGTGTAATACATCAAGAACAACACTCGTGGAGATTACTACACATGTACCATCCAGGTAGTCGGGTATTCAGGTGAGGGACGGTTGATCCTCCTTGCTGCATTTTACTATTGGAACCTACGGTATATAGTGAGTTTTGATGGTTTGACAATCCCATGAGGTTCCATACCTTTAATCCACTCCTCTCACATATTTTTCTTGCTTCTTTAGTTTGAGTAGCACTTGTTGTATGTATAGTTACGATTTTTTAAAAGAGAGGGATAGTTTTGTTACATATTTATGGCTTCACCTTCCAGGACTACCAACCAAGAGACTCCTTTACCAAGCACATCTTTTGTTTTCCCTCCATATGGGGATGTTGTTCCTCCTCTCATGGATACATTAAGCCTTCCTGGATTTACTATCAGATTACCTGTTTGGTTATTCTCTAGTCAAGTTATCCCATGTACACCAACTGCTTTGGATCCTGATCCTTCATCGCAGGAGAATCAACCTCATGGTGATCCCTCTCCTTCTTCATCTAATTTGTATTATCCCCTTTCTCCCTCTTTGCCTGTTGAAATTTGTAGTGCTAGTAGTTAGGTGGATAAGAAGAAGAAGAAAATGAAGATTGAGAAGAATAAAAAAAACAGAAAACCAAGTCCCAACCAATTACTCCTCCTAGTGTGGATATTGTTAATCTGCACACCCAAAGACCACCATAAGCCAAAATTCCCTTGTAGGATTTGCAAAGGTGATCATCTTCTAAAAGATTGTCATAGTATGGCCCTAGTTTTAGAAGAATGGTCTAAGGTTTCCCAGCAATTAATGTCATCAGCCTCTAGTCATCATACTGATGATCCCCTATAAACCAGTGACTCTGTGGTTAAGAGTTGGAAGGGTAAAGTCATAAATCCTTGCTTTCTTTGTAAGGACATGCACTTTACTTACCTTTGTCCTCTCATGGATGAAAATTCTAACTTGTTGGAATATTTTACTGTTCCTCAGCAATGGATTCCAACAGGTTATCGTAAGTTGTCACTTTACATCCCATTGGTTGATAAAGTGGTCGATCCCACTCTTCCTTCCAAGAGTGAATTCCAAGTGGTCAATTCAAGCCCATCTGTGGTCGATCCCAACATTCCTTTGAAGAGTGAAGTTAAAGTGGTCGATTGAATGTCATCTCCGCTCGATCCCACTCTTTTATCCAAGAGTGTTAAGACTAAAGTAATCTCCTTGACCAAATCTTTGTCTTGTTCTTCTCTTCCAGTAGAGAGTGAACTAAAACCTGCTGATGTTTTTATGCTTTGATCTAATTGATCTCGACAAAAGGAAATTTTGTCTGTTTCGACAGAACCCTCTCCAAGTAGTGAGGTTATTTCCTTTAACTGGAGTAACCTAACAGAGTCTCGTCTTCATTTGAGTGTTCCTTTCCAGATAGTTGTGAATGTTACCGCTAGGAGGATGCTTCACATTATTGTTGACAAAGGGGATTATGTTAGCATTCTATCCTCAACTGCTTGGAAAGCTTTAGGTTCTCCTCAGCTTGTGCCAGCCATCGATCAGACACTGGATTTTAATCAAAAACCTACTACACCTTTAGGGATACTTCCTCATTTTCCTATTACATTAGGAGGGGAAACTGTCTGTATTGATGTAATGGTGGTCCAAGGTCCTTTAAATTTCAATATGCTCCTTATACATGATTATGTTTATGCCATGAAGGTTGTAGTGTCCACACTTTTAAGAGTGATGCATTTTTCCCATGGTGGGAAGATTGTGACCATTGATCGGCTTTCCTTTGTTACACCTAACCATCGCATCACTCCTAACACTAGTACAAAATGAGGAATTAGCTACTACATGACTAAAAATTCTAGTCACCACAGGTTTTTAAAGTGATTTATTGCTAAATATGAGAAATTTTTACTGACCCAACTATAAACTACTAAAATTAAAGACTAATTTAGTCACCAGTTAACAAATATGACTAGATAAAAAGTGACACAGTTAAAAATGACTAACATAAATGACTAATTTATTCATGGCATAAAAAATGACTAGATAAAAGAATATGAATTAGTCATTTATGTTAGTCATTTTTAATTGTGTCATGGAAAATTGTAATTGTGACAATGAAGTGTTACAATTTAGTAAATTTTGTAAATTGTCTACCTTCTATTAGTAATATTGGTTCTATCCACCTCGATATTCAAATATCCAACAAAGTAATTGCATGAATTTTCTATTTACCGTCTTTATCCCTGTTGCACCATTAAAGCAAACTGTTAAGCATGCACCAAAGAAAAATTAGGTTCCTACAATTACGAATTAGGTACTAGAAGCAGTAACATATCGATAACTAGAAGCATCATAGCTAGTTGTTGATCCTTCAATGTAAGAGTCCCAAGTCCCATACTGAGGTGCTTTTCTAACTTCAATATAACTATCATGATATGTGACCATCGAACTAGTTGTACCAGTTGACGTAGCTTTACCAGGATCAGTTCCTTTAAACATTGTACCAGTTGATCCAATAATAATTGAATTGGTGGAAGAACCAAGAACAATATTTTAACCAATCAAAGACTCAATTATAATTAAACTCGAGTGTTGACCCAGAACTAGTCTCAAATCCATATGCAATAAAGGTAGAGGCCCGACCCCATCTCGGAGTTTAGGTAAATATTTTGATTCCTTGACCTCAGACAAGCATTACCTCGCAAAATATGGTACATATAATGTAGTGATGATCTCTCATTATCACTATCAAGTTAAAACTCCTTTATGCATTAGTGGCCAGGTAAATTTTGCACCAGACGTCACCACCCACCTGATTCACGATGTGCACAACTCTTCTCGACCAACTTCCTTTATCCAAGTTTATTATATATACTACTATAACAAAAAAATACCATTAAAACAAATATTATATTTATATAAAACACAAATTAATTAAATTTTATATTAATCCTAATTTATAAAACCAAAGCCATTGATTCTCAATATGTTTAGCTAAAGGAGGAGCAAAATGAAACCCTTAATCATTGTTGAGTGATGTCAAAGATCCATCAATAACATGGAGTTCTTTCTCTCAACTCAAAAGATAATCCTGTCAAGATTCGTAAGTGTTTGGAGGACATGTAATGCTGATTTTGACACACTAAATAAACTTTTAATGCAAATGTAAATGTTCTTATTTTATTGATAATAATAGAAGCATAATGTCTATAAAATGAAATCCATGCATTATAATAGAGGGGGAAATTCTATGAGAGGAAATTCCCTTTATGCTCACTGAAGAAAAAATGGTTGTATTGTTGGAATGAAATTGTCCTTGTTATTTTCCTATTCATTTTCCTTTTTATGTTGACTACAAGTTTCATCTTTTTCATTAAATGATGTGTTATGGTGCATCATGAATTGTCCATGTATGTTTGGTAGGTGCATTGAATACATATATTAGTATAAGACTTCAATGTTTATGTTAGTTACGTGAGATGTTAGACGTTGTTAATTGTTTATGCTATTTGCTTAGTATATATGCGCATAAAATACATAGATTGTCACTATGGTCACATTATGAGATTTAGCGGTTAGGGGATTTTAGAGGTTAGGGGATTAACTAGGGTTAGGGGGTTACATTTAGGTGGATTAGAGGCTTATGGGTATAGGGGGTTAGGGTTTAAGGGATTCTTGGTTAGGCGATTTAAGGGTTATGGGGTTAGGGGATTTCGGATTAGGGAGTTGGATATGATTCCTTTTATGATATTTATTTATGTTCGTATGCCATTTTTCTCCCCATTTGTCTTTTTTTAATTTTTTATACTATGTCTAGAGGGAATAAGGACAATGAACAATCATTGTATGTAGAGACCCATTAACAAGGAAAATGAACAAGCATTGTAGAGACCCTTAACATTATTAATTTGTTTTTTACAATTTGGGATTGATTTTCTATTATTATGTGATGTACATATTATGATTTATAGATAATATATGTCAAACATTTTACGTTTAAAGGAAGTGTGACCCATTTTTTGTTGAACTAGTGGATTTATTTTTATTACATACAACACATAGTTTTAGTTAGGTTGATATTAGCTTATATACATATATATATATAGCCATAAAACATGGAATAATAACATGCATATAATGTGTATTTTTCTTATTTTTTAGCCTCGAACAGACCTCATTTGTGGAAAGATGGGTGATATGTTGAATATGGTTTGTTGGGTGTAGATGGACATGGAGCTAAAAAATGAAACACTTTTATTGAAAAGTTGAAATTGAGTTTCATTTACTTAAAGGAGGAGGAAGATACCTTGGTTTAGTCATGGAAACATACTAGAGATTATACTACAAGCATTCAATACAAGGCCACATTCTTGAATGAGGACTAAGAAGTAGAGTAAGTGGTGTATTCCTTTGTGAAAAACCACTACTCCTCTAAAAACCAAATTGTTGCAGTGGATGGAACTATATAACAAGGTGTTGACTTGGGGTATATTCAAGAAGATATCTTGGCATGGAGCACATTTATAAGGTTTATGTAAATTATTGGAGGCATATCTTTGAAAATGTAAGTATGTTTTTTGTTACATAGTCATTTTTTCCTTATAAAACCAAATACCTTAAAAAATGAAAGTAATCACAAGTTGAAATTAACATTATTTAATATTTCTATATATTATTTATATTATTAAAAATACTTTAAATCATAATATGCCTTAAAATAATTTTACCCCTCAACATTGATATGTCTATATCATTGGTGATTCCAGGGTTTTTATGCAATCAAGTGAAGAGGGAAATGGTGTAAGTGAATTTACAGGGCAGAATGGATCAGAGAATTTACAAGGAAGGGAAAGAATAGGCGAGAGTCATGGCCACCCAGAATAGAACCCTTTCCCCATAATATGAATCACAACCCTATCCTATGGTACACTTAGGCCAAGAAGACCAGATTTAGAAGCAATCTATCTCGATCTAAGAAGATGCTTGAATACGCATAGAGTAAATGGAATTGGAATTCAAAAAATTATAAACATGGTGATGAGATTGTTATCATTGAAATTAAAACTGTCAAATATTTTCATTGAGCTTCACGTTGAGTCTCCACTTCTTGGTGATGATATTGGTGTAGGTGGACAAAAATTGAAACTGTCAAATATTTGTATTGAGCTTCACCTTGAGTCTCCACTGCCTCCAGAATGGTAGTAATGTTTAGACCTTTAGGTTTGTTTCCTTCTATGTTTTTGTTTATTACCTATTGTGGTTTTTTTATTCATGTTTTTTTGTTGTGGATGTGGTGAAGATGAAATGGCTCAAATCACCTTGCAAGCGTGAAACACGATTTGTCCAGGGAACTTGGGAAATTCAATGTGAGAAATAAAACCAACTAACCATTACAACAATGCCACTGAATCTACCCTCAATGCTTCCCCAACACTTCCACTAGAAATTTCCCAGGGTGTCCAAAAATCGAAGCCAATCTCATATTGTTCATATACCAAAACTATGCAGGGAAACATTACATGAGGGTATCCCAAGAGTCACAGAAAATGTAAGAAGCCCACAAAGATGTATGCAAAAGATGGTCCTGTAATTTCTAAGTTCATGAAATTCAGTAGGGCCTCAGTGAGGGCTGGAACTAGAAATTGTGAAGTTTCTGTTGAAGGATATATTGGTTCCATATTTTTTCCAATGTGATGCACTGGAATTGGCACTTAAGCTTTTGGGGAAGCTCCTTCACATAGACAATGTAATTCTTCAAATTCCAGAGGTGTGTGTAGTGTTATAACATTAATCCATCATTATTATCTTAGTTACACTAATTAGCCAATTTTATTACTTTTAAGATTTAATACACTATGAGGTGGACTAGGGGTGCTTAGTTGGACATATGCTTGTTGGAGACATTTACCACCATACACACTCTTTTTGGTCAAATTGGCCTAGTTAAACCACTATCCTAAGTATAATTGACATTAATTGACATCATTGGAGCATTAATTGACATCATCCAGTCACACCCATGCCTACCTACAGTCAAGGAGGCTAACTTAGCCTTCTCCTATAGTCAAGAAGGCTAACTGGAGCACTCCGTGGGTGATCTGAGTGATATTAATGCACCTAATTGCTAACTGGTGGTTACAATCAGTTCAACCAGTCAGTTAAGGTGCCTCCTCTCATTAAATATATTATTTAATGATTATTTATTATTATTTAATGATCTGGATTCAACAGGGGTGCCTCCAACTTTTGATGATCATTTCAGCTTCAGTTAACCTCATCGAGGTTCATTGAAGTCATTGAAGCACTAACACTTGATGGTTGGATTGCTATGACATGTGTTTGATCTCTTTCAGTTGAGATTCAGTCATTTATTACACTATAACTTTAGTTAGGGTTTGGTGAGTCAATTAGGGTTTTGGTCAAGTGGTTAACTAAGTGTGAACCAATGGCTTATAGTCAGTTAAGCTAGACTCACTCATTGAGTTTGAATGGCCTCCTTAAGTATTCGAATTCCTCATTGATTCAAGCTATTTTCTTGACATTGTTATTGTAACTATTCATTTTTTATTGAATATACAGAGAGGAAACCATTCTGGTTCCGATTAACACCATTTCTAAGTTATTTGTTGATTATTTCTTGATGAGATTGATTATTTGTTCCTAGATCAATGTGCAAGATTAATAATGCCATGAAAAATTGGGTCTTTCACACCAACATGGGCAATCCAGCTCAGTCAAGCAACCAAATTTGTGCCTCCATCATTGTTGTTGTGATCCCATACATTGGATGTAGTCAGCTAAGTTGACTTGGAGTGCTAGAGTGGGATTTTACTTAAATTTGGCCTGATTTTGTGCATTAAATGTTGCATTGAGAATCTAAAACACCCATATTTCCACACCCATGCTGTCCAAGGTGTAATCATTGACCCAAAACACATCATGCATTTCAACTCAGAAATTCGTGGTAGTTTGGGGTGATTTGGGACATGATTGGCCCACTTAGGGGGGTTTGATGCCATTTTGGAAATTTTGACTTGTATGCTCACAATTGGCTTTCAAAGCCTCAAAAAACTCCTATGATGTTTATATACCTAATAATAACAAGTTTCATGGTTAGACAGTTTTGCATTATCTTGTTTATGTTCACATTGTGTGTGTGATTTATCTGTAATTTTATGGTTTTTGCTGATTCTCGCACCCAAATTTGATTTGTGAACTTCACTAACGCTCCTAGATTCTCCTATGGTTAGAATTACTCACTTGGTGGTTTGAATTCCTCACATGGTATCATATCCTGTTGGATATTTTTGAGTTGCGGATCAATTCATATTGATTCAAGCTACATTTTAGTGGAGTTCCAGATAAAAATTGAAATTGTGTTGCAGAACATCAAAAAATTTCTTTATCCTCATTACAGGAAGAAATGGATGCTACCCACACCATGCTAACACCCTTCAATTTTTTTGATTGGAAGGCAGAGATGGTGATTCAACTAAGAGATAAGGGGCTTTTCATAGTTACCATGGGCACTGAAGTGGAACCAAATTCTACAGTTGATAAAGCCAAGTATTTCAAAAAATTGGATGAGGCATATGGATTGTTGTGCCTCAGTATCTCAAGATAGCTTTTGTTCCACCTTGACAGTTTAACATCAACAAAAGAGGTTTGGGAAAAACTAGAGTCTATATTTGGAAAAACTGATGAGCTACATGGTCACCAGCTTGAGAATGAGCTTATGATCTTGAGCCCAACACACTATGACACAATCCAGGACTTCTTCACCAAGTTCAAATCACTTGTGTTGCAGTTAAAACAATGTGTTATTGAGAAGAAGGAAGATTAGTTGATCTTGTTTATACTTTCGAAGTTGGGGCCAAAATTATTAGCTTTTGTGAGTGCATTCCACTCCAGCAAGTTAACATTTTGAAACTGGAAAATGCCCAGTCTGGAAAACTTCATGGAGACACTCACTCAAGAGCAATATAAACTTGTCCAAATGGCACCATCAATACCAAGGATCAAGATCTGTCACTGGGGGTTTTTAATTCCTCAAAGGGCAAGCTCAAGTCCAAGAATTCGAAGCTGGCAGAGAAGAAGAAAAACCCAGAAAAACCTAGAAAAACCCAAATCCAGTAATGCAAGTTCGAATCCTTCCAAGGAGAAGGAAAAGAAGGGAAAAGATAAGGCCAAATGCACCTATTTCCACAAGGGATGGCATCCAAAGAGCTCATGCATGAAGGATACCATTGACACCATGGACTAGCTGCTGGAGAAGAACAACATTCCAATCCCTGGCAGCGCAAGGAAGAAGTATGGTAACTCCAGTTCAAATGAGAGCAAGGAGAAATGTCATGCTTTGGTGGCATGTACTTATAACTCTTCATATTTTTTCATTGATTTGAGGGATTCTAGACATATTGTAGCTAAGAGAGAGCTCTTCTCCTCCATGAGTTTGAATGCTGGCCCAACAGTTCGAATGGGGGATGATTCAAAACTCCAAACCAAGGGGATTGGGAGGATTTATTTAGAGCATGGATTCCTTAGTGGGTATTGCATGTACCATATCTTGCAGCAAATTTGTTGTAAATATTTCAAATGACCCATACAGGAGAGACAAAGAGAGTGATCTTCACTCCTGACATGGTATAGATTTCTGAAATCTCAACAGACCAAGTTATTGCAATTGGGTATGTTGATCATCATGAGAGGATGTACAAGTTTTAAAACTTCCTCCCCACTTCCAGTGATCAAGCACTTCACTCACATGCCAATGAATTTTCCAAACTGTGGCATGAGAGGTTTGGCCACATTAATTACAGGTATCTTCAAACATTTCATAGAGAAAAAATGGTGGAAGGACTTCCACAAATCCAGTCATCAACTGGAGCATGTATTGGAAAGAAAGGAGGGAAACACAACCACTTGGGTTGGTGCATTCTGATTTGATTGGTCCACTACCCACTCCTTCATATGGTGGATCTAGGTATGAACTTACATTCATAGATGACTACTCTTGATTTTGTTGGGTGTATTTTCTGAAATTGAAATCTGAGGTGTTTGAACAACTCAAGATTTGGAAAGCACTTGTAGAAAATAAGAGTGGGAAGAAGATAGAAGTCCTTAAGACTGATAATGGAAAGGAATATGTGAACAAGAACCTACAACAATTTGTGAGGAGTGTGGAATCCAAATTCAACACTGAACTCCATACACACTACAGCAAAATGGTGTGGCTGAGAGGAAGAATAGATCTCTCAAAGAGATGGCAGCTTGCATGCTAGAGGTAAGGGATATAAATCCCAAGATATGGTCTGAAGCCATAATTTGTGCTTGTCACATCCAAAACATATCTTCCATAAATCAGTGAAATTAATGACCCCTTACAAGGCATGGTTTGGTCAAAATCCAAATGTCTCAAATTTTGGAATTTTCGAGACAAAAGCATGGGCTAGAATTCCTTCTGAGAAGAGGAAAGCCTAGAAACCAAAAAGAAAGGAGTGCCTCATGGTTGGATATGGTGAGGAAACCAAATGGTACAATCTCTTTGACACTTCTACTTGCAAGACATTTGTTGAGAGAAGTGTGAAATTTGAAGAAGATCCAATTCCATATTTCGAACTTGCACCGGGGGAATGCTCCCCTCCTCAATCATTCGAAGATATAAGTGATGATGAATGCTATGTTTTATTTGATATTTATGATAAAAATGTTGCATAAGATGATATTTATCTATATGAATCACCATCTAGGCCCAATTGGGCTGAAACAATTGTACAAGTAGCTGGGGAATTGGCAGACAATCCCCATGAGCCTAGGAAGACTAGATCACAAACTAGTAAAGCTTCCTTTTGAAGTGATAGTGATATTTCTTAGCACTGTTATATGCTGGTTGGGTCTGATCCTAAGAAATATGAGCAATCTTGTGCTTACCCTAGATGGAAATCAGCAATGGAAGATGAATTTCAGTCCCTTGAAGACAACAATACATGGGAATTGGTTCCCCTTCCTCCCAAGAGGAAGGTTGTTCAATGCAAATGGATTTTCTGGACCAAAATTGCTGATGATGGTTATGATATAAAACATAAGAAAATATTAGTTTCTAAGGGATATTATCAGGTCCATGGTGTTGATTACACAGAAACCTTTGCATCGGTTGCAAAGATAGACTCAATAAGACTAGTTCTAGCACTAGCAGCCAGTAAAAATTGGGAAGTTCACCACATGGATGTCAAGAGTGCATTGTTGCATGGTGAGATATAGGAATAAATATATATGAATAATCCTGAATGTTTCCAATAGGATCCTTCATTGTTTTGTAGGCTGAAAAAATCACTGTATGGACTCAAGCAAGCCCCCAGGGCTTGGTATGCAAAAATGGATGCTCTTTTGCTTTCAATTGGCTTCACTAGATGAAAATCACACCATAATGTGTATTTGTAGAAAAATGATGGTATATTTAAGGTCATTATTCTATATGTTTATTATCTTCTTATTATAGGTAGATGCACCAATTTAATTGGCCAAATTAAGTCATCTTTGCACAGTGAGTTTGCCATGACAGACCTAGGATTGCTAAGGAAATTTTGGGCATGGAAATTGAGAAAAATGGTAGAGGAATCATGATGAGTCAGAAAAAGTATGCTTAAGACCTGATAAAGAAGGTTAACATGGATGAGTTTAAGGCAGACAAGTCTCCCTTTATTTTTGGTATTAAAATGCATGAATTTGGCAATACTCAACTAGTATATTTTACACTCTACAGGAAACTAGTGGGAAGCTTGCTCTACCTTACTCACACAAGACCTATTTTTTCTTATGCTGTGAGTTATATAGAAATACATATGAACCAGAAAAATCATATCCATTGGATACCAGCAAAGCTAATTCTTCAATATGTCCAGGGAACCAAGAACTTCGAGGTGCACTACATAGCTAGTTCCTCACTTCAAGTAGCTGAATTTTCTGATTCAGATTGGGCCGGTGATCCAATTGACAGGAAGTCAACTTGAGGTTTTTTCTTCATGTTTTATGAAGTTCCCATTTTTTGGTCAAGTAAGAAACAACACACCATTTCACTTTCATCATCAAAGGCCGAGTACAGGGCAACAGCCAATGCTGCTACATAGTGTGTTTGGTTACAGGGAATTCTTCGGGAGTTTGGTGTCACAATTGATTGTCCAACCAACATCTAGGTGGATAATCAAAGTGCCATCAAGGTATATACTGATATAGTACAAAGCAAGAGGAAAAAACAAATATATATACACATTCATTACATTCAAGGCTTAGTGCATGACAGGGTGATCTCACTGCAGTATTTCCCATCCACCGAGCAAACTGTTGATATTTTTACCAAGGCTTTCACTGAGAAAACCTCCACCTACCTAAGATATTTTCTTGGGGTGAGTGAAGGATGGTAATTTTCTGTTATATTATTTCAGGTCCATCCCCATGTCCATTCTTGAAAGAGGGTCTTTCCCATGAGGTTTTCCTTCTTTTCCTTGGTTCACATGGACAAATAAAATTGTAATTTTTAAATTATGTATTTGAGGTGACTTGAGCCATTGTAGCCAAGGCCTCCATAATTTTGTGAGATTTAATTAGTTATTGGATTAAGGGAGGGTGTTAGAACAGTAATCCATCATTAGTACCTTATTTACACTAATTAGTCAATTTTATTGCTTTTTAAGCTTTAATACACTATGAGGTGGACTAGGGGTGCTTAGTTGGACATATGCCATGAAAAATTGGGGATTTCATACCCACATGGGAATTATAGATCGATAAACTAGCCACATGTGCACCTCCATCATTTTTGGTGCGCTCCCATATATTGGATGTGGTCAGCTAAGTTGACTTGGAGCGCTAGAATGGGATTTTCCCCAAATTTGGCTTGATTTTGTGCATTAAATGTTGCATTGAGACTCTAAACCACCCATATTTACAAAAACACAATGTTCAAGGTGTAATCATTGACCCACAACAAATCATCCATGTCAAATCATTAATTCATGGCAGTTTGGGATGATTTGGCACATGATTGTCCCACCTAGGGGTGTTTGATGCGATTTTGGAAATTTTGACTTGTATGTTCACAATTGGATTCCAAAGCCTCACAAAACTCCAATGCCTAATAATAACAAGTTTTATGGTTAGAAATTCCAAAATTATCTTGTTTCTGCTCACATTGTAAGTGTGATTTATTTGTAATTTTATGGTATTTGTTGATTCTTGCACCCAAATTTGATTTGTGAGCTTCACTAACGCTCCTAGATTCTCCTTTGGTTCGAATTAATCACTTGGTGGTTCAAATTACTCACATGTAGTTTATTTATTGTTATACCTAAATCTCGTCACCCTCATGTTATGAGATAGGTATCCCCTTTACCACTCCAATCCCTCAGAGTTTCCCTAGAGAAATGAAGGAATAAATTAACCCCTTGCAATTTTTCCCTCTTTTGAGTTGGTAACACTCTTTCTCCATTGACCAAAAGCATTACCTAGGAAGAAAAGAGCCAGCATCGCTCCTGATACATGAGAAAAGAGAGGCACCAATACTCTTTCCCTTACTACCAAAAGAGGTGCCCCCTTATCACCGCCTGTTTGCTTCTTTGGAAAAGCGGTGCTTGAGTTTTAAACACAAAAAGAGAAGCTTCGAGAGGATTCTCGAAGATTGCTTATGTGGAGCCTCATCCCTATGATTTAGAACCAGCTAGAGCTCGAGATCCTCCCTTTTAGGATCTAATATCCACCTCACCCATGAGATGCTCAACCATACCTATCCTCCGATGGATTTAAATACTAACTCATCCCCCATGGGATAGGGGGAGGAATAATTGTGTTTCATACCCCAACTTTGTCAAAATCATTCTTGAGTCTTTGGAGGAAAGGTGAAGTTAGAGGCAAGGAGCCATTGGAAGGAACTCTCAACACTAAGGCATGAAGGTTGTAGTCTCTCCAATCATTTATTAATAAAGAATGTCTTTTCTTTCCCATATTTATTATTTCATATGTTTATATTGGTTGATTCCTTGGTCACAAGCATAGATCTAGTTGATTATATTGTATGCTATCATGTTTTCTTTGTTGTCTTCCATATTTTACATGTTCTTCTACGAGGATAGTGAGGAAAACCTTTGAGAGAAGCATCATGGCATTCCATTCAACTGATTGACCAGATCTAGGGAGAGTCTAGCATTCTGTGTTTGTGTTTTGTTCTAGATCTGAACCATTCAGACTATGGAACCAGCACTTGTCCACAGGAGGTGTGTATTTCTGGCTAACAAAAGTGGTGATGATACTGTGGATAAGCTTCACTAACAATCACGCTGGGAGCAAGATTCCAACCTTTGTATATCATGTTAATGGGATTTTTCAAGCATAGTTTACCCATTGGTTTCAAGCTTGCGTAAAAATGAAACCAATCCATGAGCATTCTTTCAACTGATCTTCGAGCTCGTTAAAAATAGTAATATGGTGTTGAGCTTACTTTTCATTTTCCGTGCTCTGGTTAAAACATGAAAATTCATTTGAGCTTAGTCTATTACTTTTTCTTGATCTGGATTTAAACATGAAAAAGGTTAATAGAATCTCCTTTAAGCTCTTTTCGGACTCCTTAAAATGTGAAAAGATAGACGAGCATAGTTCCCATTCTGTGTCAAGCTCATTAAAAAATGAAACAAATGCCTTTGAGCAAAGTTCCCATTCTATGTCAAGCTCGTTAAAAAATGAAATGGATCTCCTCAAGCATAGTTTACCTTTTGGTTTCAAGCTTGCATAAAAATGAAATCATTCTTGAGCATAGTTCATTTTCTATTTCAAGCTCGTTAAAAAATGAAGTAGGTTTCCTTAAGCATAGTTTACCTTTTGGTTTCAATCTTGCATAAAAATGAAACCATGTTCCAAGCATAGTTACCTTCCATTTCAAGCTTGTGTAGAAATTAAATAGACCCCCTTCCCTTGAGTCAAGTCTTCCCTTAGTGTTAGAACTTGAACCTTCTTTTCACCTACCTGATTCTCATTCTTCCTACCCCTCTGGTGAAAATTTTCACATTAGTAACTAGGTTTTTTGGTTGGGTATGGAAGAAGAGTCATCAAATGAAACGAAGCTTGGGGGCATGTCGAGCCTCTAGAAACCATGCTAAGGGTAAGCTTCGCTAGCAATCATGCTGGGGGCAGGCTTCTAACCTCTGTATATCATGTTAATGGGGCTTTTCAAGCATAGTTTACCCATTGGTTTCAAGCTTGCATAAAAATGAAACCAATCCATGAGCATTCTTTCAACTGATCTTTTAGCTTGTTAAAAACAGTAAGATGGTGTTGAGCTTACTTTTCATTTTTCATGCTCTGGTTAAAAAATGAAAAGTGGTTTGATCTTAGTTTATTACTTTTTTGTGCTCTGGATTTAAACATGAAAAAGGTTAATAGAGTCTCCTTTAAGCTCTTTTCAGACTTCTTAAAATGTGAAAAGATAGTCGAGTACTTGTCTTCTTCATACTCGTAAAAGTATTTGAAGAGTCATCTCTCCGACTATAGGTTATCTCTTTTTTGGTTCGAATAGACTATTTACGAAAAAGGAAGACTCCAACCAATCATGACTAGAAGAGTTATCTAAGGTATTATTTTATACTTTTTTGGGCCTCAAGGACTAAATCATACGAAAAATGACCCTTTGAATTTTTCTTTAGTTTTTTTAGACTCTCTAAACATGAACTACACCGAGTTTTATTTCATTGGACTTGTTAAACTAAACATTGAAAAACCCCTTTTTGGGAACAAACCCCTCCTTTCTCAGGTTCATGAAATATATGGGAATGGACTTATCTTCGGATGAGCTAAATGAGTGATGGGGAAATTAAGGGAAAGGGAAAACATTTTCCAATAATGGCAGTTGTTAGTCACCTTTGAACATGGCACTTATCTGTATTTCATTCAGTCAATTGGGTATTCAGCTTATTTTCAAGTCGATCCAATTTCATGAGTCATGCCACTCCTTTGAGTCTCTCAAAGGTTACTTTGTATGTTGTTGCATTGTGTTCTGCCTCATCAAGTCAATGCTGCCAAGTCTTCAATTGTGCCACCTTATGTTCAAAAGGGAAACTGTTTTGAGAGTTCACACCTGCAGTCAAAACAACCTTTTTTGAATCAGTTACTTTTGAGTCAGTCCTATGGTTACATTAGCTACAAAATTCCAAAACTTTGTTCCAAGTTTCATGTTGTCGATGTGGGATTCATCATGGCCCTCCTTCAATGAGACTATTCCTGTCGACGTCAACTCATCATCTGGGAATTAGTCTTAGAAAAAAATTTTATACCTTGAGATCTGTATGCCATAATGACAGATTCTCTCACTTTCGACATAGGTTCACATCATTGACCTTTGATCGAAAGACTCTGTTGGGTGTTCGACACTAAGACCTCTATTCACACTCAGTAGATTGTACTAGAGTACCTTGGGAATCATTGACATTAATAGTGATCTCCCTCGCACTTGTTAACGGTTCACATCATTAACTGGTAATCAAGTGGTTTCTACCATGTTCGACTTCATATCATTGTAATCACATGGATAGAATCATACTTTGTGGAAGATGAGACAAAGACCCCGGGTGTTTGTTAAGCGTTCATTGCTTTCCCAAGGTTGCGATGGAATATTTGTATGAGTCCTAGCATGGATCCACATTTGTATGTTCATGGATGTGCTCATATTTGCTTCTGTATGACATAGATCTACATTGTATGTTTGGTAGATATGTCCAAATTTTATTCTTCTTGGCATGGATCTACGTTGTATTTTAGTAGCCATGATTTTTTTGTATCTCACATGGATCTACATTGTATTGGTCGAAAGCCATGTTGTGAGTCATTTGGGACATGTATCAAAATATGTTGTAGATAGTTGGTGATGTTTGAGAAGTTCTGACCTTTGGACTTTTTCCTTGACACTATACCTTGTTCTTTCAAAGTATATTTCCTATCGTTTCCCTCTAGCCATTATACTTTGGGGGGCATCTCTATTATACCAAAATATATTCACCCTCATTTTATGAGATAGGTATCCCCTTGACTGCTCCAATCCCTCAGATTTTCCCTAGATAAATGAAGGAATAAATTAACCCCTTCCAATTTTTCCCTCTTTTCAGCTGGTAATGCTCTTTCCCCATTGACCAAAAGCGTTACCCAAGAAGCAAAGAGCCAGCACCGCTCCTGATACATGAGAAAAGAGAGGTGCCACCACTCTTTCCCTTACTTCCAAAAGTGGTGCCCCCTTATCACCACCTGTTTGATTCTTTGGAAAAGCGGTGCTCACGTTTTGAAGGCAAAAAGAGAAGCTTCGAGAGGATTCTCGAAGCTTGCATATGTGGAGCCTCATCCCTATGGTTTAGGACCAGCTAGAGCTCGAGATCCTGCCTTTTAGGATCTAATCTCCACCTCACCCATGAGATCCTCAACCATACCTATCCTCCCATGCCTTTAAATACTAGCTCATCCGCCATGGGACAGGAGGAGTAAGAATTGTGTTTCATACCCCAATTCCGTCCAAATCATTCTTGAGTCTTTGGAGGCAAGGTGAAGTTAGACGCAAGGATCCATTGGAAGGAACTCTCAACACCAAGGCATGAAGGTTGTAGTCTCTCCAATCATTTATTAATAAAGAATGTCTTTTCTTTCCCATATTTACTATTTCATGTGTTTATATTGCTTGATTCCTTAGTCACAAGCATAGATCTAGTTGATTATATTGTATGCTATCATGTTTTGTTTGTTGTCTTCCATCTTTTATAGGTTATTCTGTGAGGATAGTGAGGAAAACCTTTGAGAGAAGAATCATGGCATTCCATTCAAGTGATTAACCAGATCTAGGGAGAGTATAGCATTCCATGTTTGTGTTTTCTTCTAGATCTAAACCATTTAGACTAGGGAACCAGCTCTTGTCCACAGGAGGTGTGTATTTCCGGCTAACATTATGTAAATATTATGGGATAGATTTATATTTTCTGTTATTTTTTGTAAGTCTTGGAAGAGGAATTGAACCCAGGTCTTGCCCCTAGCTAGTGGGTTTCTTTACCGCTAAGCTCTCTGTCCTTTCCATGAAGGGCACATTAAACATATAACTTTCAACCACAAACCCTAATTATTCCATTGTTACGAGGGATATTTTTTATTTAACTATTTATATAAAAAATATTGAAAAAACTTGGATCGTTGATAAAATGGTCAGCTACAACGAAGGTGTCATTATGGTTTTTATATTTGATAAACCCCCGAGAGAGACGTTATAAATTCCTTCTTCTATTGTTTGGGATGAAGGCAGTAAGGAGCGGAGGAGTCGACGCGATCTACAAAAATGGTGAGTATGATCTTGACCTAAATTTGGTATGCACGTTTTATGATCTGTAGGTGCCAACATAAATATATGTATTATCATTTCTAGTTGCCAATTTCGATCTTTGCATATATCATATCCCAGCTTAATCTGTGTATATATCTCACTTCATATTTGTCTCTATGCATTTGTTAATTTTTGGTTGGGGAAAAAGGGGATCATAATTTCTATTCTTACGATCTGAGTAGTCCAGAAGCTGTGAATAGTTGAAAGTATACAACCTATCAGGCCTTGGATATACCCTTCTTTCTTATTTCCCCCCAAAAAATACATATGTAGAGTTCTAGGGTTTTATAAACATATCTAAATATGTAATTCCAAAGCCTCAATGATTTAATTAGGAAGCAAGTTCTTTACTAGTAAATACAAACAATTCATATAAAAAATTTTGTGTTTAGAGGAGGGAACAATAGTTTTGATCAATACAGGCTACCTTTGTATGGAAAAAACTGTTTATAGAACTTGTTAACTAAGTGTGCACATGAGCATATATGCACAGAAAAAACAGATCCTTTATTGATCTAACTAGATGTTCAAATGAGTAGGACAAATCACGTACATCAATACAGGAAAAGTTTAGTAGGGTATGCCATTAACAGTTTCATTGCAAATCATAATGCTATTGTATTTGAAATGTTCATTTATTTTTCTTATCACTTTTGATACATATGCAGTGCTGAATTTGTGATGATTGATTATGTTTCAGGGTAAGGGAACAAGAAGTTTTGGTAAGAGGAGAAATAAGACCAACACTCTTTGTATATGATGTGGTCACCAAAGCTTTAATATACATAAGAGCCTACCCATCAAAGCACATCCATAAATGTAAGAAATTTGTTTTGAGTCCTTATCCTTTCTTTTGGGATCATGTTATAAGTAATGCAACCGTAAATGAAATTTTCTTGTTGGCGTAAGAGAGTGTACCAGTTTGTTATCCTAAGGTGTAGTAGTGGTTCTTATGAATCTTCCATTGTGGTATGTAGTCTTATGTAGTGTAGTGTGTGCAATCTTGAAATAATTCCCCCATGTAGAGAAACCTTCTTTTGGCTTAGCTAATTTTGCCAAATTTTTCTAGGACTTACACCCATGCTTCTTACCTTCAAAATTCATGCCATGTGAGGGAAAGGAAGACCAGATATTTGAATCCTTTATGGTTGGATAAATACTTTGTTGACCTCACCAATTAACTATATTCCTGCTAATGATTCCATGGGGTTTGAATGGTAGGAAGCCCTTGAGTATGGGTTTACGTGTGGTTCCTCAAGAATTTGTCTAAATTTTAATGCTTTGGAATGAAATCATTCTCATCCTCTGCCCTATCCATGAAAGAAAAAAATTATGAGAATTGTTTGTTTATGAACAATTTCCTTTCGTGTACACTAAAATATAGTTGGGTCTCAGAGAGAATAAAGTGATGCTTGATTTAAAATGTTCCTACGTAAACAAGTTCCTATGTAATTAAGATCTCTTTGTGTAAATATCCATACTAAGAATAATCTATACGATCACACTTCTTATTATGGATATTCTTTTTCATCACACTGTAATCATAGCTATAAGTAATACTAGTAATATAAAACATACATATTTGGAATCATGCCAGTACTGCTCACTTGTTGAACTTATAGCTCTTTCCATAATGAGTACATAGTAAGCAATATGAGACACTCTAGTCAATTCACTCTTGTGGATCACTCATGTTATGTGCATTATTATCATAACAGTATTTATTAGGGAACTAAGCTAGTATAAAAAATAATAAAGGATAATCATTGTGACATATGAACTAGGTGTAATTTTATACAATCCCATTTGATTATTGTATGAGCTCGTTATGTTTTATGCATAGTTAATCTTACCATATAGGTTCGATTCCTATGAATCCCAACATGTTTTATTATGGAGCTTCTTACATATCATATCGTGTTATAAGATTAATAAAGCTCCCAGTAATTATGATGACTAGGATCTCATATGTAAGGATAGAGTAACCTGTTAGTATTTATTGTTGATATGAGCTAGTATATACTAGTATGTTTTATTACCATTAGTATAACGCTTATTCCACTTGTAAAAAACACGTATGAGTATTGTAAGTAATGATAACTAGTTAGTACCATTGATTTTATTTAACCATAATGAAACGGGTTCAATTCCCATATTAAATAAGGTGTTATAAGCTATACCATTGATTAGGTGATTACTTATATAAGCATGAACAGGTGTAACTAGTCTGGGTTACTCAAATATTATAACCTATACATGTAATCTATTATGTTCATTTATTATGTGAATACCATATCTCATTAGATTGTAACACTAACCTATATTGTCCACTGTTTCCATGAAAGTTGTGATACTAAAGCTCCTTTTTTAAGCTCTTGTCTGAATCAATGGTAATAACACATATTCAATTAGACTGATATAACTTGGTATCAATGTCATAGGTAAATCTTAGCATATTATCTCTATTTCTTATATCAAGTATTGATAGGGGGGTATACATAACCATACTCTATACTAGTAACCAATCTCATGAACAAGAACAAGCACGTTGTACGATCATAAGAGTAAGTAGTGTGTTAATTATGAAAATGAGGTACCATAACCTTCCTGTAAACTAGCTACCATATTACCAATATTGTACTCACAGGATTCAAGCTACTACATAAACTAATATGATAACAAGCTTCTTTCATAGTAATCACCCTATCAATGCTCATTAAAGTGATATGATTCATGTAATATCCCTAATATTTTATATAACTAAGCTTAGGTCTCAGAGTTGTAACTATGGTATTCATTGTACTGGAACAAAGCATGATGTATATAGAAGCAGTAAGGTATAAGTGCTTAGTACAGGTATACTAGTAATGATGGAACTCATATGAAGATCATAGTACTAATTACATAACCTAATATGAAGCTGATAACACTAATGATGGAACCTAATACAAATCTAATGTACTTTTTCCATTACTCTGTAACATTTATAATATACTGCTAATACAGAGATTGACACTAACATGATGAGATATGGTATATCCCTAATAAGTTATAAGTGCATAGTAAGCTTGAATTCATGCCTTTGAGTTAGCCTTTGAGTTACCAGCTTACATGATTAAACTTAATTCACTATGTGAATACCGCTAATATATGATCTGGAACTAATCAAATTGGCATGTAATGGTGAAGACACTATTTGAGTCATTTTCCATCCAAAAATGTTGGTGTGCATGCCTCATAATTGGTGAGCATGCACTTCTTTCTTCTTTGTTATAGATTTGTGGGTATAAAAGGTAAACTTGGGGAGGTCCATAGGTTTTTAAATAAAACCCATTTTTCTCTTTGAATCAAGATCCTACATTATCCTCATTTGACCCATCTAACCCATCTAGAGGACAACTAACTATATTTCCCTGGGTTAGATGGGTCAGATTACAGTAGGTTTGTTTCATTCATATTTGAAGCATGGTAACATCAAATTATTCTAAAAGCACAACATTTAGGGATGCTTCAGAGCAATTCAAACCTGTCCAACATTGGCATGTTTAATGAGTAGTTTATAGCTTTAAAAAATAATCAAGGCAGGCATACAGTCACTCAAATATCTGAACAAAAGCCATTTTTAGCAACTAATCTATTGTCTTAAGATATGCACCTGATATAAGAGGAAATAATGTTCTTAATGTCCAAATAATGACCACAAAAATAGGTCAATGAGACTAAAAGGATACAATCAATATACGTACAATGTGGGAGTGCAAATGTAGCTCCTATGAAAACCATAACTATATCCATGACAAAATAAAGTAAAAATAAAAAATACAAGTAGTAAGGAAGCCTCCAAAACATGTACATAACCATATCCAAGGCACAGTGAAGAGTGAACATGAAGTGGATGAAGTCAAGAACATCTGAGTGTGACAGTCAACGACGATGGGGAAAAACTAGGCACTGGATCACTATCAGTCCTTTGGAACTCTCTAGGTGTCCAACTGTATGATGCTTGTTGAATAAATATGCCAATTTGTTTTGAATTTTAGAAGGAATTCATCCTTAAGATTGACCAGTAAGTCAAAAACAAATTCATCTCTTCAAAATTTTCTATTATTTTATATTCATAGATGTCTATGATTTTTTTAAACATTGTTGAGGTTTCTAGGTTGTTTTCTTTGGGTTTTATGAGTTGATGGGTATCAAATACATGAAGGATTTTACCAAAGACAATTAAAAGTAAGTTGATTGTACCTATCCAAACTGCACAAGAAATTGTTGAACTTTGTACTACTCTTGAATTTCCATAAAGCAGAGGACAATATGGAAAGATATTGATACTATGGTAAACATAAATTAAACTTGGATAATCCTATATTCCTTGTTAATAATCCCACACACATCTATCTTCCTATGACGGTATAATATTCTCGAAGCAAGCCATCTTTAAAATACTGTGAACAAGAAAAACATGGATAATGGTTGTTATAGATGTTTGAGATATCATTCAACACTAAATATGAATATTGGCCCCCCTATGTATAATGTGACTCAAATATAGAATGGTTAATAAAGGTTTTCAATGTGCATCACACTCTTTTGATCTATCTTGTTTGTTCATGTTGTGTTCCAAAAGTTGAAAAGAAGAGGAAGGAGTACTGATCAACTTCTCTTGTTAGAATCCCTAAGGAACCCCTAAGAAACTCCATTATTATGGTTAGAACACCAATGACCTCTCCATCATTGGTGTGGCTAGCTAGTGATGCCACACTTGATCATAGTTGCATTGGAATATGACTAGCATAGATCTATCTTAACCTTGTATGTATTAAGTGCCTAGTGGGATCAAATCTATTGAGGTGACAATATTATTGATAATGCAAATTTTTGTGGAAAGGTTTGCACCTTATAGAATTTGGTCCCTCTCGGTGCTTGATAGATCCATGGTTAAGATGAATCTACAAAGGTTATAATTAAAAGATATTATTTTTTAAAGAATAATTAATTTAAAAAGCCAATGTGATGTTACAGTCACTTGTGACAACCTTCCCCCATGTTGGGTTGGAGAATGTGCTTTTTGGCGCAATAATTATCCTTAGTGGATTTGAGCACTTCCTTTCATGTTGGTTAGAAAACCATGATGGTTACCAGAGTACTTCCCTCACCCCTTGGTAGAATTTGACATTACCTATGCAAAACTCTCACATCTCCCCCAAAATTCTATACTTCTCAAGGGAACATGCATAAACCATGATTGCATGTATGTATAAGTCCATATATATATATATATATAACATCCATGCAATACTCAGAGGTATTGCAGGGAAGGAAATGTTATAAGGAATGCCTGTAAGGTTAGTATGTAGGGCCTTACGATCACTATGACCATCATGATCTATTTACTGCCAACAATAGAGTATACCCCTCCTTTCACCTCTATAACATGAAAAAATATATATGCATAGCATCCATGCAATACTCGTAGGAAATGCAGGGAACGGGGTGTTGTAAGGAGTGTCCATACAGTTAGTTTGTAGGACCCTACAATCAATACAATCAACATGATCCATTTACTCCTAAAAATAGAATAGATCCCTCCTTTCACCAAAGTCCATTTCCCAAATGAATTACTTAATTATTAACCTAGAGAAAGTATCCCAAAGCTTATGAAATGCATGTTTCAAATGATAATTCTTTCATTCCAACTGAGGTATTGTTTCAATATCAGTCAATAGAAAGATGCATTTGAAACAAGAAAGAAGTATATTTATTTTCTCTTCCAATGAGGTGAGGATGTGTGCAAACAAGTGTAGGTCTCTATCATCCCGTATTTTTCTGCCATGAACAATTATATCAGCAACATATGGGAATGCCTTCTTCCTGACATAACTCATACTAAGTAGTGAACACAGCTAGATTCAATCCTTCCACAAATTAAGTGTACTAATAGGTAATAACAACAGGAAAACACACATGTTGCAAACTTGTTTTAATAGATAGGATTTGTGATTTCTTATATTCTGTTAGTTTTCCTACATTTGGTTTTGAACTAAAGTAGTCTGACTATAGTGTGCAATGTTATGGAGGATTATATTTGGCCAATGTAAAAGTGTGTATAGATAATTCCAATTTACTGGAATCCAATCAGTTCATGACCATGAAGAATGTTCAATTTGATAATGCTTTAGTTAATAATCCTCAAATGCAGTACTATAGAAACATAACACTTCTATCAATTATAGAGGCAGAGTAAACTATTTTTTTGGCATTTATAGATGCTTACAAGTTATAATTTTGACAGGATTGTGGTAAGAAGCTATGTTTTGATGTTGCACTAACTTATTGTATCTTTTGATGGAAATAATGGCTTAGAACAGATTTATAGTTGTCTTATGATGTGGCTTCTTCACAGTTTGTGTACATCACTTTGTACTAGTTTGGTTCATTAGTAGGATTTTTTTCACCTCTACAGGGACCTGTCCTTTAATGGCTTGACTCAGAATATTCCCCATATTTTCAACTCATTTTCAAGTCTTAGTGTTATGTGAGTTAATTTGATTTCCTAGACTTGCAAATAAGGATCTGGATGTTATTTTATAAAAAAAATATTTTTCTTCAGGGATATGATTTTTGGTACCCTTGAAGGTACTTGCAGAATAATCAACTTATTGGGTCTGTTAATGCCCTTGCCAATCTTCCACTCATAGATTTGCAAGTCAAACCATTGTTCTTTTATCAATTTCTTAGGTGTTTGTCAGGACAAAAGAAATTGTATAGTTGTATAACTTTCATTTGTTCTTCTCATTAATATTGAAAAGAACTGTTTAATGGTTGGATACCCAATGATTGGAAGTCCAATAAAAAATTTAAGTAGGAATTCAACTTACATATCTTTTGTTTTGTCTTATTACATCTCCGGAGCTTCAAAGTATGAGTTAATAAAATGATTTACTCATTTGGTTATGTTCTAAGCATGTATCTTTTTTTTGGAAGAGATATGAACTTTTAGATAGAGGTTAATTATTTGGGTATATGGATTACTTATGGAAAGGACATCCATCTATTGTACTAAAAGAAGCTTGAATTTCCTTTGCAGATATAGTGGTAATAGTTTTACCAATAGTCCTGCTCCTCCTTCCCCACCATATACTCGACCTCCACCTTCTAATAGGAGAGCACCCAATTCCAATGTGAGCACTTCTTTGGGTGGCTCAAACAGTGGAAACACCAATAAGAGATATCTCAGTGGGGGGGCGCATAGCCGGTATAATATTTGAAATTATTTTGACTGTTGTTGTTGCTATATTAGAAGTTATTTTATTTGCACGTGGGTCTCCTAGAAGCAAGTAAGACAAAGAAAAAATAAGCAATGGTGTGTCTTTCATCCCCCACCCTCCCCTCACCGATGAAGGTAAAGCTTATTATCTACTCTTAAATTTTGGGTCATTGCAGGAACATCTATTTTCTCACTCTTTTTAGGGAAAGTTAGTGGTAGTAATTTATTGTATAGTAGTTTATTGGAGAGTTAGTTAGAAGGATTCATTATAAAAGAAGATGTAGGGTAAAATTTGTTTGTATCATCCCAGTCACCATTATGCTATTGTCACTATTTTTATGATGGATCTATGGGTTTGATCATGGTGTAAAATGTCATGGATCTATGCATGTCCTTTTGTAAATTGACATTAGCTGATTTTTAGTGTGTTATTCCATGTACTTGGGTTCCCTCTTTAAACGGGTTCACTATTGTGGTTGGTTGTATTACTTGTTATGGACTGTTTATTGTTGTGGTTGGTTGTATAACACATCTTCCAAAAAAGAGTAAATAGAGCTCTGTCAAGAGAAAGATATTAAATGATGTAGGTCAATAGTCTCTAGAAAAGGTTCAAGCATGAACAAGCATATTACACCAAGCAATGAAGGGGAATTATGTTTTAGGGGTAATACACAAGTCCAAACAGTAAGAAAAATGGAAGTCAAAACCAAATACTTCTGATAAAGGTATGTCTCTGCAAATCCTTTCTTTTCATTTTGTTTTCACTTAGTGATTATTTTTATGTGCTTTGTTATTTGTCTATAATATGTTGCACTTGTTATATTTTCATTCAAACTTTTGTTCTTTTGTGTGTCCTGCATTTCCATCAAGAGCATAAATCATTGTGCTTAATTCTTAAAAAAAATTCACAATTATGTCTTCCTCCTTTGTGTCAGAGGGTGATGCAGTGCAAGGAAAGTGCAAGAATGAAAGTGAGCTAGAGGTACATAATCCTCTTAAGAAGGTCAAGGCCAGAGCAACAGTTGATAGCTCTAATGGTGAATTGTCAATGGTTCCTAGAGAATCAAGCAAATATGATAACGTGCATGGACCACTAATGCGTGGTGTGAGACCTATTGCATCTAATGGAGTTATAGGAAGGGATCCTGATGGAGTGGTTGCTTCAAGTCCTATTAGGAGAGACAATGGGAAATATACAGGAAGTTCTATACTGAAAGAGCCCAAGGATCTAAAACACTCTGTAGACATATTTAAGGTCTGATTGATGTTAATTATCCTTATTTATACATATATACATAGCTTAAAATTATTCTCATGATTTGATGCAATCCCATGTTTAAAATGCTAACTTCCTTAGAAGTCTAATATATCTGCAATCGATGTTGCAGACTATGGGAGGTAACGACCTTAAAATCACTGGTCATTACTTTCAAGCAGATTTAAAATTTCTTCATGGTGCTTCATTATTGGAGCCTTGAAATTATGACAATGCAAAGCATGGAGAAACAACTCAGGCTATGAAGGTGTATATAGATACTTCCAGGATCTGTGAGTAAGTATCATAAGCTCTTACAGTTTGAGTTTAAATTTTTATCCATTTTTTTCATTAGTCAATCTAGATGTGAGCACACTGTATTAGCTTTACTTTTGGAAATTTCTCAAGAAATTTTAAATTATAGTCATGCTGATTCAAATATTGATAGGTTAACTTCTCTATTACCTTTACAGGTTTTGTTCCTTAACATATGAGAGAAACAAAGAAATGGAAGCTACTGCCTTGGAATATAAATGTATGGGGGTAGCGCACATGAGGGTTGTGTTGTCTAAAACTTCATGTTTATACATCAATGTTCGAATTTGAGAGAAGAAGAAACATGCCTGAGAGATATGATAGAAATGTTCTTCAAAATACTTTGAATGCCATCAAGAAGATTGAGGAGGTTCATGTTAACATGGAGGCTAAATTATGGGAGAACAAGTTTGTCTCATTCTCTTTAAATTTCCTTGTAAAAGAGTCAAGGGATAATAACTCAAAATGAACTAATTAGTTATCTTCTAATTGTTGTTGCTTATAGCACCTGTGTGTCCAAATATAGTATAAACACCATACAACATTTCTCTGTTCTCAAATCTTACCTTCGTCGTGGTGATTTTGTTTCTTTTCTTTATTAATTTTCCTGTAGTGCACTTCTAGAGTGCCCTTGGTTCTGATAATTATTTGTATCAGTCTAGTTGTGGCTATATCTAAAGCGGGTTGGCCAGAGATAAACTTACAAACATGATTGAATGTTTCACATTGATTTTGATATAAAATGTGTCAACTATAATGTTGGGTGTGGTTTTATTATTTCATTCAACTCTTTTTGAAATATGTGTTAAATTTATTTTGCTTGCTTATTTCGGTATCCTTCAGAATTCTATAAAAATATGTTTCATTTTCTAGAATTGGCTGATATGGTATCTTATGCTTTGCAACACTCAGTCTGAAATATTTTTCTTTCATGTATTTTTATATTGTCACTGGTAGATTTTTTATGAATGGAAAGGTTTTCTTACCTTATTTGACTTTTACTTTGCTTTATTTCATATAATGATATTTTTCTCATATATTCAGGCACGCCAAGAGATGTTCTGTAAATTGGTTGACTGAATTGGTATCACATCCATCATATAGGTATTTCATTCTCTTTGGTAACATGAATGGATATTCCAGGTAATCCATTCTCTATGGTAACATGAATGGATATTCCAGATAGGGAAAATTGTACATAGCTCTCAGGAATTAGTTTATCATAAATACTAGTTACTGGTAAGTTTTAATAGTAATAATTATGTAGTTTGTAGATTACTATGTATCATAAATTTGTTTGAATATCATCATTGTCAAGCAATAACAACTTCTTAAAGGGTGCTAGCTCAATGGTAGAGCGTCTGCCTAATTATAGGTAGGAGGTTGGTGGTTCGATTCCTCCTTGCCCTATCATAAATTTGTGACTACATAAATGACTAAATTGACATGTATATGACTATTAGTAGCTAATTTCCCATATATTAGTCGTATTTAGCTTATTCATTAATATGTTATCATCTAGTATTTTATTTAGTCGTATATTTGGTCATTAATTGTTGTAATCAATGAATAAATCAATGACTAAATTCGTGACTAAATCAATGAATAAATCATTGACTATCAATGACTAATAATTCAAGCTATTAATGACTAAGTGGAATACAACTAGCTATAAGATAGTGGAAATTAGCTACTATTAGTCTCTGACTCAAAAATAGTCGTTTATAGTCTGATTTTAGTCATTATTTTAGTCATTAATTTCTCATTTTGTACTAGTGTACTCATCAGACTGCCCTAAATGTGCCGCATGTTCTTGTGGGTCCTTCCTCTTCTAGTTAGCTTCTTCCCATCATAGGTAAAATGGGGGGCATGGCTCCAGCCTCTGGACATCATACTGGAGTTAAGAATCTAGGTTTTATGAAATGAGGGAAACCTACCGACCTATGGATATCATGTTGGGTAGGAGCAAGTTTGTGAGCATAGTTTCTTTTTTCTGTGTCAATCTCATTAAAAAATGAAACAGATGTCTGTGAGCATAGTTCTTTTTCTATATCAAGCTTGTTAAAAAATGAAACAGATGCTTGTGAGCATAATTTACTTCTGGTTTCAAGCTCGTTAAAAAATAAAACCACTCCCCAAGCATAGTTTACCTTTCAGTTTCAAGCTTGCATAAAAATGAAACCATCCCCAAGCATAGTTCTTTTTCTATGTCAAGATCATTAAAAAATGAAATAGGTTGTTTTAAACAAAGTTTACCTTTTGGTTTCAAGCTTGCATAAAAATGAAACCATTCCTGAGCATAGTTTCTTTTTATCTGTGTCAATATCATTAAAAAATGAAACAGATGTATGTGAACATAGTTCCTTTTATATGTGGCAATCATGTTAAAAAATGAAACATATGTTTGTGAGCAAAGTTCCTTTTATCTGTTTCAAGCTTGTCAAAAAATGAAACAGATGTATGTGAGCAAAGTTCCTTTTCTCTGTGTCAAGCTTGTTAAAAAATGAAGCAGACGTTGTGAGCATAGTTCCTTTTCTTTGTGTCGAACTCATTAAAAAATGAAACATATTCCTTTGAGCATAGTTTATTTCTAGTTTTAAGCGTTAAAAAATAAAAAATGGCCTTGAGCATAGTTTACCTTTTGGTTTCCAGCTTGCATAAAAATGCAACCATGTTTTGAGCATAATTCTTTATTTGTTCCAAGCTCGTTAAAAAATGAAGCAGATATCTTGAGCATTCTTTCAACTAATCTTTGAGATCGTTAAAAACAATAATATGGTGTTGAGCTTACTTTTCAATTTTCGTGCTCTGGTTAAAACATGAAAAGTGGTTTGAGCTTATTTTATTACTTTTTTGTGCTTTGGATTCAAACATGAAAAAGGTTAATTGAGTCTTCTTTAAGATCTTTTCGAACTCTTAAAATGTGAAAAGATTGTTGAGTGAACTATGTTCTTCATGCTTGTAAAAGGACCTGAAGAGTCGTCTTCCTGGTGATAGTTTACCTCTTTTTCAGACCAGGGGGCACTACTTACGAAAAAGGTATACTCTAGCCAATCATGACTGGAAGAGTTCTCCTAGGTATTATTTTATAATTTTTTGGGCCTTGGGGACTAAATTTATGAAAAATTCCATTCTGGATTCTTCTTAGTCTTTTCAGACTCTCTAAACATGAAACGACAAATGAGTTTTCTTTCGTTGGACTCATAAAGTCAAACTATTAAAGACACTCTTTTGGGAATGAACCCATCCTTTCTTGGGTTCGTAAAACATTTGAGTTTGGACTTGTATGAAGGATGAGCTATATCGATCGTTTGATACCATTTTCCAGCTCGTTAAAAATCAAATAGGCACTCATCAATCATGATGGGGAAATTAAGGGAAGGGAAATACATTTCATTTGCAATAAATGGAAGTTATTAGTCATCTTTGAACATGGAAATTGTCTTCATTTCATTCAGTCAATTAAGTATTCAGCTTATTTATGAGTTGATCCACTTTCATGATTCATGTCACTCCTTTTAGTATTTCAAAGAATGCATTGTCCATTGTCGCATTGTGTTCAGCCTCGTCAATTCAATGTTACCAAGTCTTTGGTCATGCTTCCCGATGTTCAAAGGGAAGTCATGTTGAGATTTTACACCTGCAGTAAAAAAAAATTTGTGTCAGTTACTTTTGATTCAGTCCTATGATTACTTCATACTCAAAATTCTAGATCTTTAATCCGAGTTTCGTGTCGTTGATGTGGGATTCATCATGGCCCTCCTTCGACGAGACTATTCCTGTCGACATCAACTCATCATCTAGGAATTAGTATTAGAAAAAAATTTAGTACCTTGAGATATGTATTTCTTAATGACATATTCTCTCACTCTTAACATAGGTTCACATCATTGACCTTTGATCGAAATATTCGATTGAGTGTTTGACATCAAATCATCCATTCACACTCAAGAGATTGTACTAGGGTACCTTGGGAATAATGACATCAATGATGATATCCCTTGCACTTGTTAATGGTTCTCATAATTTACTGGTAATCAAATGGTTTCTACCATGTTCGACGTCAGAAAATTGTAATCACATGGATAGAATCGTACTTTGTGGAAGACGAGATGAAGACCTTGGGTATCTGTTAAGAACTATTACTTTTCCTAGGTTGTGATGGAGTATATTTTATGGATTCCTAGCATAGATCCACATTTGTATGTTCATGGCTGTGCTCATATTTGCATATGTATAACATAGATATACATTGTATTTCTGGTAGCTATGTCTAAATTTGAGTCTTCTTCACATGGATCTATGTTGTATTTTAGTATCCATGACTATTTTGTATCTCACATGGATATGCATTGTATTGGTTGAAATCCATGTTGTGAGTCATTTGGGACAGGTATAAAAATGTGTTGTATAAATTTTTTGATGCTTGAGAAGTTCCCACCATTGGACCTTTGCGTCGATACTATACATTGTTCTATCAAAGTATTATTCCTATCGTTTCCCTCTAACCATCATACTTTGGGGGGCATCTCTATTACACCAAAATATGATCACCATCATATTATACGATAGGTATTCCATTTTTTTCTTCAATCCTCAAATGTTTCCCTAGAGAAATGACAAGAAAAAATATCCCCTTATAGTTTTTCCTTGTTTTGAGCTGGTAACGCTCCTTCCCCATTGACAAGAAGCATTACCTAAGTTAGCAATGCTCCTGATACATGATAAAGAAGTGGTGCCACCACCTCTAACATTAATATAAGAAGCATTACCCCATTAACACCTCTTGTTGTCTTCATTGGAGGAGCGGTGCTCGAGTTTTCAAGGAAAAAAGAGAAGTTTCGAGAGGCTTCTCGAACCTTTCCTTTGTGGAGCCTCATCCCTATGGTTTAGGACCAGATGGAACTTGAGATCCTTCATTTTTTGATCTCCCTTACACCTCACCCATGAGATCCCCAGCCATACCTATCCTCTAATGCCTTTAAATACTAGCTCATCCCCCATGGGAGAAAGGAGGAAGAATTGTGTTGCATACCCAAACTTTGTCAAAATCATTCTTGAGTCTTTAGAGGAAAGGTGAAGCTAGAGGAAAAAGGGATATTGGATGGAACTCTCAACACCAAGGCATAAATGTTGTAGTATTTCCAATTATTGTTAATAAATAATGTTTTCTCTTTCCCATATGTGTTGTATCATGTGTATGTATTGCTTGACTCCTTCGTCACAAGCATAGATCCAGTTTTATATCTTGTATGCTATCACTTTCTATTGTTGTCTTCTATTTTTGCAGGTAAATAGAGGGAAAAGCTTCAAGGATAGTGGAGACATACTTTAATAGAAGAAGCATGGTATTACATTCAAGTGTTCAAAAATATCTAGATAGAGTTTGACATTCCATGTTTGTGTTTTGTTCTAGATATGAACCATTAAGACTACCAAAACTAGGAGGTGCGTATTTCTGGCTAATAGACTTCGATATTTATTGAGTCACCATGAATTATATGGTTAGTTAGATACAGTCACATCCAGTGGATAGATTCAAATCCATCCCTAATTGATTCTAATTCTTTTTCTATGTAACTATTGTAACACTGGATATTATTATTGTGAATGACACTATAAATTCATGATCAATAATCATATGTTTCTTGTGTGGTTTGTTTTGTTCAGTTTGTATTTTCATTCTCCATTTACTACAAACATTATTAGAACTATATTCTTGAAGATCTAACTAGAATTAAAATTCTAATATGGTATCAGAGCCTTCTTAGGAAATTTTCATGTTTGTTTCTCCCCATCGAACATCAGGACCAACTGGGTTTCCACAGAAGTCCCCTGTGATGATTTTCTAGCTCTGGGTTTATTCATAGCAGTGGAAAGGGCATGATAGACCCTGAAAAAATTTTCATGTCGAGAGGAAAAGCATGATTATAACAGTTCAAATGTTTTAGTTTGTTGTGCAATGAAATTATACAGGTGCTACGTAGCTTGTGTGAATTTTTGCAGTCTTTCAGCCGGAGCAATTATGAGTTCTCAAACTCCTGAACAACAGATCCTCAAAAATTCCAATTATCTTGATTGGAGGATTGATATGCAGCTAGCCTTGCGTAAGCATGGCTATCACAGGATCATACATGGATTGGATCCTGAGCCCCATCATCCAGTTGAAAGGAACACATTTTTGAACCATTCTGATGAAGCATTCAAGTACTTATGTACTTATATATCCATAGATCTCCTCTTCCACCTAGAATTCTTGAGGACTCCCAAAGAATACTCGAAGAATATTGATAGCTTGTTTAACAAACAAGATGAGCTTCAGGGACACATTCTGGAGAATGAGTTGGTATCTTTACATCCCCATAGTTTTGAGACTATTGAGCAATTATTTACTAAATTCAAGTCTCTAGTACTTCAATGTAGACAGTGTAGAATAGAGAGGAAGGATGAGAAGAATTCCCTTTCCATACTCAGCAAACTAGGCCCTGAGTATTCTGTATTTGTTTCCATATTTCATTCCAAGCAGGAAATATTTCCTGATTGGAAACTTCCTTCATTGGTTTTTTTTTTCAAGTCCTTAATCAAGGAGAAAGAAAAGTTGATTCAAATGGGAGTCATCAAGACCTCCAAATATCAATCTATCCTATTTACTGACTCTTCCAAAGCACAAGAAAAGGGGAAATCAAAGAAGAAGGAGCCAAAAGAAGCTGATTTGAATCCTAAACATAATAAAAAAAACTTCCAAAGGGGCCTCCGGCTCTAAGCAAAAGAAGAAGTTCGAAAAGAATTTATGTCCCTATTGTGAAAAGGGGTACCATATTGAATATTATTGTATAAGAAAGGAACTTGATGAAATTTCATCTCTTCTCAAGCAACATAACATTGCTTCCCCAAAAGAAAAAAATCTTGATGAAGAACCACAGACAAAAGATGCCAAAAGGTGTTATGCTTTGAAAGAAACTATCTATAAATCCTCAACATACATAATAGATTTTGTAGCTTCCAACCATATTTTTTCTTCCAAAGAATCCTTCTCTACCTTCTCACTATCAAAGGGGCCTAACATTCACATGGGAGATGATTCCCAGATTCCAACAGAAGGAAGGGGCTCAGTCAGAGTGAAGCATGGTGAGTTCAAGAATGTCTTATATGTGTCCTCCCTTGCTGCTAACCTTTTATCTATTTATTAGAAGACTCATACAGGCTCTCCCAAGAGAGTTACATTCGATTTAGAGACAGTTGAGATTACAGAAAAATCCACTAGACAACTTGTAGCAAAAGGCATTGCAAATCACTCTACCAAAGCTTATGAGTTCTCACATTTATTACTTGTTTCTCCTCCTATAAATTTATTGTCTCATCCTAACAACACCAAAAATATTTGGCATAAGAGATTTGGCCATCTCAATTTCAAATATCTGAAGCTACTCCACAATGATAAAATGGTTGAAGGTTTTCCCTCCATCCAAAATTTCGATGGAGTATGTGTTGGTTACTTGGCAGGTAAGAATCCAGAAAAGAAGTATGATGTTGGGAAGGCACATAGAGCTGCATATATACTTGATTTGATACATAGTGATGTAGTGGGATATATTCCCACAAACTCCATTAATGGTTACAGGTACTTCCTCACCTTTATTGATGATTGTTCTAGGTACTGCTGGATCTACTTCATGAAACAAAAATCAGAAGTTTTGTATACTTTTAAATTTTTTAAGGCTATGGTTGAGAACAGTTTCAATAAGAATATCCACTTAATAAGATCTGATAAAGGAGGAAAGTACATCAAAGGATATTTCCAAAGTTTCTATGAATCAAAGGGGATTCGAATGGAACACTCAGTTCCATACACACCATAGCAGAATGGTGTGCCTGAGAGGAAGAAAAGATCATTGAAAGAGATCGAAACATGCCTTCTCCATGCCAAACATCTACCTCCTTATCTTTGGGCTGAAGGAGGAAATTGTGCTTCATATTTGCATAATAGGGTTCCCCACAAGTCAGTGGTTGGGGTCACTCCATTCGAAGCACTGCATGGGTATAAGCCCAATGTCTCTCATCTGAGAGTTTTTGGTTCCAAAGCTTGGGCCAGAATACCACTTAACAAGAGGAAGGCCTTCCAATCCCAAAGTAGTGAATGCATTCTGCTAGGATATGCAAAAGATGCAAAATATTAAAAATTGATGGAGGTTGCAACTAGAATATGCTTCATTGAAAGAAGTGTCCAGTTCGAAGAAGATCAACTGCATGATACACCTCCAGCAACACATGAAGGTATAACTATTTCTCCACCTATTTTTGATGATGATGATGTGCTACATGTTTCAGATTCAGATGAATAAGATCGGATTCAACATGATACTGTTATTGAGACTGAATCTCAAGAGATTCGAGATACAGATCTAGTACCTATTCCTAATCAGAAGCCTACAACCAGATGGTCTAAAAATATTCTTAATTTAGCTGGAAGTTGTATTGGAGATCCAAAAAAAAGAATAAGAACAAGGTCCAAGTATCAAAATGAGAATGTTGCACTATCTCTCATAGATTCTCTCTCTACAGTATGGTGCAGCAAATTTCCAGGTCGGTTCTACTTGATGATGGTGAATGATCATCTACATGGCCCACAGAAGAAAACAATTGATCATTCCCTATCTTCACCATCCAAAAGAGATAAACAGAGGCATCAGTTCAGAAGTACATTGAGAGGTCCATTGATCGACCATGCTGTTGCATAGAGCTACAAATTTGTAGCGATGTTTTTTCTCAAGTTATTTTTCTAAGGAGGAAGCTTCTTTCTTCTAAAGATAGATTGCAGTTTTCTATTTCCTACTTATTTTGATAGGGGGGGGGGAGGGGTTTCCCATGAGGTTTTCCCCTATTTCCTCGGTTGTATTAAGCATCATTTTTTTTACTATCTTTTAGATTGTATTTGGGTGACCTAAGTTATTTTTACCAGGGCTCACAGTTGTCCAAGTTAGGATTTAGCAGGGGTGTTAGGATTATTAATCCTCCCTTGGTCAAATGTCTATTAGATCAATTAGCCTAACTTAGGAACCTTAATTAATTATTTGGGTCCACTAGTACAAATTGGGTCCACTTGGTTTAATGGGGCCGCATGTACCAGTCACTAGAGTGTGGGGAACACTGCTAGAGGTTAACTGCCACTTACTGCATGTGCATGCATCAGTTTGGGCACCTCATAGACGAATCCCTACATTTTAGGATCCACTGGGAGTCCCGACACCAACCTACTTCAGCTAGTTGGAGTTAGTACTAGTTAGTCTTAGTTAGCCCCTAGCTACTTTTAGTTAGTTCACAATCAGTTATCTAGCACAAGATTTTCATGGATAATGCATGGTTTCATGTGGATTAGGTTCCTTTTCCCACATACCACACTCAGTTGCACTGAGTTAACTAGCTTTCATTGATTGATTGAGTTGTTGGAAATATGGGAGTTGATTTATTGGACTCCGATATTGATTGAGTCACCATGAGTTAGATGGTCAGTTAGATATAGTCACATCCACTGGATAGATTCAAATCCATCCCTAATTGATTCGAATTATTTTCCTATGTAAACTATTGTAACACTGGATATTATTATTGTGAATAATACTGTAAATTCTTGAGCAATACTTGTTTGTTTCCTATGTGGTTTGTTTTGTTCAGTTTGTATCTTCATTCTCCATTTACTGCAAACATTATTAGAACTATCTGCTTGAAGATATAAATGGCATTCAAATTCTAATAGATTTGTATTGAGATTTAACGAGCATGACAATGACATAAAGAATGCTTGAAATATTTTTCATTTTTAGGTCCAGAGCACAAAAAAGAGAAAATTAATCTCAAACAGGTTCCCTTTCGGTAATTTTAGTCCTCTAGGCCCGAAAAAGAGATAAATCTATACCTAAAGAAACTCTTCTAAATTTGAAGAAGATAGAGTATTCCTTTTTCATAAGTAATCTATAGGTTCTGTAAAAGGGTTAAACGTATAACACTATGAATGATCCTTTAGTTCCTTTAATGATTCTAAAAGAACAAGCAAATATTCTATATAGTCAATTTTAAGGAGTCATACCAAGGCTTGAAGGTAACTCCATAGGGAGGGAGCTTTATACTCGAAGGTAGTTAAATAAAAGACACAAAATGAGGCTCATTTTGGTGTGAAAAACAACTTTAAAGGCTCATGTAACCTAGCACAAATGCGGCCTGGGTACCAGAAATGACAAGAATATGTTGTAACTAGGGTAACCCATGTGAGGTAGGTCCTAACCATGGAAGAATGATGATGCTTGAAAGGTAGGAAGTGGTTACACGTCGCAGTCCATGGACGAAAATATGTCTTAAAGTTCATGAGGGGATAAGTATAAGTGCAAAACATGCAAAGTGGACCAAACCCTAACCTAGGTGCAAAGGAATCATACTCTGATTCATCCATGACATGTGAAACTTAAGTAAAAACAATTAGTATTAGTTCACACGACATAAAAATAATTTCAACTATACAAAGTGAGTGAAAATTATAAAATTTTTACTATAAATAGTAGAAATAAAGTAAAAAAACATAACATTTATTTTTTTACCATATTTGTGCAAATTTACCTCTCAACTTCAAATGATTGATGTGATCAATTTGGTGGACAGATCTTCATTTTGCAAAGTGCGGATATTCCATATCTCCCTCGTCTTCATTTTGATGTTTTTTATTGTTAAAATTCATTATTTATTTAATTTTTTAGTCTACCCTAAGGGCACTGAGCAGTAATCATAGGTAGCACATTATAAAGTCATGATTTCACAATATAATCATGGGTTCATAGTGAGGAACCCACGAGTGGCTCGCGCTATCCTCATTGGATAGTCACGAGTTCTGTGTAGAGGGCATTTTTGATAAATCTAATGGTGAATTTGTTGATTGGGTAGGTTAAAATGGTGTTAGAGTGGCGTAAAAGAGAGCATGAGGACATGGATCGAATTTATATGGAATTTCCATGACATTACATGCTCTACGGAGGTGTGGATTGCTAAAATTATACCGCACATCAAACATTAGGCACAAATTCGGCAATTAGAGGCATTGTTGCATTTATGGGACCATGAAATTGGCATGTTTGACCTCCAAGGAGAGACCTTGGAGCTTACCATAGACGATATCTATTTTATCATGGGTTTGTCTCATCGAGGGGCACCTGTGAACTTGGGTGGCAATGGTGGAGGGGGTGATCCTCTCAGTGTACAAGATTACATCAACACATATTGTGTACCTAGAACTTAGAACTTGGGGAACCAAACACCAATCTCATAGATCACTATTTTCCCATTAAAATTTCTTTTTAGAACTATTGTTAGAGTGGTGGTTTCATCCTCTTTACACTTGGCTAAAAGGACCCACATGCGCATAGCAGTGGAGTGCCTATGGGGTGTAATGTATGACTAGTGTTCAAGATTAGTCCCGATCATGAAGATACAAATTTCCTACTACAAGACAGGAAAGAAGAAAAACTTTGGGTGTGCAAGTATTCTAGTGGAATTATTCTTCGAGAGGGTTCCTTCCTTGAGCCTCGCACCTGTTACACTTACACCCTCCCCTCCTATTGCAGCTGCAACATTTTCCCAAAATTCAAAAAATTTCAGGACCCTCCTTTTTCTTATATTGGTTTGATTTTCTTCTTCGATTTAATTTAATGATTCTTCAGAAAGAATTTTCCTCACGCCAGAAATGATCCACGATTATTTTACGCTTACCATTTCCTTTTGATGCATTTTTCAAGTGTTTGAGTCGGAAGTTTATTTGCTTGCACTCCCGCCGTTGCGAAGGAATGATGAGCAGCTAGCTTCAATATTTTCCTTCGGTACATTTTGTCTCAATCGGCTGACTTTTGGATTTAGGTTGAAACATCTTGTTACTACATTCTTCGCAGTTGTGGAAGTTAGACTATGAAGCCCCCCAATTATCGCATTGATTTTTCAGACCCTACTTGGTTGTTTCATCGATCCTTAAGCTTTGAGCTTCCACCGTTGCGGCTGTGGAAGGCACTATCTTTCCGGTCTTTAAGTCGATTTTTTCTCTGACTTAGTTTTCTCCTATTGTGGGAGGTTGTGTCCTTTATGATTCTGCCGTTGTGGCTCCTTATTCCGCTATCACTCTGACGTTTAGTCTTGCGAGCCCCGATGCATTATTGACTTCGCTCGGATGTCTCGGTGTTTCTCTTAGTTGATCTACCACCCAACGTTGTGGGAATAGATGTCCTTGTGACCTCCGATCTCCCGCCGTTGGTGTTTAAATATATGTATATGGGGTCGAGTTTGATTATTCTATTGCTATTTTGACTGTCATGCACTGTCGTTTTCATGTGCTGTCATTCGCTCGAGCTCGCCGGACCCCCCGTTGTTAGTGTACCCTCGTTTCCAGGTGGCTCAACCATGGAAGCTTAACAGACCTCATCCCGTCAGTTGCGCAGCAGTGCTAGGTAGGCTCTATATGCGTTATCCCATTTTGTTCAAGCATTTTGATGATTGTTCCACGGTTGGGTTTTTTCACGGCCGTTTTCCCTTGGTCCCGTTGTTTACATGCATATATAGTGGGGGCTTGTAGCATAGTTTTCATTGGGGGCATTTTTTTCCCACAGGGAAGTTTCCCTCCATGGCCATTATGTGTTTTGACCCTGCGCTTGGTGGTTGGGGAGATTGGTGGAGACGGTCGTTACACTGTCTGCACCAGTCTGCCCCGTATTATGATAGGTCTGCAGGAGAATTTTTTTTTTTATGGCCTCCCGTGTGAATTTTGGACTGGTTCCTCCCTCCCATGTTGCCGCATCCTCAAACCATGCCGCGTTCACCCCTCTACTTCGAAGCAACCTAGTTCGCGGTCGATTTCAAACCCGAGCCGGTTGGGGGTTGTATAACACCACACAACCATAGACGAACCATAGACGACACACAAACAATGTTTCTCCTAGAAGCATCATTAAAAAACTTAAATAAGTTCCCCTGTTATTCCATGCAGCGTGATGATCATGGCACCCACGAAGAGCCCGAGTTTTCTTCATTTTAATGTAGATTTGCTTCCCACTCGAGTTTTGTTGGCAGAAATATTTTTAGTATTAGATAGAAGTATTAGCCTGCATATATTTGCTTCATTTAATTAATTTCTGCCATGTTAAACATAGATGAGGTGGGACACTGTATGATATTTGCAATTTATCTGGAAATGGCCTAATGATTATAATTTCATATATGACAGGAAGATTCCGAACTAGAAATGTCGAAGCGACAAAAGAAGAAGGTCCCTGTAGTCGAAGTGGATCCCGACATGGAAGTTATCACCAAAACTGAGTATATTTATGAGGACACCAAGTGTATAACTGGTGTAGAGCTTGAGTACCAATGGGGAGACATTTATAGGTCGATCATGCGTCGAGAGGTGCCTGATATGGGCTTGGAGGAAGAAGGCATATACGCCAATATAGAAAGATATTCATTGATGAAGATTGCCACAAGACTAGAGCTCTTTCTATGCTTTGAAGTAATTGGGTGGATTCTTCCCAGGGCAGATGTAACCACTATGATCCTTGAGAATGCTGACAAACAAGGCTATGCTGCCTATAGCCCAGGATATGTAGCCCTGGCCTACCACCTGCCAGAAGCACAAATATTCTTAACTAACGATTGGCTGAGAAACATTAGAATGGACCTTGTTGAAACCCTCAAAATAATGTTGTTTCCTGGAAGAAACTTTAGAACCAGGCCGACGGGAGAGTATGACACCGTGAGCTTAAGGACCCCGTACAGGTTCATTTCCTTAATGCTCAACACAATTTTTGGAAGAGCGCATGGAAAAATCTTCAAATTGGAGTGGATGCACATTATTTTTTATGTTGCGACCCAAGGGACCATTTTCAACTGGGCCAACATAGTGTCAAATAGTCTTTCAACCTGCTTAGCCTCAGCTTTGGGAGGAGTGTCCCAAAAGAAATCAGAATTTTACATGAGCTCAATACTCATTGATTGCATACTATGCAATCAACCTTTCCCTAGCCTAAGGTGCATCTGGGATAGGGAGAGGATGCCTGTTTACTCTGCATACAAGCCAATTTGGGATCACAAGTACCACAGTCACTATTGGGAGGTCTGTGAACATTTTATCATGCCATTGTATTCTCTCATTTTTTTTGAAGGAATGTGACTACATGTCAAAAGAGGCATTGCAGGTAATTGAAGAATATGTGGATTATTACCTGACTGAGGATGGGCTCTACTTCAAAATGTTTGGAGGCTCCAGAGTACCCTCCCTACTACCCAAATATTCCACTGACTACATTATTCATAAAGAGGCAGTTAGGCAAGTTTTCCTGGATGGCATAGGAAGCTTTTTATTTGAACATAAGAAGGCTTCCTATCCCCCTTTTCCTTTCAAGTTAGGGACTTATAAGTTTTCCAGAGTAAAGAAAGCAGATGAGTTTGTGGAAGAGTTGGATAGGTTTCATTTTGGTGAAATGCCCTTTCACAGGAATGACTCCCACCACAAAGTGGCTGAACACTGCAAAGAGAACAACGTCCATTTCAATACACTCACCATTAGGATAGAGAAGAGTCTGTCTCCCGCAGTGCATTGAATATGATAGCCTTGAGAAAAAGGTTCAAAAAGAATATCACCACCAAAGGTGGGAAGGGGCAGGATGAACAAGCAAAAGCTGATCAAGAAACTAGGAAAAGAAACGAAGAAGCCCAAAGGTTAGCCCAAGAAGCTGAAGCGTGGCTGAAGGGAGAAGAGGAAGAAAAAAGAAGAGCTACACAAGACGCAGCCAGAAAAGCAGAGGAAGATGCAAGAATTGAAGAAGAAGAAAGGAAAAGGAAGCTTGATGAGGAGCTTCAGAAACAGGAGGCAGAGAGGATGAAGTTGACCCAGACAATGACATAACAGTCAGCCTCTGACACAGCTGACATCCAGACTCAAGACATGGAGAACCCCAAGGTTCAGGACCCAGAAGTACCAGCTGTCAGCACACCCGGGCAGTCTATGGCCCCCACACTTAAACTGGTCCCCTTTGAACCGAAGATAGGGGAAGAAGTCCTTGATTTCAATACTATCTTCTATGACAGGGTAAGAAAGAGAATAGTGAAAAGAACTAAAAAGAAGGTTAAAATAGGAGGTCTATCCGGGAAGATGATAACTGATACGACCATTGTATACGGAACAGGCCGAGATCCTAGACTCACTATTCAAGTAGGAGCTGCATTGATCCATGCTTCGGAGGACAATGTGGACAAGATAATGACAGATATAGAGCAAACTAAGAATTCTTCTTCTCAACTGAAAGACACACTAAGAAAAGAGACAGAATAAAGCAGCAAGTTGAAGAGAAAATTTGAAGACATGCAAAAGGAGATGAAGTCTTCGAAGGCTAAACTGCAGGTTCTCCAAGCCGAGAGAAGATCTATGGAGACTGCACAAGAGTGTTTGGAGAAAATTCAGCAAGAGTATCAAGAGTTAAGGGCGGAGAAGGAACAACTGCTAGGAAAGATAGAAGACTTAGAGCTGCAAAAGACCACCTTGGAGGCAAATGATAAGCAATATCAAGAACGAGAGACAAGACTTCAAGAGCAGATTACTTCTCTAACAACAACTTTAGAGGAAGCAAAAGAGGAGCAGGTTAGTCTCCAACCATTCAAGGAACATGTGCTAGCACAAAAGGACAAGATGCTTCAGCTGCAGATTTCCATAGAAGAGGAAAGGTGCAAGGTTGTGCAAGTAGATGGTTGATTGGAGGAGATTCTGGAGACCTCCTCCTATTTTGTTGATAGATCTCAGGACATCTTGGAAGTCCTGAATACAAGAATAGCAAGGCTATAGAACAATGAATAAAATCCTGTAGAGCTTCCCTCAAAAGACCGACAGGCCCTTAAGCAGGATTATGACTTATTGGAGTTTTCTATTAACACAGCTGAGGAATTCAAAAAGGCTGTTAAAAAGACGAAAGGGGCATGTACAGAATTCTTCAGAAGGATCCTAATTACCTATAATCGATGCCAAGTAGCAGCTGAACAAAGAATAGAGGCTTTTCCAGACCACAACTTGTTTGTGGAGATTTTGCAGAAGAGATATCAAGAGGAGGAAGAAAAAATACAGCACATTAAAGCTCTCGACGACCAGATCTTAAGGAATGAAGTAGATCATTCCGCAGTCAATGTGCAACTATTAGAATATCAGCTTCATTTGAGTGCAGCCAAAATTGAATCCATCAAGAACCAGGCTGCGAAGTTTGAGATAAACATTCATTTTTTGGAACCTTCTGATTTTGAAGGCATAGCCTCAGAGGCTTTAGCTTGGAAGAAGTTTTTAAATGCTCAAGTGGGGCCCTCCTCGTGAATGTTTGTCCACTTTTGTAATATGTAACGATTTTGTAAACACTTTATGAAAATGAAATTTTGGGAGGTGAAGAGTTGGGGAAGCCCAAAGGTTATTCATGGGCAGCCCAACAGTCTTCTTCTTTTTGTATAAATATAGAGGACTTAGAAGAACAAGGGCCTTTTTCCCAGTAAGACAAGAAAAGGGATATTGTAAGAAGAACTACTTTTTTTTGCAATAAAGAATTGTTGTTTTCCTATTGGAGAAAGTTTGGTGGGACATTGAAATGTTATGCTATGGATTGGTGGAAGATGAACTATTTCATTTTTCATATTTTCCATTAACTGTGAGATCGTTCTAACTCTTAGGGCCTATGTTCTTGTTTGAATGATTTCTGGTTTATTCTGTGAAATTGCCACCATGAGTAATGAATGCTATTCATAAGAAATTGGCTATCTGATTGTCTAAATATCTTTAACAGTTCATGTGTTGTGTGAAGGAATATCAGCTATCTATAACTCCTCTTTATAATGCATGTACAATATACATTACTCATTGATAAGTTACATTTCAGCTCCCCAGGGATAGATAGGTAGATAGTTAGTTTTACTTTGTTACTATGTATGTGATTTAGATGCTTGTGAGTTCTAAGACGAAAGGTAAGAACCTGTGCATCACTTTGTGACTACTCCTTGCATCCTTTATCACCCTACATTGTTAATTAGGCACGTGCATATCATCATTAAGTCAAAAAATACAAAAATATACACGGTGGACCGGGCCGCAACCGGTAAAACCTTTATTTTTTTTGTTACTTGACTTATGGTAGCCGAACCGCAAACTGAACGGATTCCCTACACCAAACAGTCACGGGCTAGTTGGGAACGTTGACTGGGGAGAATCCCTTGCTGTTGTTGCCTGCGAATTTCTAGGCCTCAACACCTCCTCACAAGCCTAGACTTACGCGGTGGGGAGATGTGTTTCTCCACTAGGGTGGTGGTGATATCCATGGTGGTTATGATGATGACTTTTATTCATTGTGGAGCCGAGAGGTACCTACACTAGAGCAGTTTCCATATGCAATATTAGACTTCCATGGTGATATTGAGCTAGATCTCCCTCCTAAGGAAGCATGGGGAGATAAGGATATGTCTTTTACTTTTTTAAATTATTTAGTTTTAAAAAATTTTGTTTATAAATTTGTATATACATATGGATTTGAGTCTGATACATATTTTAATGATATGCAACTTTTGGACCTGTCTAACCATATGGACATACAAGGACTTCATACGACCATTGGACGATGCTGGAGATGAAGCTATGCTTCATATTTTGGAGGGTAAGCTGGCCAAGTTGACCCATGATGTACCAACACTGAGGATGGAGAGAATTATGATGGCCACACAAGAGCATGTCGTAGGAGTACCTCCATCATGGTTACGCCTTCTCTAAAGGGTGACCCAGGTTTTTTTATGTTATTAGGAGGTAGTGGAGGCAACTACAACCGATGAGGCTAAGCAGCATCTGTAGTTTTAGCATATGAGGATTGTGATCCTATTTTTGTACTTTGGATGTACTTATTGAATAGATATTTGGGACACAACTCAATGTATATGAACATACATTACACATACACACACACGCACACACACACACACACACACACACACACACACACACACACACACACACATATTTCGGTTATTTACATGCATCTCTATGTAAATCTGTATGAATTTACAAAGTGTGTGACAAATGTCAGTCCAGAATGTAGTTCAAAAATGCATCAGTAATAGTATTTTGATTTATTGAAATGTGATTTATATAATATGTTCAAATTTCTTTCAAGTAACCTAACCTATAAAAAATGACGTAAAACAGTAGGGTGCCTCACCTTGTATACCCCATTGAGCTGAGAGACCACTAACTGGGAGTCGAGTCTGACTTCCTTGCAAGTGATACCATGCAAAATAGAATCCCAAAGAAGCTCAATGAAATTACTATACTAAACTACATTGTTAGTTGTAGGACCCAATCAAGCACCTCTTGAGGAAACTAACTGTCCCGTGGGTGCATAAATGACCCTAGCACCTAAATCCGGGTTGCAAGTGTGACGGATGATACCATCTAAAAACCCTACAAACCAATCCAAATAAATCTAAAAGAATACCAAGGTACATAAGAAATACTAACCAGTAATGATCATTTACATAATTATAAAAATATAATACAATAAAAATCATAATGCCTAGGCATTATACATTTTTAGGTAGACCCTGTTTCGAGTCTCCAACAACTTATACCATCATAATCGATTAACTCATACAATCCCTTATTCATAACTTTTGGCACAACATACAGGCCTAGCCACATAGATTTAAATTTTCCTTCCCCCAGGGGTTCCTTATCTTGGTCCCGGACCAAGACAAGCTCTCCCTTGGAGAAAAACCTAGGTTTTACAGATTTGTAGTATCAGTTTTTCACCTGGTTTTTGTGTGCTTCTCTTGTTGTGAGCACATCCATGCACTTCTCATCTAGATGCTCTAATTTAGTGAACTTTCTTCAATCTCAGTAGTGTCGGGAAGTACGTGAATGACAATTTTCAAGGATGGTATCTCACATTCAATTGGTGTGACTGCTTCCACCCCGTGAACGCGTTAGAAAGGTGAAAAACCTGTGGTAGTTTTAACATTCATCTAGTATTCCGAAAGATTCGAATGCAACATAATGTGATAGTTTGAAATAATAGCATTAATAGTTCACTTGAGAATGGTTTTCAATGTTTTATTGACTTCTTCTACTTGTCCATTCACTTGCAGGTAAAATGAAGACGAATGGTCTTTCCTGAAACCTAGCATAGTGATCATTTTTTTCATCATCCTATTATGGAAGTGACTACCATGGTCAGTGACAATCTAGTTTGGAATACTGAACCTAACAATGATCTGATTAAAAAATAAATACGTCATCATCTCACCATAGGATTTAAAGGTAGGAATTTCCTCTTCCCACTTCGTAAAGTAGTCAGCAAAAACAATGATGTACTTGTGCCCCCTAGCAGACACTGGGTTGCATGTCATGAAATCAACCCCCCACTTGGTGAAGGTCCCTACCATGATGATGGGGGAAAGAGGAGTAGGGTGTGACCACATCTTTCTGGTGTAAAGCTGACACAAATGAAAATGTTTCACTACTTCTACACAATCTTTGAAGTTGTTGGGCCCAAAATAACTGACACACAAGATATTTTGGGTTGTTTCTAACCTAGATAAATGACCTCCACATGGTCCACTGTGATAATCATTTAGCACAAGATCAACCTCCTCATGGGTGAGGCATCGAATCAAGATGGAATCTACCCCTTGTCTATATAAAGTATCACCAATTATAAGGTATTTTTCACATTTACTCTTACCTTATGTCGATCTTCCCATGAGAAGGTCGCAGGACATTTAAAATTCTGGAGATACAATAGCATATCCCAGTAACAAGGATCCAAGGTTGAAATCAAGAAAATGTACTCATCTAGAAATGGTTCATCTTCTATCACTACGCTTTCTTTGGTCAGGAACTCTGAAATCAATTCCACGAATACTAGTGACTTCTTAGATTTGGAAGATTGAAATTCGAGGTCAAACTCTTGGAGAATGAAAATCCACTTATAAAATTTTCCCCTCATTATTTGTCAGGATAATACATATTGAAATGGATTTATTTCTGCAACCACAGTGGTTGTCCCTATTAGATTGTAGTGTCTCAACCTTTGGATGACATAAACTGCCGCGAGAGCCAGTTTCTCGACATGTGAGTACCTCAATTCAAGACCAGCCAAAGCACAACTAAGATAATAGATAACAAGCTCTTGGATCTCTTCATATTCCTGAACTAGCACTATGCCTATCAGAGACTCAGATGCATATAGATACAATATAATGTCCTTCATGTAGTTTGGCGGACGTAAAAGAGGAGCTGATAGTAGTGTCCTTTTCAATGCCTTGAAAGATTATTGTGCGGGTTTGTCCCATAGAAATGGGGTGTTTTGCTTAATTAATTGCTTGAAAACCTTAGTAATCTTGGCATATTTCACAATAAATCATCTAAGAAAGATAGAATTTCCTTGTAGAATTTTCAATTGTCTAATGGATCGAGGAGGAGGTAGATTAACAATCAACTCTACTTTTAAAGGATTGACCCTAATACCCCTATTGGAAACTATGAAACCCAGTAATCACAATGATTCGATGCAGAAGACACACTTATGGGGATTTAAGCGAATCTTGTAGTGTCTACATCTCTCAAAAATTAAGTGAAAATGATTTGGATGATCCTTCATGTTCTGAGAATGGGTCGAGAGATCATTTAGGTATGGTTCAACAATGTACTTAATATCATGGAAAGAAAAATTCATTGCACGATGAAAGGTTGCTCCAATATTTTTTAATCCAAAAGGAATATTTTTGTATGAAAATGTACCCCATGTACAAATGAAGGAAGTTTTGTACTGTTGGTCTTCTGGTTTGATATGAATCTAGTTATATCCTGAAAAACCCTCCATAAACAACAATACTTTGCTACCTGCACAGGAATCAATGAATGGCATGGGTTAGTTGTCCTTGGGAAAAGACTTATTTAAATCATAGAAATTTGTATAGATGCTTATAGTCCCTTCTTTATTATCTATCAAAATGGCATTAGATACCCATTCCTTCATAGAGATAAGTGTAATCAAGAATATTGCACCTTCTGCAGACAGAAGCTATTCCTCTAGTCTGAATGGTTTAGATCCAGAACAAATGAGTGAATGACAAAGGATGAAGACCTTCCCTGAATGCCATAGACACCTGGAATACTACTTTGATAGTGAACGTATGTACCTAAAAATAGATCAAACATGCAAACACATCAAAGCTACCAGAAAATTATCTACTTATCCATGTTAGTGACTAAGGAATCTAACAACATGTACATGTGAAATCAAAACAACAGTAATGTGGGATAGAAATCAGCTTTGCATTAAATATGTATGGAGAAGATTACAACCATTTCCTTAGTGTCGACAAGCATCTCCACGAGACAAACACTTCATCCCCATAAGCTCCAACTTTCCTCTCTATTCTCTCCAATGGCTTGGGCTAAGTGGTCAATCCAATAGCATAACAATACCTCTATAGTTCTCCCCCTCAACTATGGACATGATCTTGTATTTATAAGGCTCAATGGATAGGAATAGTTGAGAGAATTGTGGGTGAGGTGGCTCTAAGATCCTACCATGGGGGATCTCGAGCTCAACTGAACCATAATGATAGGGATAAGGGAGGACATGAGGCTCGTGATCTAGAAGCCTCGAGAAACTTCTCTTTTTCCCATTTTACCCAGGGTACCACTTTTCTTCTCTTATAATAGAGCGGTTTAGATGAGAAACTCTTATGGACCAAATACCATAGCCTATGGCACCGCTTATGGAAAATAGGATACATGCAGTGCTGAGCAAGGTACCGCTCATGGGCCACAGGGAAAGCGAGGTGCTGAGTTTTTTCATGTAGAATTGACAGACAAAGTAAGTTTCCACTCTAAGTACTAGGATTAAGGACAAACATGGAAGTTAAGGGTCTTATCACATGGTGGTGACAGGATTTGGGTATAACAAAATCCCCCCCAAAGCATCAGACTTAGAGGGATATGATAAATGAGAGCTTTGAGAGAACAAGTTGTATCTTCGAGGTCAAAATGTCAGCTCGATCGGAGCATGTTTTCCATTAGGCATCTATAGTACATCAATATTTTGACTCATAGACACATGTAACCAACTCATGGCTGCAGACCAATACAAGGTAGATCCATGAGAGGAATAAACAAGCATGGCTACTAGAATACAACATAGATCCATGTGATAGAGTACTCAAACTTGGACATAGCTACCAGACATACAATGTAGATCTATGCCATATAGATGCACATTTGAGCATATCCACGACCATACAAATGTGGATCCATGCTAGATATACAAAACTCCATTGCAACCTGGGGAAAGCAATGAGCGCTAAACAACTACCCAGGGTCTTCATCTCATCTTCCACAAAGTACGATTCTATCCATGTCATTACAATGATCTGAAGTCAAACATGGTAGAAACCAGTTGATTACTGGCCAATGATGTGAACCGTTAACAACTGCGAGGGAGATCACCATTGATGTCAATGATTCCCAAGGTACCCTAGTACAGTATACTGACTGTGAATAGATGTCCTGATGTCGAATGCCCAGTCAATTCTATCGATCAAAGGTCAATGATGTGAACCTATGTCGAGAGTGAGATAATCTGTCATTAAGGCATACAGATATCAAGGTACTAAGTTTTGTTTCTAAGACTATTTCCCGGATGATGAGTTGATGTCAACGGGAATAGTCTCGTCGAAGGAGGGCCATGATGAGTCCCACATCGACGACACAAAACTTGAAACATAGTTCTAGAATGGTGTCAATGTGATAACCATGAGACTGAAATCAAAAGTATTGACACATAGAATGTTTTGACTGCAGAGGTAAACTTCTTCAACTTCCCTTTGAACATTTGACGGCACGACAAAAGACTTGGCAGCATGACTAAATGGACAAACACACACTGCGGCAGTGGACAATGCATTCTTTTGAAAGACTCAAAGGAGTGGCATGACTCATGAAAGTGGATCTTCACAAAGATCAACTAAATACCAAATTGATTGAAATGATATGTAGACAAGTTCCATGTTCAAAGGTAACGACAAACTACTGCCATTTAATTGCAAAATGATTCCCTTCCCATTTCCCCCATCATGATTGATGAGTGCCTCTTTTCAGTTTTACGAGTTCAAAGAGGGTAAAAAACACTCGGTATAGCTTATCTAAAGACAAGTCCAAACTCATATGTTTTACGAACCTGAGAGAGGAGGGGTTCGTTCCCAAAAATGGGTCTCTCAACGTTTAATTTAACGAGTCCAATGAAAGAAAACTCAGTATCGTTCATGTTTAGAGAGTTTGAACGACCACAGAATAAAACTTTGAAGGGTCCTTTTTCATATGATTTAGTCTCTAAGGCCTGAAAAAGTGTAAAATAATTCCTTAGAGAACTCTTCCAGTCATGATTGGCTGGAGTGTTCCTTTTTCGTAAATAGTCTATCCGAACCGAAAAAGAGATAACCTACCATCGGAGAGACGACTCTTCAAATGCTTTAACAAGCATGAAGAAGACAAGATCACTCGACAATATTTTCATATTTAAGGAGCCCAAAAAGAGTTTAAAGAAGACTCCATTAGGTCTCTTTTCACAATGAGAGATTTTACAAGCCTGAAAAGAATCAGAAATGGACTTAGACCTTTAATACTAAGTTTCGAGAGCCATTAGAGGACATTTCAACTCAAAATGGGCCTTTTAACTTTTATTCAAATTCCATGTCATCATGTGTTAGCCAATGAAATTGCTTTAAATTTGAAATACAGTATAGGTCTTAAACACTTTTTTAATATAAATTTGGGGATAGGTATCATAAAAAAAACTACTTTTTTTGTTTGTATTTTTGACATATCTCCCTGTTTTTTTACTCAAATTTCGATCAGGAGAGCTCATTGGATGCGGAATTAAATTCCGCATCCAATGAGTACCCACTCAGCATACGTTTTATGGACCCCGCTACCCCAGAAACAAGAAATACCTGAAAAAATGGAATGATGACATCATCATTCCATTTTTTCAGGTATTTCTTGTTTCTGGGGTAGCGGGGTCCATCAAAAGTATTCCAAGTGGGTACTCGTTGGATGCGAAATTTAATTCCGCATCCAACGATCTCTCCCGATCGAAATTTGAGTAAAAACATAGGGAGATATGTCAAAAATACAAACAAAAAAGTAGTTTTTTTCTTTTCTTCCTCCAAAATTAATAAATATTATTTTATTATTTTAACTATTATTTTATTAGTTCATTTTAGGAGGCCCATTTTGAGTTGATATTTCCTCTAATTATGATCAAATTGTCACAATATATGCTCAACGACTTTTTCCATTTTATGGTAGTACGAAAAAATAAAAAACAAACTCCCAAAACCTTACTGCTACCATCCTTCTATCCTACAACGACTCAAAAAAAAGTGTTAAATGCGCCAATAACTAACATTAAGGGATTATGACTGATATATTTTGAGTAATAGGTGATTTCAAACCAAAACTATGGCATGTCAAACCCAAAAATGTGTATAAAAGTCATGTAAATAGTGAAAAATCAAAACATCTTACTATTTACCCATAGTGGAGAGCATTTGGAGCAATTTCCTAGCCATATTTTCAGTTGCTGATATCAGAAGTTTCCACCATCAAATTCGAGCACCGTCAATTCCAGGTAATAGCCTAGACCATGCTTTTTCATCTTATGTCTTCAATTTTGACTTTTAATGGTGTTTTGGGCTTAAATGGAAAGCCCTAAAATCATGGGAGTGGGCATCGCCCTTATCCCTTGCGGGATAAGTGATACCTCGCTAGAACCATGTCGAAAACATGGCGCATAGGTGGTGCCGCCACCTATATTCAATGGGGCACGAGCGGTGCCAACTGTGAAGAAGTAAAACTAATAACACAAGAAAAACTAGTTCATTTCATTTGATTTGAATGAATAAGAATGATTCTAATGAGTCTTGTGATTTTTTTTGGTAGGTTCTTGCTCATCAAAAATGGTCATATGGAAAGAGAGACAGCATGATAATGACAACACCTTCGCCGAATGGAATTCAGGTTGCATAGCTACATTGGGAGACTAAGGACTCTTAAAATTATTCCACATGCCCAGTATGGTATTGCATTAGCAATTGTTAGAGCATATACTCTGGATGTGGAATTTGGAGCAACAATACTTCAAGGTTGGTGCTCATATTCTGATATTTGATGTAGAGGACATCTACTTCCTGACTGGCCTTTTGAGACGGGGTGCTCCCATCTCGCTGACTAGTTCTCGTGGAGGGGACATCACTACACAGGAGTTGATAGATCGTCACTGTATCCCTGGGATAAGGAAATATGGGAAGAAAATCCCCATAAAAGCAGTGATGGATGGACCTCTACAGACTATATTATTTACCATGCAAAGAGTGGTGGGAAGCCAAGGAGTGCACTAGGATTATAGAGCACATATGCTCTATGCCATAGAGGCCATGGTGCCTACAGTATTTAATTGGGTGGAAGCCCTGCTTCCGATCTTCAAGGATCGGCTGACCAAGTGTCGGTATGGGGAACTGAATCAATTCAGTTTTGGTTCCATCCTAGCTTTCTTCTTCTTTGAGCAGGTTCCACAGATGACACCCTAGGTGGTCTTTACAGAGCTGAGAGCACGAGACCCTCGCATGCAGAGGTGGGTCCAGATTATGGCCCATACTGGAGTGGGCAGGGGGCAAGGTGAAGGTCGGTGACCCGTTCTTTCGATGGCTAAGAGATCATATCCTCATAATGGAGGATTATGCATATGCGGGAACTAAAGTAAGCGGTGACCCTGACCCATCACTCCCACTTGGTATATAGTGGGGTGACATCGGTAAGAAGCAAAAGACCCTAAAATGGAAATATTTTTTTATGTTTTTGATGTTTTATATATTTTATGTTAAGTAACGAGACTTGAATATTTTCATGTAGACGTTGGAGCAGCATGACCTAGGGGTGCTTCCCCCTTGGATAGACGAGCCAAAGCCCATTTTGTACCGCAGGGTGATGATGTGACTGGGGAATTAGAGGAAAACCTAGAGAGGTTGACCCTAAACATCCTTGATGCTTCCATTGATGACCTCCCTTTGAGGTATCAAAGACCTACAGCGGGAGTACTGGGTCGGTTTAGCAGACTACTACGTAGAGTATCTTGGGTAGTGATGTGCTACCATGAGCATCACTAGACGATGTATGCATGATGTATCCACTGAAAGCTTATAGCTTTAGGATTTTGTATGGTGATTTTTACTTGAAATCCTATGTGCTTCAGATGAGGTCTCGTGACCTATTTTTTGTAAAACATGTTCATATATACATACATACATATATATATATATATACAAACTTTTACCTGGTGTTTATATGTCTCAAATGGTGAATGTATTTTACATGAGTTTTATGTGTCTTTAATTGTTTATTTACAATAAACCATGTTTTATTTTCATGTCATGTATGGGCAATATTCCAATATAGGATGTAATTATCTAATGAGTCAGCAACTACATTATGTTCCCTAGGGATATGCCTATAGGTGATAGTTTCAAATGACCTTTCTAACAAGCGTACTCTTTGAAAGAGGAAGAGAAGCACATGGTTCCTAATGGTATAAACATGGTTTAGATGACAAACCATGAGTTGTGAGTCCATTAAGAGTACCAAATTGTGAACATCTTGGGAGGCAGCTTCAGTTAGAAGACCTATGAGTGCTCAATACTCGACGATATTGTTGGTAGCGGGACCAATACACATCACTTTTGAACTGACCAAATCATAATATGGGGAATAGAGAACCCAAGCAACTGAGGCAAGATTCAAGGTGTGGTGGAAAGCACCAACGAAGCCATAGAAAGCCATCTGCTCTACACAACCAAAACATGGTATAAACATATACAGACACTAAACTCAAAACCATATTGAAAATACTTAAAGCACAATGAAAGTCAAGCAATATACATATATACAAGATACTATTCGAGAGAGATCTAGGCATAGTACCTCTTCAGGTACAAACCATTGCGAGGTTTCCCTAAAGGGATTCCATCGTATTCTACGAGCTCCTAGGCCCCTTTCTCTAAAACTTTAGAAATGACGAAAGGACCGTACCACATGGATTCGAACTTTTCTTTCCCTAGTTTTTCAAATATTTGATCATAAATCAAAACTAGGTCACCCTCGTTAAAGGAACAAGGTTGGACATATTTATCATACTACGCCTTGACGTGTTTCTTATGTGCCTCATTAGCCGAGGTAGCATCTCTCCTATTTTCGTCAAGGTTGTTTAAGTACAAAAATCTCTTTTCCTCTGTGGAAGTGTCTGGGAGAAGTTCGACAACAATTTTCAACGATGGAATATGACGTTGAATCGGTAAGACAACTTTGAGTTCATAGATAATCTAGAAAGGTGTGAAACCAGTAGCTATTTTCACCGAATTCCTATAAGACCAAAGAACAAAGAAAAGGATATGGTGCCAGTTGGATTTATGGTCTCCAACCATCCAATGAAGCATAGTTTTCAAAACTTGGTTAATGGCCTCTACCTGACCATTAGCTTGCGGATAATAGGGTGTAGAGTTTTCATGGCAAAAACCTAGCTTGGAACTTAGTTCCTCCATCATTTTATTATGAAAATGTGATCAGTGATTAGTAACTATGGACTATGGGACTCTGAATCTAGCTATGACATGATTGAACAGGAAGAGAGTGGAAGTATTACCATCTTCTGCATATGTAGGCATGGCCTCAACCCACTTTGTAAAATAGTCAATGGCTACGATGATGTAACCATGCCCCCCGGCTGAGGTAGGCTTACAATGCATATAATCAATCCCCCATTTGGAAAATGGTCCAATGACAATGACGGGGTGTAGCGGAGCAGGATGAGTGCGCTTTTTCAGATAAAAATGTTGACAAAATGGGCATTTCTTAACAACCTCATGACAATGTTTAAAGACTGAAGGCCATAAATAGCCAGCACGAAGGATTTTCTGGGCTGTAGCCATCCTAGATAAATGACCTCCACATGCTCCAGAGTGGCAATCGTTCAACACTTTTTCACCTTCCTCGTGGGTGAGGCATCACTATAGAATAGAATCAATCCAATGTCTATACAAGGTGTCATTCAGGATGAGGTAGTATTTCACGTGGTGACGGATATGGTGGCGATCATCATGGGATAGATTTGGCTGAAATCTTTGTCTTTGGAGATAAATAAGCAAATCTCCATACCATGGATCAGTAGTGCTTATCAGGAACAAGAATTCATCCGGAAATGAATCACTCAGCTTAGATTCAATCGAAGCACAAGGAATATCACACATGAGCTCGACAAAGACCAAGGATTCCTTTGATGTGGCTTTGGCAAATTCTAGATCAAACTCCTGTAGTATGACTATCCATCGGGAGCACTTGCCCTAGAGCACCTCATGAGTCTGTATGTAATACATAGGGTTCTAGTCTGCCAATACAGTGGTTGTGTGGAGCAAAATGTAGTGACGAAATTTTTGAACAGAAATGATCGTGGCCAATGCTAACTTCTCCATGTGTGAATATTGGGTTTCAGAATCCATAACATTCTTACTAGCATAGTAAATCACGTGCTCATGACCGTCAGAATTTTCCTGCACCGAAACCATAGCGATGGTAGTAGTGGAGGCAGTAATATATAAGAGAAAGTCCTTTGAATAATCTAGGGGGTGTATCATGGGTGAATGAGTTAGAGCATGTTTGGGATTATCAAAGGCATGTTGGGCTTGGTAATCCCAGAAGAACGAAGTGTCCTTCTTACGGAGACGCATATAACCGTTCGTTTTCTTTGCAAAATTGAACATGATACGGCGGAGGAATTTTTCCTTCCCTTGCAAACTTTGGAGTTTGAGAATATTGGTTAGGGATGGTAGAGCTAAAATGGCGGCAATTTTCAATGGGTCTATCTGGATGCCATCCTTAAAGACCACAAAACCTAACAGACATCCCATCTCAACATAGAAACACATTTATGTGGATTGAGTTGTATATTATAATGACAGCATCTCAGGAAAATATCTCTAAGATGCCTAGGGTGGTCCTCCCATCATTGTGAATGAGTAGGGAGGTCATCAAGATACAGTTCAATAATATGTTTAATATCGTGAAATGCGTAGGACATCGCACACTGGAAAGTGGCTCCATCATTTTTTAAGCCAAATGGTAACTTCCTATATGCAAAGGTTCCCCATGGGAAAATGAATGCTGTCTTGTGCTGATCCATGGGTAATATCTCAATTTGATTATAGCCAGAAAAGCCATCCATGAATGAGAAGATAACACTTCCGGCACAGTTGTTGATAATCTGATCGATATGTGGAGTCGAAAAGTTTCCCTAGGGACAATATTTATTCAATTCTCTAAAATCGATACAGACTCTAATGGTGCCCTAATTTTTATTGACAGGGACAACATTTGATACCCATTCCATCAGGGGTATGGGATAAATAAACCCAACTTTGAGAAGTTTCTCTATTTCAGCTTTAATAGTTGCGGCCTTTTGTGGATGGACTTGCCTTAGTTTTTGCCTGACAGGTTTAGTCGTGGGATAGGTTTTAATTTCATGGACCACAATGGATGGGTCTATTCCTGGCATTTCTTCATAAGACCAGGAAAAAATATCATGGAATTCTTTGAAAAGTGCCTTATATGCTTCAAATTTGTCTTCTCAGCAGTTCTACCCAACATGAACATGCTCGATGGTACCAGGCTTGGCTGATATGTCAATCGGATTTTTCTAAGTAATGTTGCATAGGTTTCCTTTAGAATCTGTGTCTTGCAACAATATAGGACTTTGAGGTGTGTTGAAAATATCAGTGGAAAACAGGGATGCAAATTCATGGTCTACCGAACTGCTGTTGGGGAGGAACGAGGATCTATGATGGTGATCCTCCCAAATGGACTCATTCGTATTCATGATATCCATAATGGACTCGTCAGAAGGAAAAGTCTCAAAGAGATAATCTAGAATAGGAAGATATGGTTCTAACCAGTAGGGTAGGTGGTAAGGATCCGAAGACACTAGATGAAGTTCACCAGTGTGATCATCAAAAAGGCTTTGAATGATGTTTTACATTTCTTTATGTAGACTCAACGAGATGGAATCAATGATTTTTTTTCCCTTGGGCTCATAATCAAACGACGCAATCATATTTACTAATGTTGTGTCTGTGTTAGGAGGAGTGGACAGAAAAATCCCCATAAGGGATGAATCCTTCAACATGCCTACCCTAATTGACTGGTAAGGAGGAGGGGACTGGCCTAACATAGGGATGTTATTAGCTGTAGAGGTAGTAACATCCGGTGTATAGAAATCAATATGATCTATGGTAACAATTCTCCCTATATGTGGAAATTGGACTATTCGAAATACTGTTGAAGTGATAGCAGTCATGGCGTAAAATCAATTTCTTCCTAGAAGGAGGTTGTAATCTAACAGGGCGTCCACTACTTCTACTTGAATAGAAATAGTTTTTCCCCCAAGCTCGACTGCAAGGTATTATATGAGACCATGGGGCTGGAAACCTCATCCATCAAAGGCTTTCAGAGTCATAGGTGATGTTACAAGCTCGAGAGCCGATAGCTTTCCAACAAGACAGGGACAAAACCAAAGTTGAGGCTCCTTCATCTAAGACAGTCATAAAGACCTTCTTTCCTACTAATTTCATGATGATTTGGAAAGAAATTTTGTGAGGTAGTCTAGACTTATAGTTCTCGACATTGAAATGAATCAAATTAGTATTGTCCAGGTCTAAATCTCCTAATGTAGTTAACATGTTTTTGCGTTGTGTAGGACAACTTTGGAGCACTTCCAAGGTAGACATTGCACATGGTTCCTGAGTGAGCTATTCAACTACATTATAAAATTGAGTATCTAGGGAATTAGGGATAAAAACAAACTTCCTAAGAGTACTCTTTGATGGATGCAAAACCATATCGAGAGTAGGCTTCTTAACGGTTAGGGGGACAGTAGACGAGGAGTCGGGAGAACCAGTAGAGGGAGCTTTTCCTGAAGAAGAATGGTCTTCTTTCTTGTCTGTGAGTTTGTTGTAATTCTGACTTTGAGTTTGCAAACTAATGGTATTCGAGGACATCATGCTAATTTCCTCTGACAAACTAGAGTTTCCCTGATTAGACATGTGGTCTATCAGTTGTTGTTGAGAGGAAAAAGGATCCGTGAGAACTCTAGGTGCAGGATTTGTTTTCAAAAATTGGGTGACTTCATCCTAGCGGGGACACTGTTTTGTGAAATGGTCACCTTTGCATAGGAGACATGGATATTTTTCTTTTCTTTTCCTTTATCATTATCATTGGTGGTTGGTTTTGGATTCTCTTGTTGGTTTCCAGGTTTTTTATTTTTACTTTTACCTTTCTTTTTATTATTGCCATAGGTTTGAATACTCTGAATAGAATTTCCCTCGGTGGAAACCTTGGGAGTCGAAGGAGTAGGGGTGGTAGTCTGGGGTTGCTTGGCAGGTTTTATTGATGACGAGAACTGGATTGAACCAATAGTCCCATCAATAGGGACTTCTGCTGGTGGCTTTGCAAGATCGATGCTTGCGCGAGGAGCTTGAGGAATCAAGTCATACAAATTTTTGGACTGGGAATAGACCAAGTACAGATATTGGGCTCGAATAATGGCTTTCTCTTCAGTAACGGCACCACCCATAGACACATCTTGGGAAATCGGAGGTAACAAATATTTAGTAAACTAATCAGCTAATAACAAATCCGGAATAGGATCCTTAATAAGTCTTCTCCGCCTTCTCCACTTGTGGATATGATCAGATATTTGGGTGGAGGTGTTCTATTGCAGAGAAGTTAAGAGATCAGTACCCATTTCATAATGGATAGGAAGCTGAAAGTGCATCAGAAATACAATTTCCAATGATCCAAAATCCACAAACGAATGTTGCGGAAGTTCATTGTACCATTTCGTGGCTGTATCGGTCAAAGTTTGCCGAAAGAGTCTTAAACGAATTGAATCATCCATAAGGGAGTTTGAAGAACACCACAGATGGAATGTCATGACATGGTTTTTTGGATCGTCTCCCTGCTTCCCATCAAACTTTGGAATGTCTGATGGTAACTTTACTAGAATGGGAGGCCATGAGGGGTTATGTCGAATGGGGTCATTAATCAACTTGGACAAATTAGGCAAGTCCAAAGTTGCTAGGAAAGGTAACTGACGGTTAGGTTGAACATACTGGTAATATTGATATGGAATATAAGTACCAATAGGACCTATTACCACCTAAGTTGTACTTAGTGGTTTTTTATCAAGTGAACCTGGTGAACTAGACAAGGATAAATTTTTCGGACTTCAGAAGACCTTCAGAAGTGCTTCTGTGTAGTGCTTTTTGTACTATATCACATGTTCATACTCCCTTGGGGGAGTTGTAATAAATGATCTAGCATGACAGTGTCTGTAAAAGACACAGTCTCTTAGACTTAATTTGTCAATCCAATCAGCCCAAGGTGTTTTTTCCGTTGGTTATTATTGGTTGTTGAATAAACGACTGATAATTTCTGAGTTTTTCACTCAATACCTCCAAAGTTGGGGTGTTCGGCTTGGCATTTAGGCCTAAGGAGGTTATTAGAGTCTATGTGTTAGTGTATAAACATGCTAGGAATTATTTTCAAGTCATATGAACATGTCTAAGTCCCCCTAGGTTTTTAATTTTTTTTGTGTTTTTATTAAAATTTAATTTTTCCAAAACTTAGGCTATTTTTTAATAGTTTAATTGGAAAAATTGGTTTTGGAATTAAAGTGGGCTCGGAAGTCAGATTCGGTCATGTAGGTGATCATTTTCAAGCTAAGAGCACCCAGTAAACCTATAGACCCACTATTTCCTAGTTTTGAGTGATTTTCCATCACTCAGGTCAGAGATCCCCAAAAATCAATTATTGATTATTTTAATTAATAATTGATGAATAATGGAGCAAATCCAAAATCCTAGATCAGTGGATTATCAGCCGATTTGATCGAAATTAGTCAGATCTGAACCAGATTGACTGGATCTGACAAATCCTTGACTCAAGGAGGTGATCTGGACAGATCCTGAGTTGAACTTCAGCATCCTTTATGGGGAATCGTGCCCTCTCTCTCTCCTCCACATGTGTGGGCTCTCTTGGAAACTCTGTGGATTGATGTGTTAGCTCAATAAGCCCCTCGACTGGCAAGTAGTCTCAGTGGAAGCTCAATTCAACTTGAGATCGGCATTGATGGAATCTCCTTCAGCTGTAGTGGTCTGTTTCTTTGGGATTTGTGCCCCCCTGGGCTGGATCTCCTTTTTTGTATAAATTAAGCTCATATCGCCTCTTCCAAGCTAGTTAAAATTGGGATTGAGGTGTTGTTGCTCTTGTATTGTGTTATTGTTTATTATTCAGAATAAAGAATCTTTGGAGACAAGATCTATGGTGTAATGCTCTTCATGTATGGATGGTGATTGCCAAATGCTTATGAGGTATAATCTGTGTTATTTATCATTGCTTTTGCTGGTTCATTGTTGGCCTTGAAGGAGAGAGCTCCCTCTTGTTAGGGTAAGAGTTTATTCTAGTTTGATTTATGCTCTTATTTTTCTCTTGTTTCAGATCTATTGGAGTTACATATATTTTAAGTTTAATTGCATGCTTTCCAATTATATCTTCCAATAGCACCTATGTTTTAACCATCTGTTTGTGCAAGGATTTCTAAGTTGCAGGTGATCTCACTTGTAGAAGAGGTTGAGCTGGTTTGAATATTCCTCATATTCAAGATATTTTGAATGACATAATCCCTCAGTGTTCCACCAAAGCAGACTCTAAATCCCAACATTCCCAGGCTTCAAACACTTTTTCTCTCTCCTTCTTCAAAAAAATCAAACTTCTTACCTGGTTATTGTGTTCGAAAGCTTTGATATCATTTGGATCTATTATATTAAAGTAAAATTTACATAGATATTCTATTTCAAAGCTCATAGTCTAGATCTCATTTCTGAAAAGTATCATTAATCATTCTAGATCTAGCATAAGGAAATCATCTGTTTTGCATGGCAAGTTAATGAAAAGCAGTAGGTTGCATGCTCTAGATTTCCTTTTCTGTTTTAAAAAATATTAAAACAAGAAATCAGTGCATATTTCATTGGGTGCACAAATAGAAAGCCAAGATCCCAAGGAAATCTTGCTTTCCTTGGTTCCTTTTTCACCTGTTTAGCTAGTTTTAACTTAGTCTTTTTTGAGTTAAGATAGGATGAACCAAAGGTACTATTAAAGTGATTTTTGGCATATTTTATTCTAACATGCTTGCTGTTTTATAGTAGGTGTAAAAGAAAAGAAAATAATATGTTGTTCGAAAGTGGCCTCGGGAGCGTTCAAATCCCCCCAGGGCTCTCCCCTTTCACTAAAATTTAAAAATTTTGGAAAGTTGTAAGATCTTGGTTTCATCCCGTATAAGGACCAAGATGTTTCTAATATTTCAGTTTGCTGATATTGTAACCAATAATAATAGAATAAAATTTTTTGAGTAGGCTCTTTTGAGCCCACTCTGTATCCCCCTAGGAGGGATCTGCGTCCGTTTCACTTTTTTGCATTCTTCCCTTTTTTATGCTCTAGTTTAGTAATGACATGTAGGATTGTATACTTTGATATAATTTTGCATTATTCCATATTTTATTTTCAAAATTAATCATAATACTTACCCCACGACTTCCCAATTGACCCGTAAGGGGAAAGAGATGCATGGTAGGACTAATTAGAAAACTGGTGTTGTGTTTCTTTGATTCCATTTTCATTAATTGTTTCATTAGTCATAATAAAATCAACCCCTCCTTCATTCCCCGATTGAGACCCACTTGGATCAAAAGAGGTTCCTAGAGGGTTTTCTTTTTAACAAGAACACCTATTTTAAAATTTACTAAAAATAACAAAGACTTTAGTGTGTATGCTCTGTACTTGGCTGCACTTCGTCCGATCAGTCAAGCTGCATCAAAAGAACTTGAGTGACTAGAATAATTAGGATTCACTCTCCCCAAATTGACAAACCATCAGGTGAAAATCTAATGCCTTGATCAAACCATTATGGTGGCAAAATACCCAAATGAAGTGGGAACTCCTAAAAAGTGACCTCGAGGCACCGATCTCTGTTACACCTTCGGGTGCATTATGAACAATAGTCTTAGAGACTCCATTCATCCCACATATTCCTTGTGGGTAGCCATGATAGTTTAGTTTTGGACATACTTCAAGTACTCCCTGGGTATATCTGGAGTCCCCTCGCCTAAGTTAAATTACTCATCTTCTTACATTAATTTAAAATTAACCAAGATACAATTGCACAACATTCATTCCAGTACTTGCAAGCACTCTTAATTTTTTTTCGACTCCATTTTCAAGGCACTGGTCAACTGTTTATTTCTTTCAATCTATATGTGATTGGGTGTCATTTTCATGCTTACTTGTGATTATCTCATCATGTTATTTGTTGTTTACAATTGTTAAATCGAAACTCCTAAAAAACTTACTCTTTAATACCATCATCATACTAAACAATTTTTCCTTAGTAGCTTAATAGATTCTACCCCGCTTGGCTTCATTAGGAGTTGAGCCTAAACGAAGGATTCAAGAATAAGGTGACAACCTTGACTCGAGACTTGCCCCCAAGGACACATTGAGTGGCTTGAAGATTTCTACCACGTAACCCAGGTGTGTGAAAGGTGGAAACATGTTTTGGTGCCATTGCCGAGGATAAATCTTTTTATTCCTGAGTACGACTTTTGTTTTCTTCCTTTTTTTTTTTGCTTTGTTTGATGAATGCTTAGAGTAGATATTTAATTTTCATCTAGCGACTCCCCTGACCTTTTTTCATTTTTTTACAAAGAAAAGAAAAAAATATTTTTGTGAGAGTTCTTAAATGTATATTTTTATTCTCACATGGCGACTCCACTAAAGGGATCAAACCCTTGTTTCTCACAAAACTTTTTGAGACTGATTGTGTGTAGGTGATCCAACATAATAGTGAAATTTAAGGCTCAACTCCATTTTTCAATTTCAGACTTTCTCCATGATCACTTATTCTTGATATGGATATTAAAATAATAGAAGTTGCTACTCGAGCTTCCTATGATTGTCCTCCCATTGATTTCTTTAGGATCCCTGGCTTTCCTAATCGTCTCACTAGTGAAACGGCATCTACTTCCCTTCCATGCTTTCGAGGGGATGATAATGATCACTCAGCCAGATTCCATGTTATGATTTTTCTGTCACATATGAGTCAAAACAACATTCAACATGAGGATCATATTATGGTGATGTTTGCTTATTCTCTGCAAGGGGACGCTTCATGTTGGCTTCATGAGTGTTTTCCTGAGAAATGTATTACTTCCCTTGCAAAGTTCTTCAAAATATTTTTGAAGTAGTGGCATTATGATGGAAATGATATTGAATCATTCAATGCTAAACCATTCATTAATACCAATTTGAGGTACTTCTTTCCTTGGAAAGAGTTTCATACAAAATACCCTAAGATATCTAGTATCAACATGGTGTACAACAACCAACATTCATAAATCCATTATGATCCCATCGAATTTGTGCATGAAGAGCCATTAATTGAAAAAATTGTTGAAGACCCTCCTCATGTAACATCAATAGAGAATAGTGATGATTGGGAATGATTTCATGATTATTTTAGTGATGATGATCACATTTGTACTCCCTATCTACCTAAGGATGGAATCATTGCAGAATATTATAGTGAAACTTATGATGAAAACCGTAATGTGCATGATGGGACTCCTACCTGTTCTTCATATAATGATGACAGTCTGGAAGATTTACTACCTTGTTCCCATTTTTCTAAAGAAGATGAGTATGAAAATGAGGACAAGTATAACTTGGATCATGATACAAGTGACGAAGGCTCCCTTATGTCCGACAAAGATGTTGAAGAGGAGTCATGGACATTCATGGAAAATCCAATCTATGAGGAAAATAATGAACCAAAAACTTTGGATGGTTTTGTTGATTATCCTCTCTATGGCATATCTAAAGGAGAGAACATGGACCTTGTGGCCTTCAAAAATTTTGATATAGAAAAGGAGCATGCAGTATATCCATATGATCACTTTGCCAGCCATATATCACTATCAGTAATGAAGACAAAGAGAACTTGATATCATAATGTAATATCAACAAAGGAGAATCCATCACATATAACATAGATGGCGGTGATGACTATTGGAATTTTTGTGAATATATTATTAAGAATCCCATCTATTCTATATCCAGGAAGGGGAGTGTCTATTTAGAAATTTGTGGAAGTCCAATTTACTATACTTCCATAGAGGGAAGCATGGATTTGGAGACCTGGGAAAATCCTAGTATGGAAGAGGAGCATTCAAAACTCTTATATGATCATTTAGAGTCATATCATTCAGAGCAGTACAAAGGTATCAATAATGAAGAGATTGAGAAGCAGTGTTGTGAAAAGTTAGATGTGATGCAATTAGTGGAATATCAGTCTCAGCCATATTTTTCACATATAGAGGTTCCTTGTGATTTGGAGCTACTTGGGGCTTGTGCAACGAGTTATCATTTGATAAGCCCCAGTGATCAGTATGATGATGTAGTCAGTTTGCCTCATCTTTCTGATTGGTATATAAGTCCTATCCAGTCATGGATAGAAGAATCTTGCATGAGCACATAAAAGTTGGGGAAGAATTTTTATGACATTATTCATGCCTATGATCTTCCATCCATCCCACCCATTCCGAATCATCATGCAGGTTTGCATTTTATGAATAAGGTATCCTTACTTTGGCTGGTAACCAAAGACAAGGAAAAAAATTTTATGTTAATAAAATGCTTAGGTGGTTACATTAGATTTTTTATTACACCTAACCTTTTTATATCGTGCTTAGAGTAGGAAAATAAGCTCCTAAAAGAGAGAATTTACTTTCTACATTTATGTTTTGCACTTAGCTATAATAAAACTTTTTCTTTCATTGGTTAGTTACATTTATTTTAAATAAATAAGCTTAATGGTTCATTTGGTTTTTATATAAACCTTGTGCTACTAAGGTTTTCTTTTCAAGTTGAGATGTTTTTATAGGGTGTATAAGCTAGAGATTCTGGTGTTCTCGTATCCTCTCCTTTCCCTATGACCAAATCGAGCACACGTCCCACAGTTGGAGCCAGATGTTACCACCTAGGTTGTACTTAGTGGTTTTTTATCAAGTGAGCCTCGTGAACCGGACAAGGATAACTTGTTCGGACTTCATAAGACCTTCAGAAGTGCTTCTGGGAATTGCTTGTTGTACTATATCACATGTTCATACCCCCTTGGGGGAGTTGTAATAAATAATCTAGCATTATAGTGTCTATAAAAGACTCAGTTTCTTAGACTTTATTTTTCAATCCAATCAGCCCAAGGTGTTTCTTCCCTTGGTTATTATTGGTTGTTGAATAAATGACTAATAATTTTCTAGTTTTTCACTCAATACCTCCAAAGATGGGCTGGTCGGCTTGGCATTAAGGCCTAATGAGGTTATTAGAGTTTATGTGTCAATGTATAAACATGTTAGGCATTATTTTCGAGTCATATGAACATGTCTAAGTCCCCCTAGGTTTTTAATTTTTTTTAATTTTTTAATTTTTTCAGTGTTTTGTATTAAAATTTAATTTTTCCAAAACTTAGGCTATTTTTTAATAGTTTAATTGGGAAAATTGGTTTTGTAATAAAATTGGGATCGGAAGTTACATTCAGTCATGTAGGTGCTCATTTTCAAGCTAAGAGCACCCAGTAAACCTATAGGCCCACTATTTCCTAGTTTTGAGTTATTTTCCATCACTCAGTTTAGAGATACCCAAAAAAATCAATTATTGATTATTTTAATTAATAAATTGATGAATAATGGAGCAAATCCAAAATCCTATATCAGTGGATTCTCAGCCGATTTGATTGAAATTAGTCAGATATGAAACATATTAACTAGATCTGACAAATCCTTGACTAAAGGAGGTGATCTGGACATATCCAGAGTTGAACTTCAGCATCCTTAATGTGGAATTGCACCCTCTCTCTCTCCTCCACATGTGTGGGCTCTCCTGGAAGCTTTGTGGATTGATGTTTTAGTTTGTGGGTTGATGTGTCAGCTCAATCAACCACCTGAATGACAAGTAGGATTAGTGGAATCTCAGTTCAACTTTAGATCAGCATTGATGGACTCTCCTTCAGCTGCAGTGGTTTGTCTCCTTGGGATTTGTGCCCCCTAGGTTGGATCTCCTTTTTTTATATAAATAAAGTTCAGATCACCTCTTACAAGCTAGTTAGAACTGGGATTGAGGTGTTGTTGCTCTTGTACTATGTTATTGTTTATTATTCTGGAATAAAGAAGCTTTGGAGGAAATATCTATGGTGTAATGCTCTTCATGTGTGGATGGTGATTGTCAAATGCTTATAAGGTATAATCTGTGTTATTTATCATTGATTTTGTTAGTTAATTGTTGGAATTGAAGGAGAGATATCCATCCTATTAGGGTAAGAGTTTATTCTAGTTTGATTTATTCTCTTACTGTTCGCTTGTTTCAGATCTATTGGAGTTGCATGTATTTTAAGTTTAATTTCATGCTTGCCAATTATCTCTTCCAGCAGCACCTATGTTTTAACCATCTGTTTGTGCAAGGATTTCTAAGTTGCAGGTGATCTCGCTTGTAGAATAGGTTGATATGGTTTGCATATTCCTCATCTTCGAGATCTTATAAATGACATACTCCCTCGGTGTTCCACCAAATCAGACTCCAAATCCCAACATTCCCATTCTTCATGCACTCTTTCTCTCTCTTTCTCCTTCAAAAAAAACAAACTTCTTACCTGGTTACTGTTTTCAAAAGCTTTGTTATCATTTGGATCTGTTATATTAAAGTAAAATTTACATAGATATACTATTTCAAATCTCATAGTCTATATCTCATTTCTAAAAAGTATCATTAAGCATTCTAGATCTAGCATAAGGAAATCATCCATTTTGAATGGAAAGTTAAAGAAAATAAGTAGGTTGCATGCTCTATATTTCCTTTTCTGTTTTAAAAAATATCAAAACCAGAAATCAGTGCATATTTCATTGGCTGCACAAACAGCAAGCCAAGATCCCAAGGAAATCTTGCTTTCCTTGGTTCATTTTTCACTTGTTTAACTAGTTTTAACTTAGTCCTTTTTGAGTTAAGGTAGGCTGACCCAAAGGTACTCTTAAAGTTCTTTTGGGTATATTTTATTCTAACATTCTTTCTGGTTTTTTTCAGGTGTAACAGAAAAGAAAATAAGCTTATGTTCGAAAGTGGCCTCGAGAGCGTTCAAATCCCCCCAGGGGCCCCCCTTTCACTAAAATTTAAAAATTTTGGAAAGTTGTAAGATATTGGTTTCATTCCATATAAGGACCAAGAGGTTTCTGATATTTCAGTTTTCTTATATTGTAACCAATAATAATAAAAGAAAAGCTTTTTCGAGTTGGCTCTTTGGAGCTCGCTCCCCATCCCCCTAGGAGGGATTTGCATCCATTTCACTTTTTTGCATTCTTCCCTTTTTTCTGCTCTATTTTAGTACTGACATGCAAGATTGTATACTTTGATATAATTTTACATTACTCCACATTTTTTTTTTCAATAGTAATCATACTACTTACCCCACGACTTCCCAATTCACCCACAAGGGAAAAGAGATGCATGGTAGGACTATTTATAAAATCGGTGTTGTGTATCTTTGATTCCATTTTCATTAATTGTTTCATTAGTCATAATAAAATAAACCCCTCCTTGATTCCCCGATTGAGGTCCACTTGGATAAAAAGAGGTTCCTGGAGGGTTTTCTTTTTAACAAAAACACCTATTTTAAAATTTACTAAAAATAACAAAGACTCCAGTGTGTATGCTCTGTACTTGGCTGCGATTCATCTAATCAATCAAGCTGCATCAAAAGAACTTGATTGAATAGAATAATTATGATTCACTCTCCCCAAATTACCAAACCATCAAGCAAAAATCTAACGCCTTGATCAAACCATTACGGTGGAAAAATACCCAAAGGAAGCGGGAACTCGTAAAAAGTGACCTCGAGGAACCGATCTCTGTTACACCTTCAAGTGCATTATGAACAATAGTCTTAGAGACTCCATTCAGCCCACATATTCCTTGCAGGTAGCCATGATAGTTTAGTTTTGCACATACTTCAAGTACCCCCTGGGTATATCTGGAGTCCCCTCACCTAAGTTAAATTACTCATCTTCTTACATTAATTTAAAATTAACCAAGATACAATTGCACAACATTCATTCCAGCACTTGCAAGCACTCTTAATTGTTTTTCGAATCCATTTTCAAGGCATTGGTCAACTGTTTATTTCTTTCAATGGATATGTGAGTGGGTGTCATTTTCGTGCTTACTTGTGATTATCTCATCATGTTATTTGTTGTTTACAATTGTTAAATCGAAACTCCTAAAAACTTACTCTTTAATACCATCATCATACTAAATAATTTTTCCATAGTAACTTAATAGGGTCTACCCCCCTTCGCTTCGTTAGGATTTGAGCCTAAACAAAGGAGTCAATAATAAGGTGACATCCTTGACTCGAGACTTTCCCCCAAGGACACACTGAGTGGCTTGAATATTTATACCATTTAACCCAGGTGTGTGAAAGGAAGCAACAGGATCATAAGTAGATTGATAGACAGGTTTTTGTGATGAAGAACTAGTGGAAAATCCACCCGCAGGGGGTTGATTGCTAGGATTAGGATCGTTAGGACCACCAAGGCCTCTGGGAGGAGGGCCACCATGGCCTCTAGGATCACTAGGACCATTGGGACCACTAGGACCACCGGGACCACCAGGAGGTGAATCACTAGACCCTCTGAGACCTCCAGGAGGTAAACCTCCAGAGCCTTCGGAACCACTAGGAGGAGGGCTATTAGGAGGGAAGGCATCAGGCCCCCCAGGGCCACTAGGACCATTAGGACCATAAGGAGGAAATATACTAGGCCCTCCAAGACCATAAGGCACATTAGGACCATAAGAGGAAAGCCACCAGGCCCTCTGAGACCATTAGGCCCCCTAGGGGGAGTACCTCCACAAGTCTGTCCTTCGGAACCTCCCGTAGTATGTATAGGTATCCCTCCCATATCTGGCATGTAAGACCAGTTAGGTTTCCCCCATGGCATGAAAGTATTACTAGGATATGGAATTCCAACATAAGGCATTCCTATAGGGTTGGGTGGATAATTAATGTTTCCTATAGGTACTTGATTTGTTGTATAACCATAACCCCAAGAGGTTTGATTGGTTATAGGTTGTGCCCCCAAGGGATGACCTGAACTATATGGGGGGTTAACCACATTATTGTGGGTGGGAGGGACATAAACTACAGATTGCTCTATACCAGAGGTCTATCCTTGACTAGGTACAATTTTGGTGCTAGATAACGTAGGTCGTGCTGGGGGTTGCCCCTCAACACTAGAAGGTAATGACGAAACATGAATTGAATGTTGAGCCCGAGGTGCAGAATTCCTAGGAGGACTGGGAATAGAAATAATATGGGAGGTGGTGGGGTTGGTAGTTTGACCTAGGTTATGTGGAGTCACTGTGCGATCTATAATCGGTTCAATGGGTCTCATAGAATCGGAAAGTGAACAATATCCCTTAGGAACTACTGCGGAACATGATGGTGGTGTGCTCAATATGTCATCTATTTTCTTTTCAATATCCTATGCATGAAGAATTGTTGCATGCTATTATCTATGTTCTTCTTCATATGGAGAAACTTCTTCAGAAAATTTTAAACAGGTTCCAAATGAGGTGATGGCTTGTCCTATAGAGGTATCCCAAAATGGAGCATTAGGACCATAATCCAGATAGGTAGTATCATCATCATGACCTTCTATGGGAGAATGGAATGAAGTATTACCTCGGGAAGGTTTTTGGACCAAGGGAGGTGAGTGTGAAGGATATGGTCCTCCACTTTCTGCAACCACATTATCTCCCACTTGGGAGGTGGTAGCAGCTCCTTGGTCGATAGCTTCCATTGGATTTTATCCTGAAACGGGAATAAAATTAGGTGGCAAGCCCTGTACTCTTTTGGAATGTCTTAGCTAAGCCAATTTGTGCAGCTCATATCTAACCTAGGGTCTCAAAAAAATAGAAAACACACCAAAAATTTCCCTACTCAAGCTATAGGCCAAACAAGCAAACTTAAATGACAGAAGGAGTTCAGATAGTCCGGTCTCTCACCAAGATTGTCAAGAAGGTGCCACTCGCGATATACCTCAAGGGTATGTGTATAGTAATCTCCCCAAATGTTGTTTTTGGTGTATGGCTCCAAGCAAGACGACCAAAGGGATTTTCTCAGATGGATAAGGTATCCTAGTGGGGTCTCCCGATATACACAAGGTACATGGGAGCTCAAATCAGTAGTAGTGTTGTCTAATGCATAACTGTACACAAGGGACCTTCTGATATACAATCAAGTATTTGAAGTACCTTTCTATATACCTCAAGGGTATGTGAAAGGTCATTCGATATACCGACGGTACATGGAAGAACCGTACGAGTCCTGGGATGTAATGCATACGAGTAACGACAGCTCCTACGCTTAACGATGCCCGAACACATCTCTAACCTATCACTCAAATTTATATGTAAATTTTAACCTATAACTACCATTAATTTTAAAGTGGATGGTTAGGTGAATGCATGGAGTTTTGACAGAAAAAGTAAAACCATGCAGTATGTATATGCAAATATTTCACTTTACCATTCATGGTATGCCTACCAATGGGAGGGAAAGAGAGTATTTTCTTTTGTTTTAAAACCAAAAATTTCCAAACAACAGTATTGAAAAAATTGAAATCAAAGACAAGCAACACTTTCCACACTCATTTCTCTTTTATGAAAGAAATCAAAAGGGGAGGAGTCTCTTTTCCTAAAAGAAAAACAAGAAGCACACTATATGCATATGCACTCTATTTTTTTTATTTTTCTTAAAACATAGATAGATCTAACTTAAAAATACAATATTTTTTATTTTGATTAGATAGTACTAATGCAAAAGAGACAAAAGAACACATAGAACCTGAAATCTTTTGAGGCCAATCATAGATCCAATGTCTTATGCTCAATAATGATAATGACCTAATCTCAATCAAAAAAAATTCTTTTTAACAAGCAAAAAGAAGTCTTCTATGGAAACAAAAAATGAAATCAAGATGCTAATCAAATGTTTTTTCTTTTAGTCTTTATAACAGAAATGAAAAGAGAGCTCACTAACACCTAAGATTTTCAAAAAAGAAATCCTTTCACAATCACAACCAACAAGCACTGAAGAAAATGAAAAATCAACAAGCCTAATATAGCTTTTGAATTCTTCAATAAAACCAATCTTTTACCACAGAATTTCAAACCATAAGCATTCAGATTCTAACACACAAGCGTGATAGTGCAGGGCTGAAAACAAAAAAACTCAATTTTTTGCAAAAAATGAGAAAAAAGTAGTCTTGGAACAAGGCCTACCTGGCACCATGCTGGAGGGGTCTTGACAGAGCGGTTCTAGACAAGCACCACTTCTGGACAACAGGACTCAGACAGTGGCACCGCATGCTACTAATAGGGTTCAGGCGGTGGCATTGCTTATTGCCAACAGTGCATGAGCAGTTCCCTGAATAGATACAAAACACAAACGAGAAAGAAAGATCAAGTTAGAAATTGATCAGATCAAGGAAAAAATTGATGGATTGACTGTAAAAAAGAGCATAAAAAGTTGAAATAATTCATATCTAAACAGATCTGAAAGTTTCAAACCAAAATTCACTGAGTCAGATGGCAGATTTGACTGAAGAGAGTTGGAGATGGAGCCTGGATTCAGACAAGAGTTCAAGAAATGAGGAAGATCATATCAACTAAGATATGCACTGCTCCCCAGCGGAGTTTCTAGATTTGTAATCAGGAATATTGCACCTTCTGCTGACAGAAGTTGTTCCTTTGGTCCGAATGGTTCAGATCCAGAACAAATGAGTAAACGAAAAAGGATGAATACCTTCCCTGAATGTCGTAGACACCTGGAATAATAGTTTGATAGTGAACCTGTGTACCTGCAAACAAATCAAACATCCAAACACATCAAAGCTACTAGAAAATCATCTACTTATCCTTGTTAGTGACTAAGGAATCTAACAACATGTACATGTGAAATCAAAACAACAATAATGTGGGATGGAAATTAGCTTTGCATAAAATATGTATATAGAAGCTTACAACCATTGCCTTAGTGTCTAAAAGCATCTCCACGAACCAAACACTTCATCCCCATAAGATCCAACTTTGCTCTCTATGCTCTCCAATGGCTTGGGCTAAGTGGTCAATCCGATAACATAACAATAACTATATAGTTCTCCCCCTCAACTACGAACATGAGCTTGTATTTATAAGGCTCAATGTATAGGAATAGTTGAGAGAATTGTGGGTGAGGTGGCTCTAAGATCCTACCATGGGGGATCTCAAGCTCAACTAACTGATAATGATAGGGATAAGGGAGGACATGAGGCTCATGATCTAGAAGCCTTGAGAAACTTCTCATTTTCCCATTTTACCTAGGGCACCACTCTTCTTCTCTTATGACAGAACGGTTTAGATGAGAAATGCTTATGGACCAAAGACCATAGGTGGTGGCACTACTTATGGAAAATAGGATATAGGAAGTGTTGAGCAAGGTACCACTCATGGGCCACAGAGAAAGCGCGGTGCTGAGTTTTTTCATGTAGAATTGACAGACAGAGTAAGTTTCCACTCTAAGTGCTGGGATTAAGGACGAACATGGAAGTTAAGGGTTTTATCACATGGTGGTGACAGGATTTGGGTGTAACAATCGGGTAAATGAAATCGACTTTCAGCAACTTTTCCACTTCAGCCTTAACGATTGTCACTTTCCATGGATTTACAGGTCTAATATTTTGTCGAACATGTCTGACATTAGGTTAATTTCATATTTCATGTTCCACAATTGATGGATCGATGCCAAGAATTTCCTCATATGACCAGGTGAAGACAATGTGAAATTCCTTAAATAAGGCAGTGTAGTTGGCAATCTCTTCAGTAGAACAGTTTGCACCAATATGCACATTTTCCACAACATCTAGTTTTGTAGAGATATTAATGTTAAGTGGTGGAAATATTTTCCATGTTCCCCTCAAAAAATATTCCCTCCTTAGGAAAAGGATTAACGAGAATATCAATACCTTCCGCTAGTCTCACATGGAACTTAGAATTTTCTATCTTGCTCAATTCTGGAAGAAAGTAGGACTTGTGATGGGTATATTCACAATATTTCTTAGGTTTGATCATGGCTTCCAGAATGGCTTCGTCAGATGGAAAAATCATATCTAAGCAGTCATAAGAATACATCAAGTTCTCTTCCCATGCGGGAAAGTAATATTCATCTGACTCTTTTGAGATTGGAGGAGTTAAGATGGAATCAGCAATAGCATCAAATATAGCTTGATAAGATACTTCTACTGCTGATAAGGGAAATTGAGTCTGTTCTTGCAAAGGGAGGACCCACAGATCAGTTCTATCTACAACCATATATATATTCTTCCCAAGACTCATTGATCCTAAGTAATTTATGGGAGCAAACATATTGAAAGTTCCCATCAACGATGCATACATCTCAGCTCCCAGAATTTCATTTGTCAGGCATGACTGATCAATCAAGGGTATGATAGACTCAGTAGTCTCCAAGCGGCCCTTCCAAGTATATGCTAGCTAGTCAACAAAAACCAACATTAATTCACGTGGGAACAAAAGGACTTGGAAAATGGATGATGGAATAATGCACATCGCATATGTCCAACTTGTCCCCAAAAGTAAATTGTAGTCTTGAGGGGCATTGACTACTTTGATTTCCACAGAGACTACTTTCCTTACTAGTTTTATTTAAAAAGACGACAGGATACCATGTGACTGAAAATATCTTTCATTGAAAGAAGTCAACAAAGTGTTTGATGGGACCAACTTAGGGGATCCCGATGCTTTCCGACATAAAATCAACATCACACATGTGGATGGAGCTTCGTCAATCACCATTCATCCAATGGTTTTTCTTCCATGAAAAACATCAATGGAAAAGGACACATAGTAAGGTACATATGGTTTAAATTCAAAAAGATTAAATTTATCCATTAGGCTCACGGAATCCATACTGCCTATGGTCTCCAAGAGTGCATCTCGCTATGAAGGACAACTGTAGAGAACTTCTAAGGCCATCATTACACAAGTGGCTTGGGATAAATCATCTACAACTGAGTAGTTCGAAGCAGAACTCATGTTAGGGTTTTGAAATGTCTTTTTAAAGACACCTTTGGGTATCTTTGGAATAGCATCGGTCGGTTTTTCAATTGTAAGTGGGGCTGATAATTCGTCAGTTTTCTTATCTTTTGTTGAGCCTCTGATTCATAATTTTTAGCTCTAGTATGTAAGAAGGTATGGGATCAAACCATATTGATATAATTTTGATCAGTGGAAGGAACACATTGTGTTCCCTCAGTATCTTTTGAATGAGAATTTACATTCTGTCCTTGGGGAAATTGATCCTTCAGGATGACCGGTTGTTGTTGTTTTAGCAACTTTTGTGCCTGATCCATTAAGGGGAATTGATAGCTCAAATGTTATTCCTGGAAAAGTTTGCAAGGAAATTTGACTTTCTTTTTTTCATTTTTACCCCCCTCAACATTGTTTGTGGGTTTCTGCTTATTTTGGTTCCCCTCACCCTTCTTACCCTTTTTCTTTTTCCCACTAGGATGCTGAGTTCCATTTTGGGTAGATTGCGCTAAATAGACATTCTCATTCTGAGGTGAGGGGGTGGCATCCTTAACTGGATCTATTAAATATTTCTTCATTGACAGTTCATGAATTTTTTTAGCCAATGACTCTATAGTCGGTGTGTCAACTGAACCAAACACACCATCAACATGTGGTCCAGGATTGAGTTTGGAAAAGTTTATATTATACCTTGGAGCCTCAGGGATGATATCATATAGAATACTAGACTGGGAATATATAAAATCCATTTTCTAGGCCCTGAGAATGGCCTCTTCCTATGTAGTCACTCCCGATGTGGAAACACATTTTTAAAAATAAGACAATAAGGAATCCTAAAGCCATTCTAGCAAGAACTCAGGAGAAATATTGGCTTTGATAATCCTATTTCTCCCCTTCTCCACTCCCGAGTTGATCAGATATATGAGTGGCATCATACTGGACATCATACCGGACAGGAAGTTGGAAGTGATTCAAGAAAATAGTTGCTAAATCAAGAGAATTGTCATATGCGATCGATGAGAGTTCAATATACCACTTTTCTACTACGCTAGTCAGATTTTGTTGAAATAGCCTCAGTTGAATAGAGTCATCGTTCAGTGAGCTGGAAGAGAACCACAAATGAAACGTCATGACATGGTCACCTGGGTCCTCACCATTTTTCCCTTCAAACTTGGGAATGTATGAAGTTAATTTAATTGGGATCGATGGCCAATTTGGATCATGGAACATAGAGTCATTCATTAGTTTCAATAAGTCTGGCAATTTTAAAGTTTCCAGAAAGGGTAAACGAGGCTGAGCCGGAGATGGATATTGAGGATTCAAGGGTGAGGAAGTGCCTACACTAGGATTCCTGAAAGAGAGGTTGGGGTCCCCCCCAACCACCGACTGCGATGAAGTATAAAAGTTTTGAAATGGGTTCCATCCAAAATACAAAGCATTGCTAATGTGTGGTGTGTAATATTGTGTTCGACCAGTTCCAGCTGAATTTGAAGTTGCAGACATAGGAGTTGATATTCCCCCACTAAAAAGTGATAAAGGAGAGCTTCCAAAAGGAGAAACCAACACTTGACTAGAAGTTTGGAAATTGAAACATGAAAAGGGGTAAGGACCTCTAGATGACACACCAATATAAGTAGGTTATGGACATACATAAGGAGCAGATGGAGGAATGTGTCCCCCATACCATGGAAATCCTTGGACAAATGGAGCAGAACTACTAGGAGTGTTTTTGAATAAGGGAGAAGAAGAAAAAGGGACACTAGGTATCCCTATGAAAAACATGCTAGATGGACCAACAGTGTGTGATGGTGCTGATGGACTAGCCACTCAACCACTTGGGGAAACTAGGGTAGATGAACCAAAGTTTAATCACAATACTAGTGCAGTAGATATTCTTGGACTGGGTGCACTCACTAGTGAGGGAGAGACACTACTGGCCATCAAGGATGAAGTGGGGGTATAGATTTCCCCAAGACCTCCTATTGATTTAAACATTACATCACTCAAAGGAACACAAACAACATGAGTATTGAATGGATGAACTTGCATTAAAACATGATCTCTAAGGTAAGTGAGGGGAGAATTGTAATTCCTTGCAAACTCTGGATCTTACAAATATTCAATTTGCACTGACAAGGGATCGCTTTGAGTATAACAAATTTAAGGTTATCCTAGAATTTTATTGACTCCAGTTGATTCAAAAGAACCATTTATGTTTAATCTCCACCTTTGAGGTGGCAGTGGGGGAATCCACTGTCGATATCGGATGAATGTTTTGAAACCTTCAATACCTACAGGGAGGTTGATCCTCCATAGCTAAAGATTTAAATCACACACCTAAAGGTCAGACTAGATCATAGGAAGTCCACATATCACACTACTAAAAAATCCTAAGTATCACAAAAATAGGAAGGTGAAAGAGACACCTTCCAAAGGAAAGTATGGGATGATTAGGGCCCCGTTAGCAATCATGCTAAAAATTTTAATAGGTTCCCACAGAGCAAGATGAACAAGGAGAAGAGTCGGCCACCGCAAGAGAAAGTAGCGTAGGTTAGCAGATATTGAGGATTTCGCAATAGAGGAGGTGCAAAGTGAATTGATCTATGGGGGCGTGTGAAATCCATGACTCATTTTGGAGCAGACCAAATCTATGATGGAACACATCCTTGCGATGGGAGATGCAAGGAACATAAGGGTGCGTCGATGTCGTAACCTCCAGAAAGTCTTACACAACTTAAAATGGATAGGATCTCCCATATCAAAAATATCTACGACGGGGAACATTTTTCACCACCCCAAATTTCATGGTAAATAAGGCAGAGGATGGCTATGAAGTGAAGGTAGGCCCCACATTCTTGAACGATGGTTATCTAACAAGGATCAAATCAATGTCCCTGGAGGTCTTCGCGGTGGGAAGGTGCATGATGGATAAGGGAAGGAGGTAATGCGAAACCATGTAGCGCCCCTCATTGTCTATGGTGGAGATTCAACGAGGTGAGTAACCGACATACCTGATATGGGTCAGGATAGGGACATACACAAAGGATAACTTGCGATCAAATCGTGAAAAAGATAGGGACCACATGGTTGGATGGTCGAGATCCGACATGGAGGAAATCTATGGCTAAAGTATATTCTTCTATTCTAAGATGCCAAGTGAGATAGGAAGGGAGTACTGATAATGTGGGTCACATATTGATATCCCTATCCTCGGGGCCAAACACGTGCAAGTAAGGCTGAGCTCTGAAATAGGTTGGTGGTAGAAAGTGAGAATGGCATTTTCCAAGCTGTATGACAAAGAGGTTGGAGGTCACCTCGAGAACAATGTTGGGGGTTCACTATGAAAAAGGGTGACGTTATTGGAATCTTCACATGGGGGAAATGGACCAGGATCCCACGTGATCACTTGTGTTGTTGTCATGACACTTGACGATGGCACATGTGTAAACTCAACAAGCACGTCATCAAAATCAGCTTCTCGACTCAATATAATGCCATAGTCGAATCCATTTGAAGATGAACATAAAATTGAATGTTGTTGGCAAATTCCTATGACCACTTTACTCTGCTAAGGAACCTGGGAGCCTGATATGGAACCTGTTATGATTTTTGTGATGGGGAGATCCTATGTCTTCCTAGAGACATGTTCCTTGCTGGGCCTTCGCACGTTAACAACTCTAGCCATAAAGGTAAAGATGTCTGCTGCACTAGAAATGTTTTTTGATGCTGGTAGAAACCACGCAGGCTTAGTAAATTTCAACACCACTACAGGAGAAGAAAATAGAATTCCTGGTCCTATTAGCGTCCCACCAAATCCCCCAGACAAGGCCATGGACTCCATTTCCATGATGCAGAGTATCTGTTGCTAGAGGTGGATGGTCGAAACAAATTTTCTAACGCATGGAGAAAGGAGCAGAGGGCTTCATCATCATTGTCTTGGAGTCAAATTTCCAACTTCATATAAGATGACGATGAGCCTCGGGAAGGATTCCATCGACATGCCTTGTAGGAAGAACCTGGCCCCGGTAGGTTGACAAGAATGACAATCCCATTAAAGAATTAGTACTATCGAAAGGTAGGGATGTGGTGTCCAGGTCAGTGCAAATAGCAACGTTACCAAGTGGCAAAGATACCAGGTGAAGGGCCAAAAGCACAAGAAGTCTCAGGACCCACTCAATCCTGTAGAATAGAAAGTGTGCAAGATAGAATTAAAACCATTAGTGCCCAAAGGTCACTATTGAAAGCATGTGAGCCTACTTTCGAATGTCCCAGTACCATTCTTCCCAGCGTGCGCAGTATATCACATTGCCAATTTCGGAAATTAAATTATGGTGTGCGCAGTATATCACATTGCCTTAGGTGGTTTGTTAGGATTCAATACGACTTCTCTGGGTTAGACCCATATTTTGTAATTGTTTTGGGACGTATCCAAGGGGGATAGTTTTCATGATAAATAGAACCTCCTCAGAGGAGGATAGGGTTTGGATTGATTTTAATTTTTCAGGCCTCAGCACTGGTTTTGTATCTCTGCAAAGAAATACTGGGAGCAATAATGAATATATTTCTCTGTGGTTATGAGATTGATCACAGTTTTCATGTTCAATGTGTGTTCTCTATTTATGTCATTTACATATGTGCTAATATGCCAATACATTTCTATATTAGTATGTAGGAATTCACGCTCAGTTAGGTGCTCATGCATTAGAAATCATATTTGTAATGTGATTGTCATAGCTATGAGAGAATTCATCCATTGATAGGTTCTTTGTTTCAGTTGTTTCCCTCATTTTGTTATTCTGATAAAGGCGTTGCAAGGGATTCATCCATCGATAGGTGCCCCTTCTTGTGCTGGGATTTTCTCTTTTTCTGCTACCATTGCTTAAAGATACTTCACTGAATGCTGCACTTACTTTGCCTCATAATACAAGAGATAAAATTATTGTTTATCATATGCTATAATTTCCTTGAATTTTTCATACTATGACTCCATCGCCAAATGGTTTTGATATTTGTTTCTCTTTCAATATTTAATTTACAAATTGTCATGTTACCATCAGAAATCTAGTCTTCTGTGTGCTTGTTTAAAGATAAATGTGTATGTGAATGTTATCGTGACAAGAGAGAGACCTCTCTAATTGCATTGGATAAAATGTAGTCTAAATCTATTTTGAAATGGTTACCCCTATGAATTCCTACCACAACCATAGGAAAATTATAGGGTGCTAACATCTGGCACCGTTGACAGAGACAAAAGAGCAAATCATCCCTGGGAAAACTGACATTGCTTAGTTCTATAACCTGTTTGAGTAGCAGGTCCTAGACACATTCTGGTTGTATATGTTATGGTGCTTCCACTTAGGCCCTTTGAAGGAGACTCCACTGGGAACCCTGAACACCCAGAAGTTGCAAATATTTTCAAAGGTTCCATGGAAACTCCACTTGGGAAAATGAGCCCAATATAGAAGAGCTTGGAAGGGCATGGGGAAATTTGATGTACTCTACTAACTTTCTCCAAGATATGTTGTCCTTCCTTATGCATCTTCTCCTATATTTCCTTGAGCCAATCAAAACAGTTCTTCAATATCTATCATGCTCGGGGCAAGACCCTAGACCCACCCATGTATATCCCTCTCTAAGGACCAAGAAATTTCCTTTTCCCTATACATATGACTCAGGGAAAACCTATTCATCCAAGCCCCATGAGGCTCGTGATGATACTACTGATCCTGTGCCCTTCCCTAAACCCCCAAACAAAGGTCTCCAACCCTCGTCTGATCTAGAATACCCTCTTCCCTCCTCTAAATGGGCCTCATCAAACCTCCCAATCAAAGGACCACCTGCCGCTACAACCTTTCCTCCCCTCACTTCAGAGTTTAAAGAGCCTTCGCCATTCAGTGCTATAGTCCCTCTTGAAGGCTCCACCATAACCCCAGAATGGGATAAACATTTTTCCCCCATAATTCTCCCTGTAATCCTTCATGACCTTCCCAAGGGTTACACCCAAAGTCTTAATCAATTTTCTAGGAAGAAGGGATATTCAGCTGAGGAGCATTTGGGATGGTTTGCAGATTGGATTGAACTAGAAGAAGTAGATCATAAAGATATTATGGTCAGGTTGTTTGCTCAAATCCTTGCTAGAGAAGTAATGAAATGGTTCACAATTCTTCCAGGAAGCTCCATCATGGACTACGTAGCTTTGGAGGATGCCTTCAAGGAAAAACGGGTAGAAAAGAAAGGCCCCAGGAGGTGCTTGTCTTGGTTCTATTCTATCATGAGGGAGGGGAGTGAATATTTCTAAGATTTCTCTAGCAGGTTTATGAAAGTATATAATGCTATCCCTCAGAGTTGAAACCTCCTCCTGGTGCCTCCCAACTCCAGTACATTGAGTCCTTTGATAGTGAATGCACCTTATGGATAAACAAAACAAGGTCATACTCTCTAGCATACATGCTGAATGATGCCATTGAGGTGGAGATGAACTTTACTGCTACTAGAGAGAAAGGGAGAGAAAAGGGAGAGAGAACAAAGAACAAAGATATCACCCAACTTCCTCCCTCTAACACATCAAAGGCTAGGATGGATGAGATAAGGTCATTGAGAGATGGATGGAGGGATTCAAAATGAACCACATCCCTTGCCCCATCAACAATCAATAATTTAGAGGACCCTTGTGTGTTGAGCAAGCTCAAATTGCACCTGAAAATATGTAGGAACATACAAGGCCTTCTCTACTAATGGAAGATGGAGAGGAGAAACTGCTAAGGAATCTCGTGCCTCCCAATCTTGCTTTTCATGAAGGATACAATCAGCAGGATGAAGTTAACTTACTTCCCTTATGCTTTGCCTCATTTGATTTTTTGAAACAGAGGTTAAAAATTTCTAATCAAGCGTAGAAAATGGAGGTTAGGGACGTGGTCATGGAATTGTTTAAAGTGGATGATGGGGGGAGGGAGAAAATGAAACCTGTTGTGCATCCTAGTTGTTCTTTTTATGAGCACACAGATGATCAATTCGGGCCCATACATGAGGATTATTACAATTTGTTTGTTGAGGAGAGTAGCTTGCATGTTGCAAGCCTCGTCTATGGGGATTTTGAGGAGATTTTTGAACCTCCACTGTACGATGAATACGGTGATATCTGATCAGAAGAGGGCAGACTTAAATGGGATGTCTCTTCTTGTGTTTTCAATTTAGAATCCTTATATCAAGAATAGATTAGTTCACTGGGTTTCCTTGAATATATTTTTTACAAAATGTAGGAGGGAAAGGAGGGTTTGGACCCTAGTATTCAGAATGAGGAAATTGAGACCTCAAGTACAGGTGGTCATGAGATTCTTTTGCATGATTAATTTGATAAACAATGTAACAACATGTAGGGGAATTTACAGTTCGAGTGGAAATCATGGAGGCAACAAATGTTGGGAGAGGTTCAAGACAGTCATGGATTTTATGATCCAATGGCTGATTGCATGGAGCAGTTTTTCCATGACATGTGCATAACAAGGTTTTTAAAGAGTTTCCATGGCCCAGTGGCCACACCTATGGGGAGTCTATATGATAGGATGATCATGTATGAAAAAAACTAGAGGTTCAAAAATAACCTCCTATCATTTCTCTTCATGTTATCATCCTTGATCAAGCAGGAGGGAAGAGCTCACAAACGTAACCACCTACTTGATTGGCTTCAATGGAATTCAGTAGTTACTTGACTGGGTATTAATGCTCATGTAAATTAGGGTAGGTAGGAATGAATAATCTCAGCATGGCGAGCAGTTCATTTCATTTGATGCAATTATTTTGTTTTATTATTTCATCTTTTGTTTTAAGAGAATGCTAGGAAGTTTTCAGAAGAGGAATGCAGGGCAGCCAAATGGATCAGGAACATGATCTATGATGGTTCTTTGCTACCTCACAGGGAGGATAGAATCCCTGAGTTGGAAACATTGTTAGCACTTATGCTAAAATTTTTAATAGGAACCGGAGGAGAAATACGAACAAGGAGAAGAGTTGGCCACCACAAGAGAAGGTAATGTAGGTTAGCAGATATTGAGGATTTTGTGACAAAGGAGGTGCACAGTGAATTGAGTTATGGGGGTGTGTGAAATCCATGAATCATTTTGGAGCAGACCATATCTATGGTGGAAATGCATCCTCATGATGGGAGATGTAGGGAACATAAGGGTGCCTCAAGGTCACGACCTCTGGAAAGGCCCACACAGCTTAAAATAGCCAGGATCTCCCACATTAGAAGGATCTACGATGGGGAACCTTTTTCACCACCCCAACTTGCATAGTAAATAAGGCAGAGGATGGCTACAAAGTGAAGGAAGGCCTCGTGTTCTTGCACGGTGGCAATGTAACAAGGATCAAATCAACGGCCCTGGAGGTCTTAGCAACGGGAAGGTGCATGACAGATAAGGGAAGGAGGTGATGCGAAAGCGTGTAGTGACACTCACTATCTACGATAGAGATTCAGTGAGGTGAGTAACCAATGGACTTGATCTACATCACGATAGGGACATACACAAAGGCTAACCCAAGTTTGTATCGTGAAAAGGATAGGGATCACATGCTTGGATGGTCGAGATCCGACATGGAGGAAGTCTACGGTTAAAGTCTGTTCCACTATTCGAAGACGTCAAGTGAGATAGGGAGGAGTATTGATAGCATGGGTCACATCTTGAGATCATTGGTCTCATGGACAGACACACGCAAGTAAGGATGAGCTCCAAAAGAGGTTGGCAGTAGAAGGTGAGAATGGCCTTTTCCATGCCGTACGAAAACAAGTCACCTTAGGAACAATGTCAAGGGTTCACTATGGAAAAGGGTGGCACTATTGGAATCTTCACATGGGGGAATTGGACCAGGAGCCCATGTGATAGCCCATGTTTTCATGATGACAATTGATGATGGTGCATGTGTAAACTTGACAAGAACGTCGTAGAACTTAGTTTCCCGGCTCGATATAAGGCCACAGTCGAAGCCATTCAAAGATCAACAAGAAATTGAATGTTGTTAGAAAATTCCTATGAGCACTTTAATCTGCATAGGAACCTGGGAGCTCGATATGGAACCTGTTACAATTTTTGTGATTGAGAGATCCTATGTCTTCCTGGAGACACGGTCCTTGTTGGGCATTCACACATTAACAACTCCAACCATCAAGGTAAAGACGTCCACTGCACTAGAAAGGTTTTTTGATGCTGGTAGAAACCATGCAGGCTTGGTAAATTGCAACACCACTGCGGGAGCAGTAACTAGAATTCTCGGTCCTACTAATGTCCCACCAAGGACCCCAAACAAGGCCATGGACTCCATTTACATGATGCAAAGTATCCATTGCTAGAGGTGGACAGTCAAAATGGATGTTATGACGTAGGGAGAAAGGAGAGGAGGGATTCATCATCATTGTCTCGAACTCATATTGTCAAGTTCATCTAAGATGATGACAAGCCTCGAGAAGGGTTGCGCCAACATGCCTCGTAAGAAGGACTTGGCCCCTATAGATTGACAAGAATGATGCACCCATTAAAGAATTACTACTATTGAAATATAGGTTTGCCTTATCCAGTTCCATGCAAATAGCAACATTACCAAGTGGTGGAGAAACTGCACAAAGGGACAAAAGTACAAGAAGTCTCAAGACCCACTCAAGCCTACAGAACAAAAAGTGCACAAGATAGAATTAAAACCATTAGTGCCCAAATGTCACTATCAAAAGCATGTGAGCCTGATTTCAAACGTCGTAGTACCATTCTGGTCAGTGTGCGTAGTATATCACATTGCCTATTTTGGAAATGAAATTATGGTGAATCAGTCACCTTAGGTGGTTTGCTAGGATTCGATACGAGTGCTTTGGGTTAGCCCCATATTTTGTAACCATTTTAGGACGTATTTCGAGGGGATAGTTTGCATGATAAATAGAACCTCCTCAGAGGAGGATATGGTTTGGATTGATTTTCATTTTTGAGTCCTCAACGTCAGTTTTGTAACTCTACAAAAAAAAATTGGAGCAGTAATGAATATATTTATTTGCAGTTATGAGATTCATCAGGTTGTTTGTGTTCAATGTGTGTTCTCTATTTATGTAATTTACATATGTGTTATTCTACCAATACATTTCTAGATTAGTATGTAGGAATTCACTCTTAATTAAGCACTCCTACATCAGAAATCGTATTTGTAATGTGATTTTAAAAGCTGTGATAGAATTCATCCATCGATTTGTGCCCCTTGTCATGCTGGGATTTTCTCTTTTTTTGCTACCATCGCTTAAAGATATTTCACTGAATGTTGCACTTAATTTGCCTCATAATAAAGGAGAGAAAATTATTGTTTATTATCTTCTATAATGTCCTTGAATGTTTCAGACTGTGACTCCATTTTCCAATGATTTTGATATTTGTTTGTCTTTCAATATTTAATTTACAAAATGTCCTGTTACCAGAAGAAATCTAATCTTCTGCATGGTTGTTTAAAGATAAATGTGTAATTGAATGTTACCATGACAAGAGAGATCCCTATCTTACTGCATTGGCTAAAATGCATTCTAAATCTTGTTTGAAATGGTTACTTGAGTGAATTCCTACCATAACCATAGGAAAATTACAGGGTGCTAACATCTGGCGCCGTTGTCATGGAGGAAAGAGAAAATCATCCCTGGGAAAAACGTCATTGCTTAGTTCTATGATCTGGTTGAGAAGCCGGTCCTAGACACATTATGGTTGTATATGCTCTAGTGACTCCACTCAAGGCCTTTGAAGGAGAATCCACTAGGAACCTTGAACACCCAAAAGCTACAAATATTTTCAAAGGTTCCATGGTGACTCCACTCGGGAAAATGAGCCCAATATATCAGATCCTGGAAGGGCATGGTGAAATATGAGGTACTCTATTGCCTTTCTTCAAGATATATTATCTTTCCTAGTGTATATTGTCCCATATTTCCCTGGGTTGATATCAAAACATTTCTCCAATATCTGTCATGCTCAGGGAAATACCTAGACCCACCCATGTATTTCTCTCTATAAGGACTGAGAAATTTACTTCCTCCTGTACATATGACTCAGGCCAAACCCCTTCATCCAAGCCCCATGAGGCTCATGATGCTACTAATAATTTTGTGCCCTTCACTGAATCCCCAGACAGAGGTCTCTAGCCCTCATCTAATCTAGAATACCCTATGCCCTCCTCTAAATGGGCCTCATCAAACCTCCTGGTCAAAGGACCACCTTCCGCTATAACCTTTCCTCCCCTCACTTCAAAGTTTAAAGAGCCTTCATCATTTAGTGCTATAGTCCCACTTAAAGGATCCACCATAACCCTAGCATGGGATAAAAAAAATTCCCCCATACTTCACTCTGTAATCCTTCATGACCTTTCCCAGGGGTACGCCCAAAGGCTTAAGTAATTTTCTAGGAAGAAGGGAAATTTAGATGAGGAGCATTTGGGATGGTTTGTACACTGTATTGACCTAGAAGAAGTAGATCATGAATATATTAATGTCAGGCTATTTGCTCAAAGTCTTGATGGAGAAGCAAGGAAATGGTTCACCAGTCTTCCAGGAGGCTCCATCCTTGACTGCCAAGATTTGGAGGATGCATTTAAGGAAAAATGGGAAGAAAAGAAAGACCCTAGGAGCTTCTTGTCTCAGCTCTATTCTATTAGGAGGAAGGAGAGTGAATTTGTCTAGGATTTCTCTGGCAGGTTTATGAATGTATATAATGCTACCCCTCCAGAGTTCAAATCTCCTCCTGATGTTTCCCAATTCTATTACATTGAGGCCTTTGATAGCAAATTAACCTTATGGCTCAACAAAATAAGTTCAGCCTTTCTAGAAGACATGTTGAATGATTCCATTGAGGTGGAGATGAAATTGACTGCTACTAGAGATAAAGGGACAGAAAAGGAAGAAAGAATAAAGAACAAAGATCTCGCCCAGCTTTCTCCCTATAACACACCAGAAGCTAGGATGAATGAGATAATAAACGTCATGGAGAGATGGATGGAGGGATTCAAAACGAAACACAGCCCCTACCCCATCATCAATCAAGAATTTAGAGGACCCTTGTGTGTTGAGCAAGCTCAAACTGCACCTAAAGATATGTAGGAACATACAAGGCCTTCTCTACTAATGGAAGACAGAGAGGACATACTGTCGAGGACTCCTGCGCTTTCCAATCCTACTTTTCATGAAGGATACAATTAGTAGGAGGAAGGTAACTTCCTTCCCTTGTGATTTTCCTCATTTTATTTTCTGAAATAGAGTTTAAACATTTCTAATCAAGTGCAGAAAATGGAGGTTAGGGATGAGGTCATGGAATTGTTTAAAGAGGATGATGGGGGGAGGGAGAAAATGAAACCTGCTATGCATCCTAGTTGTTATTTTTATGAGAACATAGATGAGAATTATGGGCCCATACAAGAGTATTATTACAATTTTTTTGTTGAGGAGAGTAGTGTTAGCCAGAAATACAGACCTCCTGCGGATAAGAGTTGGTTCCCTAGTCTAAATGCTTCAGATCTATAACAAAAAACAAACATGGAATGCTAGACTCTCCCTAGATATGGTTAACCACTTGAATTAAATTCTATGATTCTTCTCTCAAAGGTTGTCCTCATTATCCTTGAAGCTTACTGTATAAGAACCTATAAAAGATGGAAAACAACAAGAGAAACATGATAGCTTACAATATAATCAACTAGATCTATGCTCATGACCAATGAATCAAGCAATATATACAAATGAAATAGTAAATATGGGAAAGAAAAGACATTATTTATTAGTAAATGATTGGAGAGACTACAACCTTCATTCCTTGGTGTTGAGAGTTCCTTCCAATGGCTCCTTGCTTCTTGGGTAATGCTTTTTGTCAATGGGGAAAGAGAGTTACCAGCTCAAAAGAGGGAAAATTGCAAGGGGTTAATTTAAAACTTCATTTCTCTAGGGAAAAATTTGAGGGATTGGAGCAGACAAGGGGATACCTATCTCATAACATGAGGTTGACGAGATTTCAGTATAACAGAGATGTCCCCCAAATTATAATGGCTAGAGGGAAACAATAGGCAATATAATTTGAAAGAACAAGGTATAGTGTTGAGGAAAAGCTCCAAAGGTTGGAACTTCTCAAACATCACCAACTTTATGCAGCACATTTTGATACATGTCCGAAATGACTCCCAACATGGCTGCCGACCAATACAACACAGATCCATGTGAGATACAAAAAAGTCATGGCTACTAAAATACAACGTAGATCCATGCAAAGAAGACTCAAATTTGTACATAGCTACCAAACATACAATGTAGATCTATGTCATATAGATGCAAATATGAGCACAACCATGAACATACAAATGTGGATCCATGCTAGGACTCATACAAATACTCCATCGCAACCTGGGGAAAGCAATGAGTGCTTAACAAGTACCCAGGGTCTTTGTCTCGTCTTCCACAAAGTATGATTCTATCCATGTGATTACAATGATCTGAGCTTCAACATGGTAGAAACAACTTGATTACTGGTCAATGATGTGAACTGTTAACAAGTGCGAGGGATATCACCATTAATGTCAATGATTCCCAAGGTACCCTAGTACAATATACTAAGTGTGAATAGATTTTTTGATGTCGAACACCCAGTGGAATATTTTGATCAAAGGTCAATGATGTGAACCTATGTTGAAAGTGAGAAAATATATCATTAAGGCATATAGACCTCAAGGTACTAAACGTGTTTCTAAGAATAATTCTTGGATGATGAGCTGATGTCAACAGGAATAGTCTCGTCGAAGGAGGGCCATGATGAATCCCACATTAACAACACGAAACTTGGAACAAAGTTCTAGAATGTTGTAGATAATGTAAGCATAGGACTAACTCAAAATTAACTGACTTAAAAAGGTTGTTTAACTGCAGGTGTAAAATCTCAACATGAATTCCCTTTGAACATTGGGTGGCACGACCGAAGACTTGGTAGCCTTGAATTGACAAGGTAGAACACAATGCGACAATGGACATGACTCATGAAATTGGATCGACTCAGAGACAAGCTAAATACCCAATTGACTGAATGAAATGTAGACAAGTGCCTTGTTCAAAGGTGACTAACAACTGCCATTATTGCAAAATGCTTTCCCTTTCCCTCATTCTCCATCATGATTGATGAGTGCCTCTTTTCATTTTTATGAGTTCAAAGAGGGTAACAAATGCTTGTTTTAGCTCGTTCTTCAGACAATTCCAAACTCATATGTTTTACAAACCTAAGAAAGGAGGGGTTCATTCCCAAAAAAGGGTCTTTCAATGTTTAAATTAAAGAGTCCAATGAAAGAAAACTCGGCGTAGTTCATGCTTAGAGAGTCTGAACAAACTAATGAAGACTCTGAAGGGTCTTTTTTCATATGATTTAGTCTCTAGGGTTCTAAAAAGTGTAAAATAATACCCAAGAGAACTCTTCCATTCATAACTAGCTGGAGTGTTCCTTTTTCATAAATAGTCGATCCAAACCAAAAAAGAGATAACCTACTGTCAGAGAGATGACTCTTCAAATACTTTTACAAGTATGAAGAAGACAAGTACTCGACTATCTTTTCACATTTTAAGAGTCCAAAAAGAGCTTAAAGAGGACTCTATTAACCTTTTTCATCTTTGAATCCAGAGTACGAAAAATTAATAAACTAAGCTCAAACCAGTTTTCATGTTTTAACTAGAGCATGAAAAATGAAAAGTAACCTCAACACCATCTTACTGTTTTTAACGAGATCGAAGATCAATTGAAAGAATGCTCGAAGATTGGTTTCATTTTTACGCAATATCAAAACCAATGGGTAAACTATGCTTAAAAAATCCCATAAACATGATATACAGATGTTGGAAGCTTTCCCCCAGCATGATTGGTAGTGAAGCTTACCCCTAGCATGGTTTCTAAGGGCTCGACATGACCCCTAAGCTTTGTTTCTTCTGATGATTCTTATTCCATACCCAACCTAAAAACCTGGTTACTAATGTGAAAATATTCACTAGGGGGGTAGGAAGAACGAGAATTAGGTAGGTGAAAATAAGTTTCAAGTTCTAACACTAAAGGGAAGACTCGACTCAAAGGAAGGTGATCTGCTTCCTTTTTACACAAGCTTGAAATAGAAAGTAACTACGCTTGGAACATGGTTTCATTTTTATGCAAGCTTGAAACCAAAAGGTAAACTATGCTTGAGGAGATCCATTTCATTTTTTAAAGAGCTTGTCATAGAATGGAAAAATTGCTCATAGGAATATGTTTCATTTTTTAACGAGCTTGACACAGAATGGGAACTTTGCTCAGCAATTTGTTTCATTTTTTAATGAACTTGACACTGATTAAGAACTATGCTTGCGAACCTGCTCTTACCCAACATGATATCCATAGGTTGGTAGGTTGCCCCCATTTCATAAAAGCTAGCGCCTTAGCTCCATTATGATGTCCATAGACTAGAGCCATGCCCCCCATTTTACCTATTATGGGAAGGAACCACAACAGGGATGATTTTAAGGAACCATACTTATTTAAAAGTGTATAAATGTTGGCGAATATTACCAATTCTTAAAATGCCAACTTTAAAATGATTGGCGATATTTTTCATAAAATATTTTAATTTCCAAGGATTTTATATCATTTATATAATAATTTGGTGACTTTTAGGGTGAAAAAAATTTACCCCATCAAAATTGGGCGAAACAGAGCTTCAAAAAATGAAAAAATAGCCCACTGGGCTAAAATTCGCCCCTAAAATTATCCATGAACCACAAGAACATGTGGCACATTCAGGGTAGTCAGATTACTAGGAGTGGTGCGATGGTCAGGTGTAACAAAGGAAAGTTTATCAATGGTCACAATCTTCCCATCATGGGGAAAATGAATAACTCTAAAGAGTGTGGACACAACAAATTTCATGGTGTAAACATAATCACGTCCAAGGAGAAGATTAAAATCTAAAGGACCTTGGATCACCATAACATCAATACAGACAGTTTTCCCTCCTAATGTAATAGGAAAGTAAGGAAGGGTCCCTAAAGGTGCAATAGGTCTTTGATTAAAAGCCAGTATCTGATCAGTGGATGGAACAAGCTGAGGAGAACCTAAAGCTTTCCAAGCAGTTGAGGATAGAATACTAACAGAATCCCCTTCGTCAATAATAGTGCAAAGTATCCACCTAGCAGTAACATTCACAACTATCTGGAAAGGAACACTCGAATGAATATGAGACTCTGTTAGGTTGCCCCAATCAAAGGAAATAACCTCACTACTCAGAGAGGGTTCTGTCGAAACAGACAAAATTTCCTCTTGTCAAGAACAATCAGAATGAAGAATGAAAACTTCAGCAGGTTTCGATTCATTCTCTACTGTAAGAGAAGAAAAATATGCAGATTTAGTTAAAGCGAATACTTCACTCTTAACACTCTCTGATGAAAGAGTGGGATCGGGTGGAGATGACATCGAATCAACCACTTTAACTTCACTCTTCAAAGGAAGAATGGGATCAATCACGGATGAATCTGGATTAACCACTTGGAATTCACTCTTAGAAGGAAGAGTGGGATCAACCTCGGATGAAAACGAATCAACCACTTTAACTTCACCCTTCAAAGGAAGAGTGGGATCAAATACGGATGAAACCGAATTGACCACTTCAACTTCACTCTTCAAAGGAACAGTGAGATCAACTGAGGTTAGAACTTACGATAACCTGTTGGAAGCCATTGATGAGAAATAGTAATATCTTCCAACAAGTTAGAAGCTTCATCCATGTGAGGAAAAAGGTAAGTAAAGTGCATGTCCTTACAAAGCAAGCAAGGATTTTTTACTTTACCCTTTCGACTCTTAACCATAGAGTCATTGGTTGAGGGGGGATCATCAGCATGATGACCAAAGGCTGATGACCTATCCTTTCAAGAAACCTTAGACCACTCTTCTAAAACTAGGGCCAGACTATTAATTTGTCACAGTGGTCTAGGAACTGAAAACACAGTCTCACAAAGAATATAGACAAATATGCATAAAATTGGCAAAATGGTGTTTCAATGGAAGTAGCAGCTCTGTATAATCAAATGAAAGAATGATGATACAATTCAATGATCATGCCAGATCCATGAATTCCAAGACAATTCGAATTCCCAAGGAGGTCATTTGAATTGAATGAGTGAGTCTAGATTAACTGAATGTTAGCCACAGTAAACACTCAAGTTAACCACTGATCAAAACCCTAATTGACTCACTGAATCCTAACTAAATTTGGATTGCAATAAATGACCGAGTCTAACTGAAATTAGCTCAGACACATGTCATTGCAATCCAACCAACAAGTGGTATTGCATCAATGACTCCAATGAGCCCTGATGAGGTTAACTGAAGTGTAACTGACCATCAGAAGTAGTTGGAGGTGTCCCTGTTGACTCCAGTTCATTAAATATTAATTAAATAATCAATTTAATGAAAGGAGGTGCCTTCACTGCTCTGTTTAACTAATTGTAACCATCAGTTATCAATTAAGTGCATTTATGACACTCAAATCACCCCCAGAGTGCTCCAGTTAGCCTCCTCGAATGAAGGAGAAGGCTTAGTTGGACTCCTTGACTGAGGGTAGGCATGGGTGTGCTCATGCTGATGTCATATAGTGCTCCTCTGATGTCAATTAATTCAATAAAATTTAGGATAGTGGTTTAACTAGGACAAATTGACCAAAATGAGTGTGTAAGGTGGTAAATGTCTCCAACACAGACCATGACAATGTTTGAGAAGGTGATCACCCTCGCAAAGCCTATAAGGGAATTTGGGCTTACATGGTATTTGGGTATGCAGATCAACACTCTCCACACTGGGAGGAGTGATTGGTTGAGACTTTTTTTTTTTTTTCTTCTTCTTAATCTTCCTTTTCTTCTTCTTCTTATCCACCTAACTACTAGTACTACAACTTTCAATAGGTGAAGAGGGAGAAACAGGAGAAGACACATTTGGTGAAGAAGGAGAGGGATCAACATGAGGTTGATGCTCTTGCAATGAAGGATTGGGATCAAAATCAACTGGTGTACATGGGATAACTGGACTGGAGAATAACCAAATAGGTAATCCAATAGTCAATCTAGGAAGGCTTAACGTAACCATGAGAGGAGGACCAACATCCCCATATGGAGGGAACACAAAAGACATGCTTGGTAAAGGAGTCTCTTCGTTGGTAGTCTTGGAAGGCGAATCCATAACTATGTAAAAAAACTATCTCTCTCTTCTAAAAAATCCTAACTGTACAGACAGCAAGCACTACTCAAACTAAAGAAGCAAGAAAAATATGTGACAGGAGTGTATTAAAGGTCTGGAACCTTACAGGATTGTCAAACCATCACAACTAGTGTGATGCCAAGACGACCAAAGGGTTAACTCAGATGGTCTCAGTATTCCTAAAAGTGTCTCTCGATGTACATAAGGTGTCTCTTGATATACGTAAGGTATGTGGGAGCTCAAATCAGTAGTAGTGTTGTCTAATGCACAACCATTCACAAGGGGCCTTCCTATATACAATCGAGTACGTGAAGTACTTTTATATATACCTCAAGGGTATGTGAAAGGCCGTTCGATATATCGACGATACATGGAATAACTGCGCAAGTCCCATGTTGTAGTGCAAACAAATTAACAAAAGCTCCTATGTTTTACGACACCCGAACATGTCTCTAACCTATCACACAAATTGCTAAAAATTTTAAACCTAAGCTAGCGCTTAATTTTATCTTGAATGGTTAGGTGAATGCATGAGGTGAGGACATAAAAGTAAAACCATGCAGTATGATAGTGAAAAAAATTTTCTTTCACTTTAAAGGTATGCCCTACTTAAGGAAGGGAGAGAGAGGTTCAATTCATTTGAAACATAGAATAAATCCCATACAAAAATAAAAGACACTTTCTTATATTATCCTTTCTTAACTGAAACAAACAAAATATTCTCTTTTGAACTGGAAAAGAAGTGAGATCTCTAATGAAAAGCAAGAAAAGATAATTACAACTTTTATACAAAAGTGTTCATATTTTCAACTAAAGACAGATTGAACTAATCATAAAATTATACATAACTTTCATATGGACTTTTCCACAACTTTATGAAAAAAGGAAAAAACATACAAAAATCATGTATAACAAATGAAGAAAAACAAAAATGAATCTTTTCTTGTTCTATCAAAGAATAAATAATTAGAGATCTAACAAAACCAAGTTCTATTCAAAGCCAACTATGAAGATTTAAAAGACCAACATCAATCAAAATTCTTGAAAATACGTATGAATTCATACACGCTCAAGGGGGGCTCATTTTTATTTTTTATTGAGTTTTCTGTTCAAAAATGAATTACAGAGTTCAAAACAAAACTGTAACAATCTAAGGCATGCATCTCAGATACCAAAATAATCATTTAAGAATCAAATACCAACAAGGATAATAAGACTACATGGTACCGCTTTTATAGGTGTTGAACATGGCATTACCAGCCTGAGCACTGCTTCTTGTACACAGAAACAGAGTGGTGGCACCACTTCTATAGGTTCACAACAGAGCATTACTAGGTTCTAGCACCACTTCTTTAACACAGAGAAAGTGTAGTGGCACCGATTCCTTAACACAGAGGAAGAGCAATGACAACTCCAAAACCGCACTTATAACACAACTCAAGAGTAGTGCCCAAGATGGCAATTTGAAAAATAAAAACTGACAAATGAACCCAAACAATCACCAAAAAACCCAGTGAGCCCAAAATATGAATATCCAAAGGCTAATAGAGGCAAATCAATCAAATTCAAAGCAGATCTACAGATCTATTAATGGAAAAATAGATCTAGAAAATGAAAATGAAGGTGGAGGTTTCAACTTGCCAAAGATTCAAAATTCGAAGTAGATTCCCCAACAGAGTCGCCAATTTTGTTAGCTGGAATTACACACCTCCTGCGAACAAGTGTTGGTTCCCCAGTCTGAATGGTTTAGATCTAGAACAAAACACAAACACAGAATTCTAGACTCTCCCTAGATCTGGTTAATCACTTGAATGGAATTCCATGATGCTTCTCTCAAAGGTTGTCCTCGCTATCCTTGAAGCTTACTACAAAAGAACCTGTAAAAGATGGAAAACAACAAGAGAAAAATGATAGCATACAATATAATCAACTAGATCTATGCTCATGACTAAGGACTCAAGCAATATATACAAATGAAATAGTAAATATGGGAAAGAAAAGATATTCTTTATTAATAAATGATTGGAGAGACTACAACCTTGATTCCTTGGTGTTGAGAGTTCCTTCCAATGGCTCCTTGCTTCTTGGGTAATGCTTTTTGCAATGGGGAAAGAGCGTTACCAGGTCAAAAGAGGGAAAAATTGAAAGGGGTTAATTTAAACCTTCATTTCTCTAGGGAAAACTTTGAGGGATTGGAGTAGAAAAGGGGGATACCTATCTCATAACATGAGGGTGACGATATTTCGGTATAACAAGTAGCCTGCTTGTTGCAATCTCGGTCTGTTGGGATTTTGAGGAGGTTTTCGGACCTCCACTATATGATGAATATAAGGATAGCTGCTTAGAATAGGAGGGCCTTAAATGGGATGTCTATTCTTGTGTTTCCAATTCAAAATACTTATATCAAGAAGAGATTAGTTCATTGGGTTTCCTTGAAGATATTCCCTATGAAATGCAGGAGGGAAAGCAAGGTTTTGGACCCTAGTATTCATGATGAGGCAAATGAGACCTCAAGTACAGGTGGTCATGAGATTCCTTTGTAGGAGTATTTTGATGATCATTGTAACAACATGGAGGGGAAGTTACACTTGGATTGGAAATCATGGATCTGTTAGAGGCTGGTAGAGGTTCATGACAGTCATGGATTTTATGATCCAATGCCCGAGTACGTGGAGCAGTTTTTCCATGGTAGGTGTATAGCAGGGTTTTCAATTAGTTGCGATGTCCCAGTGGCCACACCTATGGGTAATTTATAAGATAGGATGATCATGCACGAAAAAACCATAGGTTCAAAAATAACCTCATATCATTTTGCTTCATGTTACTATGCTTGATAAAGCAGGAGGGAAGATCTCACAAACGTAACCACCTGCTTGATTGGCTTCACTAGAAGTTAGCAGTTACTTGACTGGGAAGTGATGCTTGTGTAAATTAGGGTAGGTAGGAATGAATAAGCTCGACATGGCGAGAATTTCATTTCATTTTATTATTTTGGCTTTTATTTTCATAGCACACTGGGAAGCTTTTAGAAGAGGACCGCATGTTGTCCAAATGGATCAGGAACGTGATCTATGATGGTTCTTTTCTACCTCACATGGAGGATATAATCCCCGAGTTGGAGCCACTATTAGCACTCATGCTAAAAAATTTAATAGGCACTGAAGGTGCAAGACGAACAAGGAGAAGAGTCGGCCACCGCAAGAGCAGGTAGCATAGGTCGGCAGATATTGAGGATTTCACGATAGAGGAGGTGCACAGTGAATTGAGCTATGGGGGCATGTGAAATACATGACTCATTTTGAAGAAGAATATATCTACGATGGAAACATGTCCTCATGACCATAGATATATGGAACATAAGGGTGCATCGAGGTCGCGGCTTCCAGAAAGGCCCACACAGCTTAGAATGACCAGGATCTCCCATATCAAAAATATCTATAGTGGGGAACCTTTTTCCTTGCCCCAAATTGCACAGTAAATAAGGAAGAGGATGGTTATGAAGTGGAGGAATGCCCCACTTTCTTGAACGATGTTGATATAACAAGGATCAAATCAATGACCATGGAGGTCTTCACGGCGGGAAGGTGCATGATGGATAAGGGAAGGAGGCGATGCGAAACTATGTAGGGCCCCTCACTGTCTATGATGAATATTCAATGAGGTGAGTAACCAACGGACTTGATCTATGTCACGATAGGGACATATGCAAAGGCTAACCTGCGATCGGATTGTGAAATGGATAGGGACCACATGGTTGTATAGTCGAGATCCGACATGGAGGAAATCTACGGTTAAAGTTTGTTCTGCTATTCAAAGATGCTAGGTGATATAGGAAGGGAGTACTGATGGTGTGGGTCACATTTTGAAATCCCTAGAATTGGGGTCAGTCACACACAAGTAAGGCTGAGATCTTAAACAGGTTGGCAGTGGAAGGTGAGAATGGCCTTTTCCATGCGATACGACAACAAGTCCGGAGGTCACCTCAGGAACAATGCCAGGGGTTCACTATGAAAAAGGGTAGTGCTATTGGCATCTCACATGGGGAATTAGACCAGGAGCCCGCCTAATCTCCCATGCTATCATCATGACACTTTACGATGGTGCACATGTAAACTCAACAAGAACATCGTCTAACTCAGCTTCCCGAGTCGATATAAGGCCACAGTCGAAGCCATTCAAAGATGAAAAACAAATTGAATGTTGTTGGAAAATTCCTATGACCACTTTACTCAGCTATGGAACCCGAGAGCCCGATATGGAACATGTTACGATTTTTGTGATGGAGATATCCTATGTTTTCCTAGAGACATGGGCCCTGCTGGGCCTTAACATGTTAACAGCTCTAGCCATCGAGGTAAAGATGTATGCTGCACTAGAAAGGTTTTCTGAAGCTAGTAGAATCATGCGGGCTTGGTAAATTGCAACACTATTGTGGGAGCAGTAATTGGAACTCCCGGTCCTACTAAGGTCCCACCAAATCCCCCAGAAAAGGCCATGGACTACATTTCCATGATGCATAGTATCCATTTCTAGAGGTGTACAGTGGGAATGAATGTTTTGATGCATTGGTAAAGGATTAGAGGCATTCATAGTCATTGTCTTGGACTCATATTTCCAACTTCATCTAAGATGATGATGAGCCTTGGGAAGGTTTGTGTCAGCATGCCTCGTAGGGAGGATTTGGACCCAATAGGTCAACAAGAATGATGATCCCATTAAAAAATTAGTACTGTCAAAAGTTAGGGATATCTTATCCAGGTCTGTGCAAATAGTAGTGTTACCAAGTGGTAGAGATACCGAGTGAAGGGATAGAAGCATGAGAACTCTTAGGACCCACTCAATCCTGCAGAACAGAAAGTGCGCAAGATAGAATTAAGAGCGTTACTGCCCAAACATCACTATCGAAAGCATGCGATCCTTATTTCTAACGCTGCAGTACCATTATGGCTAGAGTGCGTATTATATCACATTGCCTATTTTGGAAATGAAATTATGGTGAATATGTCACCTTAGGTGGTTTGTTAGGATTCGATACAACTGCTTTGGGTTAGCCCCATATTTTGTAACAATTTCGGGATGTATCATGGGGGGATATTTTGCATGATAAATAGAACCTCCTCAGAGGAGGATAGGGGTTGGATTGATTTTCATTTTTGAGGCCTGAGCGTTGGTTTTGTAGCGTTGCAAACCATATTTGGGAGCAGTAATGAATATTTTTCTTTGCAGTTATGAGATTCATCACGGTGTTCATGTTCAATGTGTTCTCTGTTTATGTCATTTGCATATGTGTTATTCTTCCAATACTTTTCTAGAATAGTATGCAGGAATTCTCTCTCAGTTAAGCACTCCTGTCATGTTTGTAATGTGATTGTAACAACTGTGACATAATTCATCCATTGATAGGTGCCCCTTGTCATGCTGGGATTTTCTCTTTTTTTGCTACCATCGCTTAAAGATATTTCGTTGAATGCTGCACTTACTTTACCTCATAACACATGAGAGAAAAATACTATTTATTATCCACTGTAATGTCCTTGAATGTTTCATACTTTTACTCCATCACCCAATGGTTTTGATATTTGTTTGTCTTTCAATCTTTAATTTACAAATTGTTCCATTACTAGCATAAATCTAGTCTTCTGCATGTTTGTTTAAAGATAAATATGTATGCGAATGTTACCATGACAAGAGAGAGCCCTCTATGAATGCATTGGCTAGAATGCAGTCTAAATATGGTTTGAAATAGTTACCCCTGTGACTTCCTGCCTCAACCATAGGAAAATTATAGGGTGCTAACAGGCCCTAAACAAACCAGTGAATATCGGAGAGCAGTTACTTGGGGTCCCGTGATAAGTTTTCTGGGTGAAAGCGTTTGAATCACCAAACCTCTCTCCCAAATTTTTATCTTGGGTTTTCTCCCATGTATACCCTAGGTGATGTGGAAATAACCTTCCATCGTCACCCGTGAAAGAATCCTAAAGTCTGGATATTAAGGCTTCCGAGATTACAACAAGACTTCGGCGGAACAGTCATAGGGCTAACTGGTGTGCATGGGTAGGGTAGCTAAGACTAAAATTCTAACAACACCGGCACCTCATAGGGCCCAAAGTTGGTACTGAAAGAACCCTCATATGCACAAAAATCCTAGTTTATGCTCGAAATAAGTATTAGATGGGTATCTTCGCAACTAAGTCCTCACATGACCTTGTGCTTGACTCCTGTGTTAGAGGATATTTCCGAATTATCTCTTGCAAATGTGGATTTACCTAGAAGATAGGCCACTTAGTCTGAGTTTAAGTAATATTGGATAGTTAAAAATGACCTAGTCCAAGATCCTAGCCTAAGCTAGTTGATGTATGACCCTAGAAAAGTGTTACTAATAAATTTTAATTAATAGTGATCTTTTTAAGGTTATTATTACTCAAGGAAATGAAAGTGCAACTCAATGTGTTTTGACTCAACTGAAAAGGAAAGATGGTGTAAATAATTTTCAAATACAAATGCTACTCAAAATGATTTTTTTTCTTTTTTTTCGAAACAAATGAAATTGATTAAGAAATTTGAAAACAAGAGACTTATTTTTTATATTTGTTATTTTTGAAAAATGCTTCAAAAAGAAGAGCATGAAGATATTATATGAGACTGAAAATGCAACCACAAATGCTTTGTTTTATTTTTATTTTTTCAAAAATCAAAAGATAATGCAAACTAATGCAACTAACTAAGCTAGAAAATATGAATATGTATAAATGCAAGAAAGAGTATTCATATATTATAAACACAACTTTGACAAGCACCGCAAAGTTGGCCTAAAACCTTACTTGGGTTGAATTACTAGCTTTGGAAGACAAGTAGATCAAAATATTGGTAAAAGTGAAAAGTTCAGACTACTACTAAAGTAATCATATGTAGACAAGCATATCAGAGAACTAATAGAGGTCAATAACTCACATAACCACTTACACTTGAACCAATAAATCCAAGAGGAAATACCTAAAAAAACTTGCACATGAATTCAAGCCTAACCTACTCAACACAAACTTGTAAGACAAGTTACACTGAAATGCACTAGGTAACAAACTAGTAAATATATTGGAAGAAACCCTACAGGAGTAGTCAAGTGCCAAAAATACTAAAAACAGGGGAAACCCCTAGAGTTTGAACACCTCCTACAGGAAATCATGGATGTCCAGTCGACAACTCGTGAGCGAATCACGACTATTATGAGGACAACCCATGATTAGAACCCAAAATTCACTACTGTTAACACAATAACCCACAAGTGGCTCTAAATTTTTTCAAAAGAAAAAATCAAAGGACCATGGATCCTAAGAACATAGAAATATTGACTGAAACACATATGAAAAAAAATCACCACAGAAATAAAACAATGAAAAATTGGATTGGAAAGTTGATTGGAAAGGCCCTAACACAAACTAGACTCCCCAATAGAGTTGTCAGTTCTATTGTGAGGGATATCTACCTTATGACTTGGGGTCCTAGGGTCACCAAAATACTAGTTTTTGCTTGCAGACATAAATTATTACAAAAATATATATGAGAGAAATGGGATGAATGGGATGTGTGCCTTATTATTGACAGTTGATCCAAGCTTTAGCCGTCTTCCTGAAATGCTCCTCAAGCTCCTAATCTTCTGTACCTGCAAAAGAGATTAATGTTCCTCCACATAAATCTTGATTGTTATATAAAGAAAGAGGAAAATATTATAATTTCATATAAGAACAAATAGCAATACATTTCATAATTCATAACAACCAGAATATGTGTAAAGACAGTATGGAAGAAAGACACTCTTTATTCAAAAGTTTTAGGGAAAATTACAACCCTTTTTGAGACAAGATTCTCTGCTAACTAAGAAACTAATTTCTATTGCTCCTCTTTCCAATGGATCCCTCCAGCATAACCTTGCTATCCAAAATTTCTTCCCCTATCCTCTACCCTTCGCCTCTATTTATACTTGCTGATGAGTAGAGGTTATAAGGCCTTGGATGGTTAGGGAAGTTAGGGAAGTTATGATTTCAAACCCAACTTCCCCTAGACTAATCACATATTATTTTTTAATTTTTTCTTAAGGGACTCGCGAGTGATTCACGACTTCTATGAAGGAAACTTGTGAGTACAACATTATATATTTGACTTGCAGGTTTCATATGAGCATACCCATGAGTGACACACGACTTGTCACAAGAAGAGTCACGAGTGCAAGCTAAACTTATTTATAAACATGGTCAAAGATGAAGAAAGGAGTATGTATTAAGGCTCCACTTCATATATAGTTTTTATGATACTTCAGTCCATATTTTCCTCTTACATACCGATACATTTGATGTTAGTACTCGGATGGGGAAGTTTCATTTCATAGTATAACACTTTGGCATTGTTAACGCTTAAATATTGCACACATGCAACAATTTAACCAACTTGCAGTAAGGTCCCATAGACATATATTATGTAGCTCACCAAATACATCATCATTAGATCCATAAAGAAGTATGAGTCCAAAAATACCAAAAAATTAGTCAAAAAAAGAGGTTGCATGGCTAAATCTTTGTTCAACTACGCAATAGTGTGAGTTATCAGTTTTGTTCCCACGCAAACCTTGTATGGATTTTTCTTCAAAATACTTGAGACTATCAAAATGAAAATATATCAACCACATGTAGTACATTGAAGGCTCATGAAAGCTCCCTCACCAACAAAAATTCAAATTTGGCTATTCACAAAACTGATGGCATTGAATAGACTCCTTTTTGTACTTTAGATTCAGATCATGATGTGATGGAGTTTACACTTGGATATTGATATTTCTTGGCCACCTCTTGGCATATAAAAGGAATCCTTGGCCATGCATCTAACAAGGCAAAATCAAAGCAAGGTTATGCTACATGTAACAAGATTGAACAATGGGAAATCTAACATGGTTCTAGCATCTTACTGTTGTTGTGGTTTTCATATCTTCACTCTCTTTTGTTTTATTTCATGTAGTTTGATTTTATTTTGTTTTGTTTTATAAAAAGAATTTGCAGGATCAATTTGGAGTTAATTCTTTTCTTTAGTAACATTATGCTAGTCCTTGGTAGAAACCTCTAAGGATTTATCCCCTCAAGTGGGAACATATGCACAACTTTCTGCACATTTTTTCACAACAATATCAATGGAGACTTCAATTCATTTTTTTCATTTATTATTAACTAGCTTATTACTTTCTAAATAACTAATTATGGGTTATTATGATGTGCAGGATATTAAGTCCATACCCTCCATTCCCAAAAATTGACCTCCCATTAATGGATCGATATTTCTATTTACACAATCACACAAATCTTGTTTCCTTGTGCACTCTACTCACACCCATTTTATTTCTCACAATCACACTAACACTGTGCTTTATTGGAATTAGTCCTGCATAATAATTTTCTCTTTGCTCACACGGATTTGTTCTGTTGTAACCGCACTATAGCATATTTGTGTCAGGAATATCCATGCTATTGTCTTTTATTTTATTTTTATCTACTTTGCACAAATCTTGCAGTCCCAATGATTGCTCACTAATGAACCAAAATTAAAATAATTGCAAATAGTTGTATTTTTCTCTAGTAATTATCCCACTTAACCCAAGACTATGAAGTAAAGGGGCATTCCCTTGAAAACTACTTAGGTAAAATAATTTAACGCTTTCAGTGGGCCTCATAATTGTCACTAGTATTAAAGAGATATTATTTTCTTTGCTTACTTCTCATATTTTTGGCAAGATAGTGTAACTCACTTTTTCACACAAGCAAGGATCTAAAGACCCTAACCTCCTGAAGTATGCTCTTCACCTTAACCTCCTTGTGAACTTGGTGCATCAGAAAATGGGTAGAAGTGTGAAATACCTACATTCAACACTTTTACTTCATAAGAATTGTTGATCAAATTGTTAGTTTCAAGCACCTTTTATAATCTTTTGAGTTGAAGTTCAAACTACATGTTCATTTACTTTGAGATATTTAGTTAAATGAAACGATCAATTTCATTTGTTTATTACACACATGTGTTTCCACTTGCAAACACTAAGATACCTAAAGGCTCTCTTTCTTTGAGTATGCTCTCCCTCCCACACCTTGTGTGACCTAGATTGATTAGAAAAAAAGTAATATTTTGAAATACCAGTCTTACACACCTTAATCGAATTTGGACCCGTAAAATAAACACTTGTAATTATGAACCAACTAAATTCCTCCATAGGAGGCCAACAAGGAAATTTATATTTTGGTTAGGATTGATTGGGATAGGAATCCAAATAATTCCCACCAATATTCTACACTCTGTACGAAACAATAGACTGTTGACTTATATGGTACTTTCAAATCTTGCTATCAGCAAGTGTCAAAATACAACCCGGATAAGAAGGCGCGGTACCCAAGAATGTGAAATCCAAGTTATAGCTTCCCTACTCCACCAAAAGAATCACTCAAATTTTCTTGGGTACAACACTATACCTCTCAATCCAAATCATTTATCAACACTTGACATGGGTATCTTAGTATCCAAACTTAGGATATCACCAATGAATAATTGTGAGTGGAATTGAATCCTAAAGTCATATATTTCCATTGGAAAATGTTGCCAACTCTTCTGGAACATAACCCCGTCACTTTTATAACTGACTCTTTCTTACCTTCACTAATCAATCAATGGAAGGATCTCATTACCATAAGCGATTATGCTTTTGGAAGTCCTAGTTACATTTGAGAGGAGGGACGTTAGGGATTTAGGGAAGTTACATTTATTTTCTTTTTTTAAATACAAGCTCACATAACTCAGAATTTAAAGAACCTACATGTGGCATCATTTGCACTAAAATTATATAAGCACATATCACTCACTTTTCACCATTTTGATTCTATTATGGTTGGAATGTTTTTGGATTTGTTCAAGTGTGTCTATTCCCAGGATCACTCTCATTTGTCACACAAACTTCCACCATCAAGGAACAAAAAACATAAGGAATTATCATATAATACAAGGCATTTCCACTCTCTCAAGGGGTGTTTTCCCACTCTCTCCCAAGGTAAATAATCCAGTGGGGGGAGGTACCAAGAAACATTGATAGGATCCTCTGAGCAAGGTTTCTCCTAGCTTGTTTCATTATCTCCCCTTGGAGATAGTTTAGATCATTTTGCTTCATACCCTCATAGAAGAGGCGTACCTTTATTTACACCCCTTCTTCTCCCTCTTCAGGAGAAGGAGACACAACATCCACTTCCTCATATCAATGACGGAGATCGCTACCACTTACTCCATGCCCCCCCCCCCCCCCCCCCCCCCCCGCCTCAAGGGAGAAATACACAATGTACAATGGAAGCAAATAAGCCCAACCTACCTACCTTTCATGGCTATCTTGAATATACCTGATCTATCCAAATTAATCAATGACTCCATAGCACATTATCTAGCATGGTCAAATATGCCCGATAAGCTCCGCTCATATATCCCTAAGTTTTAAGGGAAACAAGGATATGGCCCAGCAAACCACGTCATGTGTTTCCACTTATGGTGTTCATCCAATAACATAGTGGATGACTTAGTGAGGCTTCCCCTATTTCACTGAACCCTTACAAGAATAGCTACAAAATGGTATGTGATATTACCAAGGGTAACCCATGCCACCTTTGAGACAATCACCACTACATTTCTCATGCCATGACCTCATCCTTGATATTCTCACAAAATTTCAACAGGATATCTCTACCCATATAACGAACCACATCCATGAGTGGCATAGAAAATGTACATTGTGTAAAATAGACATACAAAATCAGTTTCTATTGGATTGGTTTATCAAATCACTCAAACCCATGCTATAAAAATATGTGGCAACCTCATTTCCCCAAAATAAGGAAGGGGCCATCTTGAAGGTCCAACACTTTGATCTCATTTATGCACAATTTGGTTATCTAAAAACCATCCTACCCAATGCCCCTTGGAATATATTTTATATACCTCCCATTCAGGGTCATCACATTCAAAAAATGTGTGGAAATTAAGCCCAATGTTAGATGAATTGAACTCACAAAATTGCTTGTAAAACATGCATAGATTCACTCAAATTGGAGACTGTAAATGGTGCATAACACAAAATTTTACTGAATAAGTTTATCTCATCCAACCTCATGAATTAATAGGCTGTAAAAATATATAATTACATCAGATATTCAAATTCATAAGGATTCCATTCAAATCAGCACAAAATCAGGCTTACTAAAAAGTCAAAATCCCCCCTAGGTGCATAAAACACTTTCCAAATCTGTCAAGAAGGTCACGAATAGCATAAATGAAGTGTATCAGCTGATAAGTGAAGGAAATTAGATAAATTCATTCTTTTTCAAGATAAAATTATGAAGGGTGATTTGTACAAAAAACAAGGCAGTTTCCTTAATACTAGCTTTACTTTTTGCCTTAAAAGTTGTTGAAAAGCAGTCTAATTCTGGATAAGGTAGGAATGCGCACTTACTAAACTGGGAAGTCTGATGGTTTTTCATAATATTATCCAGAAAATTTTCAAGGTTCTCTTGTAGGAATTTTAGGCAATTTTGACCATCAGGAAGCAAGTGGATGCCAACTAGTTAGTGTAGGACTTAGGAATTTAACCAAAAATTATTAAATATTATATCCTAAGGATGGGAGTGGGTTTTGATTATTATAAACCCCCATATGAATCCTGAATTATGTAATATCCCTGATATGATTTACATATCATAATATTAACTTTCTTCAATTTTAAATTAAATTTCTGTTAATTCTCTTGCAAGCATTCAATAAATTGCGGACTAGGAAATTAGGGTATTTTACTGGGATAAATTGTAGACAAAGGGAGTGGGAATTAGTAAGAAAACAAATATATTTCAGACATATAATTCCCTATTCCCTAACACATTTATATATGGTGCCATTTAGGTTTCAGAATACGCTGTGCAGAAACCTCCTTCCACGCTTCTGGGTAGCCAAACCGTGAAACTAGGAAGAGTAGTTCAGTATTTTTGAATCAAAGGATTTTGGAAAATTTCATATGGTTGGTAAAGAATTCATATAAAATAATAAATTTTTTTGGATATTTTTTAGTATATCTGAAAGTTTACGGGAGTTTTGGAAGAACTTGGGGTTTTTTGGTAATTTTGGCCTGGTGGAATCTTGTGCCATGGAGGATCCCAAAACCTAGTATGGACTCAAAAAATATATGATCAGTGGTAATTTATGGATATTTATTTTTAATTATATGAAGAAACTTACAGAATAAAAAATTATTTATTATAACTCTCTGAAATTAAATAACAGCTAGACTAGTCAAAATTAGCTAGTAATCTAGCAAGGGTGTGCAAATAAGCTTGGATTTTGGAACAAAAGTGTATACGACCTGATAATTTAATTTGGAAGAGTATATTACATAATATTACATCATATAAAAACATTCAATCTCATTCTCATGGGTAAGGATCAGTTATTATTACAGTAGGAGGCTCAAATCCCTCACTTTGATGACTAGTTAAGTTTTTTCATCTAAAAATGAGTATGCATACCTAAGGGACAGTAATATTTTGAATTGATGGAGATAAATATAGTATTTATCAGTGGAATATATCATATATTAAAATAATCACTAACCATTACCTCAAGATCCTCACAATGATAGGCAGGAGGCCCAAAACATGACCCGGGAAGGGCTGAGAGCATAGGTGAAGCATGGGATTCAATGGATCTCAGCTTGAACATGATGGAGGATGAAAAATATCTCTGAGATTACTTTAATGGCTGAAATCAATCACTCCATACCTTCAATAGAAGAGAACAGGACTGAAGGAGAGGGGAAGACAAGGTATGGGGCTCATCTCCCAGGGCTCTGAGGTGCATCACTCAGGAAATAATGCTCACATAGAATCAAGCAATAAAATCATCAACCAAAATAGAAAAATATCTGAAAGGGATTTGGAATACTTCTGTTATAGAATTAATGTTGACCTGTTGAGCAAGTTACTTGGCTTGGTTACCTGTGAGAATAGGTCACCCATGAGTGGGCATACTTTCCTTGCTTTGCTTTGCTTTGGATTTCCTTCTTTTTCATCTTTTTCTAACTTCCCTTATTTTTTGAAATTTCCTTCTTTTCAAACTTTCCTTCTTTTCATGTTTTATCCTACTTTATGGATTTATGCTGCTTTTCCTGAAACATTCCTCTTTTCTCATTTTTGGCATTATTTTTGGACTCTAGTGCTTACTTGACTTCTACTCCAAGTAATTCCTCCAACCTTATCCACTAATTCAAATTAGTGGGCCAATTTCTCCATTTATTTATCATAAAAAATACAAATATTAATTGCACCAATAATATTAAATGCTCCATAATTATTTATTCCAAGTGGGTAGCAATTATGGATAAATTTAAATGCACACTCCTAATTAATATATTGCCTCATCTTAACCCTTGATTAATTATTTAATTCAATCTATCACTAGGATCCATGGGGTTCGATCAGCTTCATGGTGTTGTTAAAATGGGAGCATGACATTCCTCCCTTCCTAATATTGCTTGTCCTCAAGCAAAGTATCCCAAGAGGTCCATCATGCTTTTGCTGCACTACTCTGATCAGAATCCTCTCTCCAAGAAAATATTCACTTCATCTGTAAATGAACATGCCTACCTCTATCCAGGTGAAGCAACTGGAAAGTGTGACAAGATCCAATAAGAATATCAGAAATGAAAATATGCCACTACTATGTAAACTATAAGTCCATCCAAGGAGGTGTTCCCTATGTGGGAAATTGAAACCAAATGCAACATAGATGAACTGGTGCAAAAGAGGGTTGGCTTGCTCCATCATGCCAACATGCAAACAACTTCTCCAAGGACAAACAATTCCTGGATCCCATTGCTTGTATGGAACCCCCATGGATAGAAATACCATCCAACAAAATATGTTAAGCAAAAGAGTGCTTGGATCCCACTGTTCATGTTGCATCTCCCCAAACATTACTAACAAGAAAAAATCAGCATCATATGAAATGTTGGGAAAGATGAAAACATCATACCACCATATTGGAAAATCATCCTTTCTAATGCAAACCTAAATATTTGAGGGTCCCTCAATCAAGATATTCAATTCTCCAATGCAGGGATAAATCAAAGAAAGAATATACATCCCCAAATATTCCTCCAAAAAGTGAGGCCACAATTCCACCGGTCTTTCCATTCCAACTGAAAATTTCTCATGTGACCAATGCACACAAGGAAAAAGTTTGTTATCCATGAAAATCAACTGACAAGGGTGAGTATCCCATGTCCTAAAATGCTGCTCCAAAATAGAGTAAGTTGTATCAAAATAACTCATGTTCATGTTTCCCTCAAATAGTGAGGTATCATGGTCTCTATGGAACTCAACAGGTGCTCCCCTCTTCATCCAATGGCTCAACTCTCTGCCATTGATCCAAGGGTGTAAAAATCCATCAATTGACCCACACATTGAAGGTAAGTGTAGATATAATTCCTTCTTATCAAAAGTGTCTGCACACACATTCCTTTTCTGCTGCTTTTAAATCATAGAGAAATCAGCAATATTAAAAACAATTTCCTTGCAACAAGACATAAAACTTTTACCTTCCACGGTCTTTATTCCAATGATGTCTCTATTCACATAATCAATGAAAGGATAATAACATTGATTTTATGATTTGCATGGGATGTAATAAGCCACATATTCTAAGGTGAAATTTCCTTTCCACATAGGAAGCTCATGGGGTCCTTCTTCTATAGAATTCCTCAAGAGACGTTCTTTACATTCACAAGCTAGGCTTGTGCAACCTTGGGCCTCAATTTCCACTATGTACTCACTTATCCAATATTTGAACAAATAAGTGTATGTTATTGCAGATCTTAATGGTATATCCTCATGAGGGTACTTATGCAATGAGACAAGTGACTGATCAATATATTCTATGGTATCTTCCTTCACCAATACTTGCAGATCTGAACTTTTCTCATGCCCATCCTCCACCGGAAATTCCTCCACTATCCCCAAAACATTTCCTTCCATGAAACATGAAAGGTGTGACATTATCAACTCCTTTTTAATTTGATAGTTCTGAAACTTGGACTCTTGAAGGGATATTTGTGTGCTCTTCAATGAGTTATCGGTGATCTCCAACTCATGAGTGAGCCTATCAGATTCTTCTTCTTCCTTCTTGAGTGCACTATGGTACATATCAGCCATCATGAGGAGATGATATCTGTTAGACAGTAAGTTCATATAGCTCTCCTTCATATTGGACATGCCTTCTTTCAGTGCTATGAACTCCTCCATAAAGGCTTCTCCTTCCATCTCTCCACTAGAATCTTCCCAACAACATCTTGCCACCAAGGCATTGATGTCCACAAAGTTTTTCATGGCTGCCATAAGATTATTTTTGTCCTCCTTTAGTGATCCACTCAAATTATGTGGATCACAAAGAATATTCTCCCCCAAGTTTTATTCTTATAATATATGACATCCGACACCATTTTTCTTGTGGAATGGATCCACAACACAAAACTCATTCTCGCCATACAAGTCAGCCTTTGAATTTTCTGCAAAATCACTTCCATGATGTGCGGTGGAGGGTATCTCTGAAGGTTGGAATGACATGTGATATGGACATAAATTATAGATAATATAATGCCCTATCATTTCAGCTTCATCATGCTGCAAAGGGGTCCAAAATTCTAAACTGTGATCATCTCTCTATATCATATTTTTCTCCTTCAGTTTTCCTAGTTCATACCCAGTTGGTGGGTGCTTGTCTTCCACTTCAGTTAGAAGTTCAGATAATGAATTCAGATCTGATTTTTTTTATTCCTTTGGATCTAATACAAAATATACCTTATCATCATTGGAAGTATCACCTTCCTTTGAATTGATTCTGGGTTAACTAACAAGTAAACTAGGAGCATACTCATCTCCCTCACAATTGTCCTTCATCTTGCAGTCCTCAGAGGAAAGTGAAGTCTTTCCATCCTCCCATGGATCAGATGGTTGCAGGTGTAAATGTATGTTGAAAAAATAATAACTTTTATAATTCATGTTATTCACCTTGTCCTCTTTCTCTACAAATACTTTGGTGGCTTGCTCCTCCACCAAATTTTCAGGTTCACACTTGAGCAGTGTGGCCTTGTTTCTTTTTCATTGTGTGGCTCAGAAGGTGACTCTAAATATGATTTGTGTACCTCTTTTGGATCAAATACAAAATATGTCTCACCACCCATACATGAGACAAAACCTTGAGCAGTGATCCGGAGATCACCCACCAAGAAACTTGAAGTGCATTCCTCTTCAACTTCTTCTCTTATGCAACCACCTTGTGGTGGTTTGCACTTCACTTCCTAGATCTCTGTCTCCACTTCATTTATATTCTCCTCCAAGAAACTTGAGAATTTTTCATCTTTAGTAGAATACCTTTTTGAATGAAAACCAAACAAACTCTTAAATATTGAACATGCAGATGGATTAGGGGAATCTTCACCTTTGGTTCCTTTTTCTTTGTCTTTTCTCAGAGAGGTGGAACAACTTGGTTTCTCTCTGGATATATTGCTGATATTGAAAGAATTATCATAATAATTATTGGGCCATAATCCATACTTTAAATAAATATAATCTCCAAAACAAATGTTTGCACAAATATTCCTACCCAAAGCTATATAGTCCTCGTAGCAGTGAGACATGTTCTCACATTCTTCAATAACCTCTGTCAAGTTTTTCTTAACCATTGGAGAATCAGATTTGATCTCTTCCCCATATGATGTCCAATAGTATTCATCATATTCAAATTTTGGTAGGCCTCCATCAACATAGAGTATTTCTTCTTATTCATATCTTCTACAGTATTCTTCATACTGCTCATCATAGTCATCCTCATAGTAAGACATGGCCGCAAATTTATTCACTAAGAGATATATTTCCATAGGATGATACAAGGAAAGAAATATGATACAAATTTAATATCCCTGATCTGATGTATAGATCAGAATATTAACTTTCTGCAATTTTAAATTAAATTTTTGTTAATTCTCTTGCAAGCATTCAGTAAATTGTTGACTGGGAAATTAAGGTATTTTACAGGGATAAATTGCAGACAAAGGGAGTGGGAAGTGCAAAGAACCCAAATATATTTCAGATATATAATTTTATATTCCCTAACACATTTATATCTGGTTCCATTTAGGTTTCAGAATCCGTTATGCGAAAACCTACTTCCACGCTTCTGGGCAATCAAATCGTGAAACTAGGAAGAGTAGTTCAGTCTTTCTCAACCAAGGGTTTTTGGAAACTTGAATATGGTTGGTAAAGCCTTAATATAACATAATAAATGGTTTTGGATATTTTTTAGCATATCTGAAAGGTTCTTGGGAGTTTTGGAAGAACTTGGGGTTTTTTGGCAATTTTGGCCTAGTGGAATCTTGTGTAATGGAGGACCCCAAAACCCAGTACGGATTCAAAAAATATATTATCAGTGATAATTTATGGATAGGTATTTATTTCAGTGATATGAATCAAATTACATAATAAAAAATTACTGAGTATAACTCTCTGAAATTGAATAACATCTAGACTAGTGAAAATTAGCTAGTAATCTAGCAGGGGTGTGCAAATAAGCTTGAATTTTGGAACAGCGTCATATAATACATGATAATTTAATTTTTAATAGTATATGACATCATATCATACCATTAAATCTCTTTCTCATTGGCAAGGCTCAGTTATTATTACAGTAGGAAGCTCAAATCCCTCATTTTGATGACTAGTTAAGCTTTTTCATCTAAAACTGAGTATCCAGACTTAAGGGACAGAAATATTTAGACTTGATAGATATAAATAAAATATTTATCATTTTAATATATCATATAATAAAATAATAAATTACCATTACATCAAGAGCCTCGCAATGATAGGCAGGAGGCCCAAAACATGACCCGGGAAGGGCTGAGAGCATAGGTGAAGCATGGGCTTCACAGGAGCTCAACCTAAACGTGGTGGAAGCTGAAAAATATCTATGAGATTACTTAAATTTCTGAAATAAAGTTATCCATACCTGAAATATAAGAGAATAGTACTGAAGGAGAGGGGAAGAGAAGGTTTGGGGCTCATCTCCCAAGGCTCTAAGGTGCATCAATCAGGAAATAATGCTCACATAGAATCAAGCAATCAAATCATCAACCAAACTAGAACAATATCTAAAATAGAGTTGGAATAATTTTTTTATAGAGTTAATGTTGACCTATTGAGCAAGTTACTTGGCTTCGTGACTTGTGAGAATATGTCACCCATGAGTGGACATACTTTCCTTGCTTTGCTTTGCTTTGGCTTTCCTTCTTTTTCCTCTTTTTTTTGACTTTCCTTCTTTTTTGAACTTTCCTGCTTTTCATAGTTTCCTGTTTTTCCTATTTTATCTTGATTTCTGGATTTATGATTCCTTTCTTGAAATATTCCTCATCTCATTTTTGGCATCATTTTTGGACTCTAGCGCTTACTTGACTTCTACTCCAAGTAATTCCTCCAACCTTATCCACTAATCCTAATTAGTGGGACAATTTATCCATTTATTTAGCATAACAAATACAAATATTAATTGCACCAATAATATTAAATTCTCCATAATTATTTATTCCAAGTGGGTAGAAATTATGGATAAATTTAAATGCACACTCCTAATTAATTAATTGCCTCATCTTAACCCCTCATTAATTATTTAATTCAATCTATCACTAGGATCCATGGGGTTCAATCTGCTTCATGGTGCTGTTAAAATGTGAACATGAAAACTTATGTGAAATATCAGAAATATATAAGAGATATAGGGCCTAAAAACAAGGCTTAGTCACCCTGTACATACTATTTTTCCATACAAAACAAGGAAAGAGGCAAAACCACAAAACGGAAAATCCTCTCTTAAACATGGACATAAACAAAATTGTGTGAAATATTGTATTGAATGAGTCTTCACCATATTATTAGCTATCCCCAGTAGTGATTTTATATTGTTGAATGTATTCTTAGAGAACTCCTTGGTGAATATGTATGCAACTTTCTCAGATGATGCACAATAGAGCAGAGCAATGGTCCCATCATGCACAAGCCCTCTGATGTAGTGCATATGGATCTCAATGTGTTTGGTTCGATTCCCCTGTAATGGATCAGTTGATATTATAATGGTACTTTTTTTGTCACAATAGATGACTGTAGAAGTCTCATATTCGATCCCAAACTCTCCAAGTATACCCTACAACCACAAACATTGAGTAGTTGCATTCACAACACCTATGTATTCTTCCTCTGTAGATAAAAGTCTAATCGATATTTTATTTTTACTTGAGAATCTGATTGGACCATCTACAAGAATAAACACATACACATAAGTTGATTTTCTATCAGTTTTATCACCATCCCAATCAGAATCAGTAAAACCAACTAACTCTAGGTCAGATTTTGCAACATAGTGAATCCCATTTGTTCTTGTTCCTTGTACAAAGTGTAAGATTATTTTTTCTGACCTAAAATGGATGGAATGAGGCTGATACATGTGTATAGATTCCACACTCACTGTATAAGATATATCAGGTCTAGTATGAGTCAAATAAATAAGAAAACCAACTAGTTTCCTATACAATGTGTTGTTTACCAATGGAGTAGACTGTGTTTCTTCAAGCTTAACTCTTGAAAGGAAAGGAGTCTTGCTTTACTTTCAATCCTTCGTGTTAAAATTTTTTAGCATATCTGTAGCATACTCAGACTGATGTACTTTGATTCCAATATCTGAATGAGAAATATCAAGCCCCAAAAATTGGATCAACAATCCCACATTTGTCATGGAGAAAGCATGGTTCATTGCATCCTTCGAGGAGGCAATTTATTTCTTGGAACTTCCTATGATAATAAGGTCATACACATACAAAAGAATAATTATGATTTAACCATGAATCAACTTCAAATATACATTTGGATCAGACTTGCATCCACTATAGTTCCATGATAGCAGAAAGCCATCAATCTTGGCATACCAAGCTCTGGGAGCTTGTTTTAGCCCATATAGTGATTTATTAAACCTGAAAAAAAGATATGGATTAGTAAAAAAAACTTATAGATGCTGCATATATATCTATTCTTGTATATCTCCATGTATAAATTCACTCTTCACATTCAAGTGATGTACCTCCCATTGCTGGGAAGTTGCAATGGCCAAACTAGTCGTATGGAGTCCATCTTTGCCACTGGTGCAAAGGTCTCATTGTAGTCAATTCCTTGGATTTAGGATAATCCCATGAAAAATAACATTTCCTTATACTTTATATGAGATCCATCATCAGAAAAAATTGTTTTGAATACCCATTTGCACTTGACTAGCTTTCTCCCTGGCGGGAGATTGACTAGTTCCCATGTCTCATTCTCCTGGACCGAATGGTAATCCTTTTTCATGGATGTTTTCCATAATGGATATTATGATTATTTTTCATATTTTTTTCAGTTTAATTCAACCATTATATAACACTTCTTAGAAAATAAATGGTCCTTGACAGAAAGGGTACTCTCGAATTGAGATCTAGTTCTTCTAGGATCACTAGGATTCCCAGCTAGTTCCCCAACTGCATGAATGGTATTTTATGCCCACTTTGGCCTTGTGCATGTTTTATTATCTGCAGTTAAACCATAATTATCAGACATATCAGAATAAAAAAACTTATCATCCTCTTCACTTACAGTCATAGGTGGTGGTGGTGAAGAGGACTCTCTAATTTTTGTTGTTGGCATAGACTCTTCTTCAAATTGAATGCTCCTTTCAATAAAGGATATTTGAGTGATCATGTTGATCATATTATACCCTTTTTAATATTCATAATACCCAAAAAAATAGGAACTCTTTAATTTTGGTTTCCAAATCCTTCCTCTTTTCTGTTGGAATTCTAGCCCAAGCCTCAGAGCCAAAAATCCTAAAATGAGACACATAGGGATTGTGTCCATTCCAAGCTTCGAAAGGCGTGATTCCATCAATATGATTTTGAGACACCCTATTATGGATGTAGGATGCACATTTAATATCTTCAACCAAAAACTTTGGTGGAAAATTCTTAGACTCCATCATGTAAGTGGCCATCTCTTTGAGAGATCTATTCTTCCTCTCAACAACACCATTATGATGAGGTGTTTAGGGAATAGAGTGTTCATATGCATACCTGAATTTTAAAAATATTGAATAAAATTAGAGTTGACATACTCACCACCATTATCAGATATGAGGATCTTGAGGTTTCTTCCAAATTGGTTCTCAACCAAGGCTTTGAAAACCTTGAAGACGTCAAAAACTTCAGACTTGTGCTCGAGGAAGTAAACCCAAAAGTATATGGAAAAGTCATCTATGAAGGTTGGGAAATACTTGGCTTGAATAGTGGACATATGAGGAAAAGGACCAAAAATGTCACTGTGGATAATCTCAAGAGGTGTAGAGGTTCTCTCATGACTTACTCTCTCATAATTATGATGTGGGTTTTTTCCTAGAATGCATCCCTGATAGACTCCTTTGGAAAACTTGATTTTGGGAAACCCTATGACCATATATTTGTCACAAAAATATTAAAGGTATTTTTAATTTAGATGGCCAAACCTCTCATTACAAATCTTGATATCTTCATTAGCATGAGTGAGGAGAGTATAGGGGTTTGAGAAGGGCATGCAATGTGAGAACTTGTACAGTTTCAAAATGTGATCCACAAAACCTTTATCTATGACTCTACCATTTGAAATATAAGATATTTCAACATCATTGGGAGTAAATAAAACCTTCTTAGGAGACTCAGTGTGAATCATGTGATAGGATGACAAGAGATTAGAAACAACTAGAACTGGGACATACAAAACATTATTGAAGGAACCATGGTCAAGATCTATTCTACCCTTTCCCTTAATTTCAGTTTCAGAATGATATCCCAACAAAATATTTGGTCCATTTGAATCATCAAGAGAGGAGAAGGCCTCCCTTGTCAAAACCATGTGCCTTGAAGCTCCAGAATCAATGATAAAGGAAGGAGATCTTATAGCACTTGCAACCAGGGCATGAACTCTCCCCTTTTCTTCAGAACTTGATCCTTATTCCTTACTCTTTGTTCCTTCAGGAAGAGAGATGGTGTGATTTTATAGGAGTTGGGTTAAATTATCAATTTATTTAATCATACAAGAGCTCTCATGATGAAATCCCTTACCATAGTATGCACACTTGCTCATTTCACCTTTACCTTTCTTCTTATGGGAATTCTTATTTTTTGAGTTTGAGGACTCTTCATGAGACTTGGACTTATATCCCCTTTGATTAGGATGGTTCTTAGCCTTCTTCCTTCCTTTGGAATCCACCTTTGAATCTCCAATAGCCAAATATTAATCTTTGGAAGGTTTGATGGTTCCCATCATGACCAACTTATCTTACCCCTGGGTCAAGGATTCTATGAAATATTCCAATGAAGGAATCTTCCATGTTCAAATTTTCATCTTTATGGCATGGAAGGTCGAAACAAACACTAAGTAGTCAGGTCCAATCTTTGAAAGTATGGCCAAAACTAGTTGCTCATTTTTCTTTTTGATACCACATCGTTTCAACTGCGAAACAAGGGCTTTGAACTTGGAGAAGTAGACTTGTAAGGACTCAAAATTGCTTGGACTTAGTGAGATCAACTCATTTTTGAGTTGGTCTCCCCTCATTCAACCTCTCTTTCAAAATAAAGTTTGAAGCTTCTCGTATACTTCATTTGGTGATATCAATCCATTAAAATGGAAAAGATGGTCTCTAGAAATACTGAGACACAACAGACCATATATCTCATATATCCTATTGTGCCACTTGAGATTCTCTGTTGCTGCATTGGGATAAGCCTGAGTTTCCATGTTCACTCTGAATATTCCCTTACTCCTAAAAATCTCCATATGTTCCTTCCATTTGAAGTAGTTGAATGGACTCAAGATTATATTGTGAGATTGATCCATTTCTTCAGCAACTGTGCCCTTGAACAGTCGGGATGTGCTCCCTAGGAGTGATGTCAATCCTACAAAATCCATAGAGGATGAGAACAATGGATATACAAAGTCTTTGATACCATGTAGAAATTAATCCCAATCTTAGATCAATTGAACTCACAAAATTGCTTGTAGTACATGCATAGATTCACTCAAATTGGAGACTATAAATGGTACATAACACAAAATTATATTGAACAAGATTATCTCAGCCAACCTCATGAAGTCATAGTCTGTCCCAATATATAATTACATCATATATTCGAATGCATAAGGATTCCATTCGAATCAACACAAAAACATACTTACTAAAAAGTCAAAATCCCGCCTAGGTGCATAAAACACTTTCCAAATATGTCAAAAAGGTCATGAATGGGATGAATGAATTGTATTGGCTGATAATTGAAGGAAATTGGATAAAATAATGCTTTTTGAAGAGAATAATATGGAGGGTGAGCTGTACAAAAAACAAGGCAGTTTCCTTAAGACTAGCTTTACCTTTTGCCTTAAAAGCTGTTGAAAAGCAGTCCAATTTTGGATAAGGCAAGAATGAGCACTTACTAAACTGGGAAGTCTAATGTATTTTAATAATCTTATACATAATATTTCCAAGGAAATATTGTAGTAATTTTAGGTAAGTTTAACAATAAGGAAGCAAGTGGATGCCAACTAGCTAGTGTAGGACCTAGGAATTTAACCAAAAATGATTAAATATTATATCCTAAGTATAGGAATGGGTTTTGATTATTCTAAAAAAATGGGATTATTGGGTCCATTTCCTAGTTTCCCCTCATCTGGATTCTATACCAACTAATATGGAAATACAGTAATACCAATCATTACCATATCGAGACCCCCTATAACTGTATCAAACCCTCCGTTTGGACAACTATAATATTGACCCTATAGTCTGACCTATCCCAGTGCAAGACAGGTAGCATCGATACCTCCACCACAAATGGAATAATCCATTCCTAATTTCACATCTTATGGAGCAAAAAATGAATATATCCCACCATAGGGGTATAATCCTTATTACCAATTTCATTGTCCTCGTGGTTCTACCCACATGCCCCACATGGCGGTCAATTTGGTACAACTTTCTTTAAGGAAATAATATCAACAGTTTGAGTAGTTGAACACCACTAACCCCCAGAATTCTCAAAATCAAGGGAAGACGAAAGGTAAGAACAATCATAACTAGTAATAGGGATAAGGGGACCACCCCTCTCCATAACTAAAGAAAAACTAGGGTAACCAGAACAAAGGGCCTAATATCCCCACCAAACAAGGAAAAAACACCAACATGAGGACAAAATATACCTGCACAATTTATGGAGACTATCACCATAACATTTGGCTCAAAATTTGGCGAAATAATCCGACGGTATGGAAAGACCGTTGAAAATTCTTGTTAAATTTTTTTTTTTTTAATTTTACCCCGCATTCATCAATTCCCCGATGGACATTATTGAACCCTCGGTCTTGCCACATCTTAATGGTGGTGTACTTACATTTTTTCATGAACAACCGTAGTTCCAAAGTTTAATAAGTCGTTGTTCATATTCCTACTGCATACCATTGGACCATCGACGCCTCATTGATAACCATTAGGATTTTGAAATGGCCACTTTGACTGCTAAATGTTGAAAAAGTCAATGTTGACTAAGTTAACAAGCATTGGAATACTAAAAGTTTCGATATTTATAAATGTAATAAATTTAATAGACGTTTCAACAATTTTTCTATAATTGTGATATTTTAGAAAGGTTATGAGCGCCTTTTTTCGAGCATAAAGTAGATTTATTTGATATTTCAAGTCATACTCCACTAGCTCATTCTATAAGATAGTCATCACTCTATTTTAGTAGGGAATAATGTTGGATAAATTTGGTTTTGAAGAAAATGAAAATATTCTTGATAGGTTGTGGATGTATTTAAGGGAAATGGGTGATGACAAATGTTATTTCCCTTGTAGTGAATGTGTGGGCTTCAATCTCAGAATAATTTTGATAAAAAGAGCTCAAATACATTATTGCAAAAATGGACAAGTCAAAGGGGGAAATAATTACATCCCTTGGTAAGTTTTATTTTCTCATTATATGTCTTTATATTGATCATATTTGACACAGTAATTTTGATTTATTGTTTTGAATTATAAATACAATGCCTCCTAGGTTTCTGACGTTGGAGAATGCCCAAGTACTAGTAGATATAATGTTGCACAATATGGATTGAATATTGAATATCATGAAGTGAATGATCCTTTGGAAGAAGATAAATATAATATAATAGTTGAAGATGATGGGACAAATAGATTGACTCAAGACACGTTTGCTCAAATGAATGATGATAAATTTCATGATATTAATGATATACCTCTACTCGACAAGGAAAAACAACCACTTTATGAATGATCAAGAGAAAATATTATCTCAACTACATTATTGTTGATGAACTTAAAGGTTTTAAATGTTTTTTCAAACAATTGTATGATACAGATCCTAAGGTATGTTTTATCAAATTGTGAAAAGTTTATGCCTTTTTTTCTTTTTTTTTCAATATTTAGTATAATTATTAATTTTCTTAAATTAACTAATTATTTTTTATGATGTAGACTGTTAGGTGAATCTCTGTTACCAGAGTCAAATATATTTCTTATCACATAAAGATATTTATCTACCATTATGAAATATATTGAAATGGAGTATCAAGTTATTCATAATGAACTTCCTAATGATTATATGATATATTATGGACAATATGCATCAGAAACATAATGCCTACAGTGTCATGTCACTAGGTATCGAACTGGTCAACTAAAAACAAAGGTTCATCATAAGGTTCTTTGTCATATTCCCACAATAACATGTTTGAAGTGATTGTTTATGTGCAAAATCATAGCACAATTTATGGATTACCATGCATAGAATATAAGTAGAGATGGTGTTATTCAAATGTCTACATATGGCTCTTCATTTAGGAACATTGAGGAAAACTAGGTAGTTTTCAAAGAAGAACCTTGTAATGTAAGGATTTCATTGGAAGCTGACATTGTCAATCCATTTAGAGAGGTAAGGTATATTTACTTAGTGTGTCCAATTTTTTTTATCAATAATAATATTCCTCCTTGTATGTCAATAAAGAGGGAGCACATAATGTTGGCAATCATTGTTCCAGGTATTTTTTTACAATTTTTTTTCACCTAAAATTTGTTTCTCTTATTTGTTGCATAATTTATTATACTTGTTTATTTTCTATTATGTACAAATGGTAGTAATTATGTGTATTTTGAAAAAAATAGGTAAGTACCAAGTTAAATATATGAATTTTTACATTGATCCTCTTATCGACGAGTTGCTTCGATTATGGGATGGAATCACTATGTATGACCTGTCTAGGACAATAAGGAAAAAGGAATTTCAATTCCATGGAATACTTTTATAGACAATTTGTGATGCCCTGGGGCTAACACATTTTTGTGGTGTGTGATGTTCCGATCAAACTTTAATAGTATATAATCTTATCAAGATATTGTGCATGTTTTAATTTAAATGTTCTATGTGTGTGTGTGTGTGTGTGTGTGTGTGTGTGTGTGTGACAATAATCTTCTCTTGCAGGTCTTCAAACAAAGGGTAAATTTGCATGTCTGAGTTTGTGGTCCTAAGAAGAAATATCGTCATTCAAGAAGTTTAGGAAGGATTTGTTTGATGAGTATATACACTTCCTCTCTCAGAACCATCGACATCGAACAACTAAAAAGACATTTTTTTCCATGGGAAAGAAGAGACTGGATTAAAACCATGAATAATTACTCCCCACCTATGGAAGGTGTAAAATAATAGAATTTCCGAAGTATGAAAATTGTCTATGTATCATATATGTTTTATTGTTTGTAATATTTACTTTTATTACATTCAAATTATTGTAATTGACAATTATTGTTGTAATTTATTTGATACTTCGTGGAGGTCAACAAGGAATTATTGGGCTTCCACGAGGAATGAAAAGTTATCACATAAAATTTAGTAGCTTTCCCTACTATGATGACCTACAAATAGTTCATTTGTTTGATAGAATGCATGTTAGAAATAATGTAATGAAAACATTATGGTGAATCTTAGATGGTAGGAATGATAAAGAAAAGATCTCCAAATTTTGTAGTGACATTTAGGAATCCAACCATGTATTGCAAAGTGTGATTCATTCAAATCATGATGGAGATAGAAATAGCCTTCCTTGGTTACTATCAGAGAAACAAATCAATGATGTTAAATAGGTCGTTCAAAAAATTAATTTTCCCATGGGATTTTCTTCAAACATAAATAACATCTTAACAAAGAAATGTGAAAGTAGTGGGGTAAAACTCATGATTTCCATACCTTCATTAAGGTAATTATTTGGGTATATTATATATATTTATAGATTGGTATACTTTCCTTTTGTATTTGTTGTCTTCTTTTGAAACAAAAAATGATTCATTCTTATGCTTACAGTATGTCCTACCGCTGCCTCTCCTAGATAGCTTTGACAACAACGCCAAACAAGTTATATATGACCTTGGAAAATACATGAGCTAAGTGATGATTTATATTACAAATATGTGTTCAATTTGTCGTCGGACTTAATGACATGTGTTTTGATTTTTTTTTCAAGGAAAAAATCATAATCAAATTACAGATTGCATAGAGGATGCTATGATCATTTTCCTGATCTTATCTTTTCATCTTCTCAAAAATAATATATAAATAGTTCAGTTGTGTATCGGTCTGAATACCCATTCACCATCCAAAAAATAAAAATATAGCATTATTCAGGTTCCCTTATGGAACTCCGAAAGAAGCTATAACATTGTACACACAAAATATATAAGAGGACATAAAAAAATAACAGTTTTAGATTATCTGTTCTAGACCATCTTTAAAATTCCTATGGTAGTATTCATGGAAATTTTTTTATTCTGGTCCAATATATTCCAATTTCCAAATGGAATAGTTAATCCCAACTTTGAGGGTTGGTCAACTTCGACATCTTGTTCCCCATAAACATGTTGATAAGAGAAAGTGACAAACTCCTCCAAGATTCTCTAAGTTTTTGTTAAAACAGAATTTAGTAAAACATTGTGGAAGAATTGAACTTTATTTATCCAGTTAATAATAACCATATAGTTTCCAAAAATATGAATTTGAGTCCATTTCTTCTCTCTAGAAAAAAAGAGCAAGAGTTTTAGAGAGTAGATATTAACGAAGTTGTTTGACCCATGGTCCAAGCCCATTTCAATTTCATAGGAATGGTTTTTAGACATGTGAAGTATTTCAACCACCATTCCCACCCCCCACACTCCTAATTTTGTGAAGCCCCATCGAAATATTCTCACGACATTTGTTTGTTAATAACCTCCTCCAAGATGATACAAGGAACCGGGGGATTTTTTTCCTGTGGAAAATAAGATAAAATATTGTGTTGTTGTATGCAAAAATTTTAGGTAAAGTTGGCTTGTCTTGGAAGACCTCCTTGTTTCTCTCCAGCCAAACTACCCAAATTCCAATAAGAGGTAATGCATGATATCCTTCAATCATCAGAGAAGAAACCCAAGATTTCCAAGACTCTTCCACATAAGTACCACTCCATTACAGGGAATGATTCAAGTGAGTATTTAACTAGTCCCATATTTTTTAGGAAAAGGGTAGTTTATGAATGAGTGAGGGAGCGTTTCCTCATTCTACTTGCAGAGGGAACTTTTACACACAATTCTCATCACCATCATGTAATGAGAACCAACACACTAAAAATTTCCTCAAATTCCTCAAGTGATGAAGTTAGACACTAGCCAAGACCCTTCTTTTCATACTTGTGTCCACCACCACTTCTGCCCTTTATGCACTAAGCATTACCTACTTCAGTAACACCACTTGTCAATTGACAATGAGTGATGCCACCACATATTCCCTTTGATCAATAAGTAGTGTATCCATGGTAACACTCTGTATCCATGTAGAAAATGCAGTGCTCGATTTTTAAAAGGAAAGAGAGAAGATTCACGAAGCTTCTCGAAGATCAGCTTCGTGTTAGAAAACAAAACCGCAAAGCAATAAAACATATACATTTAAATCATTAAACAAGGTGCAAAACACATTTAAACATTACGGAGAGACACAAATATAACGTGGTTCACCCAAATGATGGGCTAAGTCCACAAACAAATTTCCAGTCCTTTTATTACAGTATAGAAATATGAAGGGATACAACCTACAGCAAAACCACTGCACTTCCTCTTCACACTCTCATAGTCTCTCTTCAAATACAAAATAATACAATACACAATCATTTTACAATTCTTTCTTTTATAGGGGAAACACCATGGGAAAATAATACGGTTAACCCAATACCATGGGTCCGCAAAACTGTTGGCAGTTCGGGGAATGAGTGTACAGTACACCTGGGGTACAAGCACAACTGAATAATATCTCTAGATCTGGAATATTAGGCTCCACAACCAACACTTCATGCCACCCTCATCCCTACCTTTGTGGACCACCTGGAATCGACATCCCCCCTAGTAGGATATCCCTTCCACCTAATCCACCATTTCCTCAACCATTTCTATCCTCCCGAGGGATATAAGTACTGGTTCATTTCCCATGGGTTGAAGAGAAAAGTTATGTTGTTGCACCATAGTTCTAGCCAAATCTAGGGTGAGCATAGAGAAGACAAATTGGATATTTTGGGGAAATAATTCTCATGTGAGGAGGAATCACAACAAGGAAATGGTTCTAATCTCTCTTGTGTTATGATTAATGAAATGATGGTTCCTTTCCCGTAAAACATATTGTGTTATGATCATTCATTTTGTTATTAGATTCCTTAATCACTGATATAGAGTTGTATATCATTTTATGGTACTTTTGATCTTGTGTTTTGTTTTGATGTGTTTATTGCAGGTAGATCTATGGAGATATAGCACCATAGAAGACTGCTATATCATACTGTAGGATAGGTAAAATACTCATTCCATACATCTATCAATTTTAGGTAAAGTGCTTATTAATGTTATCACTCATTTTTTCTAGCTATGAAGGATTCAAGCACGGGAAATAACTCCTGTTTGCGGGAGGTGAGAATTTCCAGCAACAAATCTAGAGACCATACAATGGAAGACATTCAGGACTTCTGATCTTTCTTGGTTTTTAGTTATTGTCTTTATTCCAAACTTCAAATTTTTCAGTGATCAGATATTCTAGTTTTGTAGTGAGATTTGGTTTCATTTTGACCAAATCTGCTTAGATATGAAACATATCTGCTTCATATACTTAATTTTCCTGTAATTTTTGAGATTTCATGCCAGTTTTCTGACACTAAACTTTCTCTTTTTCACTCCTTTTTTGTTTTGAAACCTACAGAAAACATCGCACTTTCAATAAGGACAGTAAGCAGTGCCACCGCCTATGCTTAGTGGACAACATGTGGTGCCACTTCTCTGTTTCAATGCATAAGAGGCAGTTCCTAGGAGGTAACGCTCTATCACCGACCTTCTGCAAGTGATGCTAGGTAGGTTTTTTTCCCCTATGATTTTAAAACTTGTCTTGAGTTTGTTTCTGTTTTGAACGTGTTTCTGGCTTCATCAATGATTTGTTACTGTTAAATTGAAATGTGGAAAGTGTTAAGGATTTCTTTCATTTCTTTTAAAAGAGCTAGGTTGTTTTGTTCTGTCCTGTTGCTTGATATGCTTGGGTTTTTTTTTGAAAGAGTGCTCAAAAGTCATATAGTTAGATCTCTTATTACTGCTAGATCAGTTGAAAAGAAAGTATTTTTATTTGGTTTCTTTATTCTTGTTCTTCGTAGGTTAGTGAAAGGTTGCTTTTACTTTTGATAAAGAAGAAAAATTTGAGATTGATCATATTTGTGTGTTTGAGGATCAACCATTGAGTACTTGATTAGTTTCGTAGACTTTCAGGAATTCATGATTTTTCCTTTCTTTATATGCTCTTTTCTCAAAAACAAATATCATAGTTTGAGTTAGGTCTTTTTACATTTGAAGAATTTAAAAAAAAAAATAGTTTAGTGTGCCAAGTAGTTGTAGCATATTTAATTTTGGAAAAGAGATCTTGTTTCATTTAATTTCAATTTTGGTCATTAGAAGTCTTTTTGCTTGCTTGCAATTTGGAAAATAGTTCAGTGTAATTGTTTGGGATTTTTTGTTTGGAAATGGAAATTGAATCACTCTCTCTCATGTAAGTAGGGAATACCCTCAAAGATCAAGTGAAAAATTTCATGATCATGCAACATGGTTTTACTTTTACTTTCCACACCTCATGCATTCACTTAATCATATAAGATAAAATTAATGCTAGTTCTAGGTTAAAATATTTAGTAACTTGAGTGATAGGATAGAGACGTGTTCCAGCATCTTAAAACATATGAGCTGTCATTATATTTCCTCCACTGCATCTTGGGGGCTTGTAGTTCTTCCACGTACCAACCAGTATATAGAACATCCTTTCATGTACCCTTGAGGTATATAGAAAGGTACTTCATGTACTAGGTAGTATATCGGAAGGCTCCTGTCAAACGGTTGTGCATTAGAAAACACTAACATGGATTTGAGCTCCCATGTACCTTGCGTATATTGAGAAAATCCTTTTGGTTGTCTTGTTGGAGCAATACACCAATAACAACACTCGGGGAGCTATTACGCACGTGCCGTCCAAGTAGTCGAGTATTTAGGAAAGGGTACGGTCCCAATCCTTATTTTCATGTTTAACTATTGGACCCTGCGGTATATTGCAATTTGTGAATAATTGACAATCCTAGTGAGGAACCAGCTTTTTATCAGCCCCTCTTATCACCTAAGTTTTCTTATGACCTTTAGCTTCCATAGGAGTGATTTTGTGTGTGGTTCTACTTTTTAAACCCTAGGTTAGGATCTTTGTAACCGACATTCTATATGAGTTACCTTTGATATGATATCGAAGAGTTCAAGAATTACCACCCAACCTTCCTCATGTCATGGAAGAGAGCACAATGGAAGCCATGGACCAAGGTGTCACGGCTGATTCCCATGTGGAAGGAAATCCAGTTGTGGAAGTTGGGGAATAATTTACCACTTATGATAATCCCTTGGTCGAACAACCTCCTACGGCTAATACTACCTTTCATTTTCCAATCGAAGGTCATGCTGGTTCATCAAATGGGGTAGTCAATCACTCGGCTAATGACACTGGAGGGGAAAAATTTGGCGCTAATGCTCCTTTTTGGAGAAATTATTTAATCCAAGCCATTTATGAATATGGGACTACTAGGCCTTCCTATGTTACTCCCATTAGAGAGGCTCCATCGAATGAGGAAATTTTTAGGAGGCTCCAACCATCTATTGATAATTTGCGTAACTTTCAAGAGAGCCTTGCAAACATCAGTGCTTCTCCTCTTCCTCATCGTGGGTTGGCTCCTTTTCCTTGTCTTTTAGAAATGAACCCTCAAGGATATTGTTCACTTTCTTCGTCTCAAAAAACTCCTAATTTAGGATCACCATCTCATGGTATAACAACTCATGATCCAGCTCAACCCTCCAATCCTACTCATTCAATTCCAAATCCTGGTTCTGCCTCTGGTTCTTCCATATATTCTACCACTAGGGGGAAACCCCCAACCCAATTTGTTTCAATGATTAGTGGAGTTACTTCTAGTACAAAGAAAAATATCATTGTAGGACATCTAACAGCTATTTTTCCTTCCACAAATATTAATGTGGTTATCCCTCCTTCTAGTACAGATCAACCCTCAGGGGTGCAACCTGTAGTTAATCAACCTTATTGGGGTTATACTTACCTCGGAAACCACCCCCTATAATTAATGTGAATTATCAACCTACATCTTTAGGGGTTGTTTATCCGGGGACGCCTTAGCCCAAAAATATGTTTACACCATGGGGGAAACCTAATTGGTTATATATTCTTATTCCTAGAGTAACACCTATAAATACTATTGGAGGTTATGGAGGGCCACCTTTTGGTGGTATACCTTTTGGAGGACCACCCGGTGGAGGTCCAAATTACAGAGGATCACCGCCAAGAGGACCACCGCTAGGAGGACCACCACCAGGAGGACCACCTTCTGGAGGACCACCACCTGGAGGGCCCCCATCTGGAGGTCCACCTTCTATAGGACCACCACTTGGAGGACCCCCTCCACCTAGAGGACCCCCTCTACTTGGAAGAGGCCCACCTCCTATAGGCCCTCCTCCTGGAGGCCCACAACCATCAGGAAGATCCTAAGGAGGATCATGTCCAAATACACCATCCTGACATCAAATGTATCAGTCGAATTATGGTCCTACTGGTATACAAATTCCATATCAATATTACCAGTATGTACAACCTAATCGACAAATTTCATTTTTGGAAACTTTGAAATTTCCTAAATTTTCCAAGTTGATCAATGATTCCATTCAACATAGACCTTTGTGGCCTCCTATTCTGGTCAAGTTACCATAATACATTCCTAATTTTGATGGGAAGCAGGGAGAGGATCCAAAAACTAACATCATGACATTCTATTTATGGTGTTCTTCTAACTCCTTGATGGATGATTCTATCCATTTGAGGCTCTTCCAGCGAAGTTTAACTAACACGGCTTCCAAGTGGTACATTGAACTTCCACAATATTCATTTGTGGATCTCAACTCATTGGCAACAAATTTTCTTACCCATTTCCAATTGCCTATCTCTTACGAAACTAGAACGGATCTTTTAACATCTCTTTGTCAAAATACTTCCACCCATATCTCATATCATATTCATGAATGGAGGAGATGATGGAGACTCATTAAATCTCCTATCCCAAACCAACTTTTGGCGGGTTGGTTTACGAAATCCTTGTTGCCTCCCATTTCACGTGATGTGGCTATCGATGGTGTTGCCATTGAAGAGAAAGCTATTATCTGGGATTAGTATATGGATATGGTTTATTCCCAGTCTGGGACCTTGTATGATCTGATCCCTCAAGATCCTCGTCCCAACACAGATCTTGCCAAGGCACCTGCAAAAACTCATGTTGATGGGGTTGTAGGCTCAATCCATCCCCCATCCACAGTGAATTATGTTAAGCAACAAAGTACTTATGCCACTACTCCTACCCCTATGGTTTCTATTGAATTAAATGTCATTCGAACTATGCAAACACACGGTAATAAAAAGAAAGGAAAAGGAAAAGGTAAAAATTCAGGAAACCAACAGGAGAAATCCAATACCGCAACCTCGGAGAATGAAAAAAAAGGTAAGAGGAAGGCTAAGTATCCTTTCCTATTGTGTGGAGGTGACCACTTCACAAAAGAATACCCTCGTCATGAAGAAATTAATAAGTTTTTTAAACTTAACCCTACAGCATCGATACTTACTGATCCTTTTCCATCTCAACAATAGTTAATTGACCACATGTCTTCACAAGGAACCTCTAATTATAGTGAAGAAGTCTGAATGATGTTCACTGAAAATGTTAAATTGAGTACACGTACTCAAACATATGACAAACCAGTAGAGAAGAAGGACGACGGTACTTCTTGCGAGAAATTTCCTTCTACAAATTCTCCTCCTCCACCTTCATATAATGGCCCTCTTACAATTGAGAAACCTAAACTTGACTTTATTTTGCACCCACCTCAGAGTACTATCCAAAAATCTGTGTTTAATCCAAATTCTCAAGCCACCCAATTTTACAACATTGTTGAATATTTGGCTCAGGCACCTTGTGCTATGTCGACCCTGGAGATACTCCAAAGTTTCCCTACACAACATACAAATATTTTGACGTCTTTAGGGGCCTTATATCTAGAGAATACTACTACTATTCATTTTAATGTGGAGAATTATAAGTCAAGGTTATCCCACCAGCTCGCATTTCAAATCACGACTAGGGTAGTTGAGAGGAAGGTCCATCATACCGTATTGGACGAAGGATATTCCACTTCAATTTTGTCTTTGTCTTGATGGATAGCCATAGGTTCTCCCGAACTTACTAAATCACATGTACAACTTTGAAATATTTTGACAGATGAGGTTTCCAACCTTATCGATCGAGCTTGGGGGAAGACTATTTCCATTCAAGTGGAAGTGGTTGATGCTCCATTATATTACAATATTCTTATTGGGGAGAAACTAGTCTTACGCTATGACAATAGTTGCCTCTACTGTTTTTTGTACTCTCCAATTCCCTCACTTAGGGAAGATTGTGACCATAGATCAGATTTATTTTTGTTCACCTGATGTTACCACCCCTACTGCGAACAATATTCCTATGCTAGAGAAATCCCCTCTACCTTATCAGTCAGTTGGGGTAGGAATCTTGAAGGATTCAACTCTTATGGGTGTGTTTCCCTTGACCCCTCCTAGTACAGAAGTAGCGAATGTGAACATGGTTTCCACAACTGGCCACATTCCTAAAGGTAAAGAAGTTGTTGATACATCTTCTCTAGGTCCTCATGAAGCACTCTACAATGCCATACAATATGTTTCTGATGTACACTATGATTATCTTCATCTAGTGGCATTGAATCCTTACCAACTACCCTATTGGCTAGAACCCTATCTCCCCACTCTAGAATATCTCTCACATACTTTTTCGTCAGTCGAGTCTATTATGGAGATCATGAGTGCAAATGAACCTGTATGGGAATATCATCACCATAGATACTCTTTCCTTCACAATTCCAATTCGGTAGACTCCAATTTTATCTCTCTCATTAGTTTTGATATGATCGAAAATCCTCAAATGCATGTGTTGTTACAAGACACTGATTCCGAAGGAAATTTGTGTAACATCACTCAAACTACTCCCATCGACATATCAGTGAAGCCTAGAACTATTGAACATATTCATGTAGGCTAGAACTATTCAACTGAAGAAACTAAAAAATATAGAGCTCTGTTTAAATAATTTCGAGATGCTTTTTCTTGGACGTATGAAGAAATTCATGAGATGGACCCATCCATCGGTGTACGTAATATTAAGACTTATCCCACGGTGAAACTAGTCCAACAAAAACTTTGTCAAGTCCATCCTAGGAAGGATACAAAAATAAAAGAAGAGGTTGAAAAGATTTTGAAAGCTGTTTTTATTTATCTTGTACCGCTAACTGAGCGGGTGTCTAATATTGTTCCTGTAGCTAAGAAGCAGGGAACTATTAGGTTTTGCATCGATTTTTAAGATTTGAATAAGGATTGTCCCAAGTACAAATTTCCTACTCCACATATCAATCAAATCATTGATAACTATGCTAGGAGCATCATCTTCTCATTTATGGATGGATTTTCCAGCTATAATAAGATAGAAATTCTACCCACCGACCAGCACAAGACAATATTCATTTGTTTTTGGGGAACCTTTTCCTATCAAAAGGTACCCTTTGGTTTGAAAAATGATGGAGCTAAATTCCAACATCCCATGTCCTATTATTTTCATGATATTAAACACGTTGTGGAACCCTATCTGGATGACCTCCCTACTCATTCGCATCAGCGAGAGGACCACCCAGGGAATATTAGGGAAATTTTCCTTCGATGCCATCATTATCACATACGACGTAATCCACATAAGTAATTCTTTTGTGTTGAGACTGGATGTCTTCTTAGCTTTGTGGTTTCCAAATATGGAATCCGGATAGATCCTTTGAAGATAACAGCTATTTTGGACTTACCCACCTCGACCATTATTATTGAACTCCAAAATTTGCAAGGGAAGGAAAAATTTATTCATTGTTTTGTGTGCAACTTTGTAGAAAATATGCATGGCTATATTCGTCTCTTGAAAAAGAACACTCTATTCTTTTGGGATGAGCAGGCCCAAATGAAATTTTGATAATTTGAATCACGCTTTGACACATTCACTGGTGTTGCACCCCCCAAATTATTCAAAAGAATTTTTGCTTTATGTTTCCACCTCCACTACTACCATCGTTATGGTATTGGTGTAAGAATATATGAATGGACAAGAACATGTGATTCACTATTTAAGTAACAGCCTTCTTAAATTTGAAATTCGTTATTCACATGTGGAGAAGCTAGCCTTGGCTACAGTCATCGTTGTGCAACGATTTTGACACTACATTTTACTATGCACTATAACTGTCCTTGGTGATCAAAACCCTATGTATTAAATTTTGACTCATCAAGTGCTAGGGGCAAGTATTCTCATTGGATTGTTATCCTACAAGAATTCGATATTGATTTCACTAAGGTTACTTCCAAGAATTCCTTAGTTTCTGTGGAGTTAATGTGTGACCTTCCCTATGCTATCTTGGAAGTTGACCCCAATGATTCATTTCCGGATGAATTTTTGTTCGTGATTAGCACAATTGACCTGTGGTATGGATATTTTATTATTTATCTCCAAACCCAAATATTTCAGCCTAATATGTCCCATGATGATCACTGACTCATTCGTCACCACACTAAATATTATATCATTCTAAGTGACACATTATATCGGTGTGGTATAGACTCTATCCTTCGACAATGTATTACTCATGATGAGGATGAACACGTCATGAATTACTGCCACTCTGGAGCATGTGGAATATTAATTATGTCACGTCAATCTTGAGACAAAGCACATACTCGCAAGAGATTCAAGACAACTTAGACATGAAATGATGTAACGATACTGCAATAGGAGGTTGCAGCTTTGTATAATCAATAATAGAATGAGTAATACAATACAATGTCATGTAGAATGCATGAATTCCAAGCCAATTCAAATTCACTAGGAGGTCATTCGAATTGCATGGATGGGTGTAGCTTAACTGAATGTCAGCAACACTGGAGACACTTAGTTAACCACTAATCTAGCCATGATTGAATCACATTGAGTTCTAACTAAATCAGAGTGCAATAGATGAGTGAGCCTAACTAAATGTAACTCAGACACATGTCATTGCATGCAAAATATTAGGTGGTAGTGCATCACCAACCCCAAGTAGCTTCGATGAAGTTAACTGAAGTGATAATCGTCATCAGAAGTGGTTGGAGGTGCATTAGTTCACTCCAGTTCATCCCAATCATCCCAAAATAGACAATTTCAAGATGGAAGCACCTTTACAACTCAAATTAATTGATTTTTAGGTGAAACAATAATTAGTTAGCAATTAGGTGCACTTATGACACTCATATTACCCCTAAATTTCTCCTTGTTTGAAGGAGGAAGCCTAGTTAGCCTCCCCGATTGAAGTAAGGCATTGGTGTGTTCATGCTGATGTCATGGTGTGCTCATATGAATCCAATTAAGTCAATTAAAATTNAAGTTGGATAATGACTCCAACACCCCCCCCCCCTTAAGCTATACTCACAAGGAGTAAAAAATAAAATGCATGAAATACTAGGGCCCTGGAAACAAAGGCCATAGGTCACCATGTACAAAAAGTAACTCTAACAATCCTCAAAATAAAATCTAAGCGAGGAAATAGGGAAAACCCAGTGGGAAAACCCCCCACCCTTAAGATGAACACTGAATAAGTAACTTATCACCCTGATGAACTCACCCTTAATAGTGAACAGAGGTAAGTGAAATTTTTCCTAGAATCCCTTGGTCAAGCTATCTGCAATCTACTCATCTATAGGGAAGTATTGCAGAACAATGGTCTTGTCATGCATCAACTCCCTAATGTAGTGCATGTGTATCTCAACATGTTTGGTCTCAACATGTTTGGTCCTTTGCTTAATAACTGGATCTATGGAGTTCTTAATAGGACTTTTATTGTCACAAAAAATGACTGTGGACAAAGTACTACCAATCTTAAACTATGAAAGAATGCCTTGCAACCAAATAGCTTGGATGCAAGCATTCATTGCTCCCCTGTACTCGGCCTCTTCTGAAGACAATGTAATGGAAGCCTGATTTTTTATAAATCAGAAAATGGAGCCATCACCAAACATGAATACATACCCAGAAGTGGAATTCTGATCTATGGAATCCCCTGCCCAATCTGAATCTGTATAACCAACGAACTCTAGTTCAGAATCTGCAGCATAGTGAATGCCATAGGATCTTGTGCCCTGAATGTACTGAAGGTTCCTCTTGGCTTCCTTACAATTAATATCAGGATTTTTCTGCATGTATCTTGATACATCATTCATGGCATAACAAATATCAGGCTGTGAATGTTTCAAGTAAAGCAAGCTACCAATCAGCTGGTGGTAGATAGTGCAATCCATAGGTGGAGTGTTTTTTCCCTCTTCAAGGCTGATCCCTAAGAGGAAAGGGAATGGGGAAGCCTTCCATTCATCCATGTTAAACTTAATTAACAGGTCTGAAATGTATTTATACTGAGTTACCATTATCCCATCAAAGTCTTGGGAGATTTCAAACCGCAGAAATTGCTTCAAAAGCCCCAAATCGCTCATCTCAAATGCATCATGAAGAGCAGTTTTTTGAAAGCAATGGAAGCAAGTGTGCTTCCTGTAACAAAAATATCATCAAAATATAAAACAATGATAAGTAAATTACCATAATACTTCTGTATATACACATTCATATCATATTTACACCTTTGGAAGTTTTGTGAAAGCAGAAAGGAATCCATCTTGGCATACCATGATCTTGGGACCTGTTTCAACCCGTATAATGACTTATGCAATTTTCAAACCAAAGAAGGATATGAAATGTATCCCTCAGTCTGATTCATGTATATCTCCTCATTAATTTCTCCATGTAGAAATGAAATCTTTACATCCATATGATGCACCTCCTAGTGCTTGGATGCCGCAATGGCCAAAACTAGGCGGATGGAGTCCATCTTTGCCACCGGTGCAAAGGTCTCATGATAGTCCATACCTTGGACCTGGGAGAACCATTTTGGAACCATAATTTCTTTATATTTTCAGTTTGTTCCATAGGCAGCAACCTTTTTCCAAAAAACCCACTTTCATTGAACTAATTTCCTCCCAGGTGGAAGAGAAACTAGCTCCCAAGTGGCATTTTTCCTAAGAGAGTTAAACTCTTTGTCCATCACATATTGCCATCTTGGATATTTCTGAGCATGGTATTAGGACTTAGGATCTGACCCAATAATTAAATAACATTTATATTACAGCAATGATTCATTATAAGAGAGAGAAATACCTACTCTTTGAAAATCAGGCCGGGTTCTTCTTAGATCTGCAGGATTTCCAATATTTTGCCCGACGAAAGATAGTGTCTTTTTGGCCCAAGTTGGAAGATGATTTGGAATATCAGAATCTGATTCTAAACATGATGTTTTTTTCTCACTGACATCAGATATCATATCAGAAAAATACGAACCTTCACTCCCACTTTCATCACCCAATTGATCAGCAGAACATGAGGGAATTTCAGCAGAATTTTCTTCAACTAGTTCTACCTCTTGGAGAGGCTCATCGAATTTGACACTTATTTCAGTTAAAATTTGTTTTGTTATAATATTCAGCAGTTTAAATCTCTTATATTATTCTGTATATCTAATGAAAAAACATTCAATGCTTTGCGGTTGCAAATATTTTCTCTTGTCAAGCAGAATTCGAGCCCATGCAGTGGACCCGATAACCCTGAAATTTGTCACATTTGGCTTGTGTCCAAAATAGGCTTCAAAAGGAGTATTTCCTTTCACAGAGGAGTGAGGTACTCTATTTTGAATGTATGCAGCAACATTCATGGCCTCATCTCACAAATTTGCATCCAAACTTTTGGCTTCCAACTTGCATGTGGTCATCTCCTTGAGTGCCCGATTGTTTCTCTCCGCTACACCGTTATGTTGGGGAGTGTAGGAAATGGAATGTTGGATATTGATCCCACTATCTAAACATATCTGCAGAAATTCAGAACTGATATATTCCCCTCCATTATCATATCAGAGAGATTTGATCTTTCTCTCAAAGGCATTCTCAACCAGTGCTTTCAATTCAATGAATTTCTCCAACACTTCAAATTTTTTCTTGATGAAGAAAACCCAAGTGTATCTAGAAAAATCATCTATGAAGGTGAGTACATACTGGGATCCATTCATGGATGTGGTTGGCATAAGTCTACTGATATCAGAATGAATCAGCTCCAAAATACTCTTTTCTCATTTTTCCTTCCCCCGATCAAACTTGTGCTCAGGGTGTTTATCGACAATACAACCCTTACAAATTCCTTTGGTAGATTTGATGGCTGGGAGGCCTTCAACCATGGATTTTTTCTGAAGTTTCTACAAGTAATTGAAGTTCAAATGACCAAAACTCTCATGCCAAAGCTTTCTGACCTCATTTCCATGAGTCAGAAGAGCGGTGGGCCTTGCATCCGCCACAAAATGGGAAAACTCATAGGCCTTAGCATGATGGTTTGCTAAGCCTTTTGCAACAAGCTTCTCAAATGCAATATCAGTAATTTATACATCATTGGGGCTGAAAGTTACTCACTTGGGAAATCCATTATGAGTCATTTGATATACACTCAGGAGGTTGGAGTCCAAGGAGGGTACATACAGAAAATAAAAAAAGGTCCCATGCTCAAGATATATTGTACCTCTTCCTTCTGAAATGATGGTAGAATTATCTCCCATGTGGATGGGAATGATTTTGTCCATCTCCAGAGATGAGAAGGAGTCTCTACTTTCCATCATCTGATTCAAAGCTCCAGAGTCTATGAGGAGAGCATTGGGCTTCGAGGTGATTTCCATGAGAGCATGACCTTTTTCTTATTGGGTATCCCGATCTTGGCTATCTCTCTCCTGAACACTCTCCACAAGATTGATATTGTTTCTCTCCAAGAGGAGAGTCATCTCATAAATCTTCTTCTTCATGTAGGAATTTTCAGGGTAGAATCCCTTCCTGCAGTAGGAACACTTGAATTTCTCCTTTCCTTGATGTCCTTTGTTCTTGTGTTTCTTTGAGCTGGAAGGCTCTTCTTTCTGCTGGTTCTTTTCTTTAGGCTTTGGAGCTTAAAATTTAGCCTTTGGATTCTTTTGCTTCCCTTTTCCCTTCAAATATTTTGACCTCGAAGCAAACAAAGCTTTATCTTTTGAGGATTTGAGGATCCCCATATGTAGAAGCTTGTCATGCTCATTTGTAAGGGTCTTAATGAAGGCATCTAGTGAAGGCATCTTACATTTTGGATTGTTAGCTTTCCATTATGGAATGTTGAAACAAATATTGAATAATCTAGACTAATTTTTGAGAGGATAGCTAGGATGAGTTGATCATGATCCTTCTTGATCTTGCACTGCTTTAACTAGAGCACCAAATGTTTGAATTTTGTGAAAAATTCATTCATAGATTCGAAGCTTCCTGGATTCAGGGAGATCAACTTGATCTCAAGCTAATAGATCTGAAGATCATCTTTTTTATCAAACAAGGTAGCGAGATGATCCCAAATATCCTTCGAAGTCTTCAATCCCAAGATTTGGAAAAGAAGATCCTCAGAGATAGATAAGCACAAGAAACCATAAGCCTCATCCAGCTTATTCCAATATTTTATTTTCTTTGCAGCAACATTAGGCTCTAATACTGTGTTCATTGTGACTCAGTAGAGCCCTCTTGAATAGAGATAAAACTCCATATCCTCCTTCCATTGGTGGTAACTAAAGGAGGTGAGAGGATCCAGAGAAGAAGCCATGGAGTTGCTGTAGCGAATGTAGTAAAGAACCTGTAAAAACCTGCAATAAACACATTAAAGTCACCGTAAGTTCAGACAACCTGCACATTTCAGGTTTTCATCACACCCAGCATAATTGATCAAGCAAGATTGATAAACAATTCCTTTAATTGGGGTATTAAGAGGTAAACCTTCGACTTCTGGTGCAGTGTTGGAATTTGAGATTTTGCTCAATTTTGCATGCTAGATCCAGCAAAAATCATGTTTTTCTTGAATAATAGCTTCGTCCTGCCATGGCTTTGATACCATATTAATTCTGTCACAACAATATTGAGACAAAGCACATACTCACAAGATATTCAAGACAAATTAGACATGAAATGATGTAACGGAACTGCAATAGGAGGTTGCAGCTTTGTATAATCAATAATAGAATGAGTAATACAATACAATGCCATGTATAATGCATGAATTCCAAGCCAATTCAAATTCAATAGGAGGTCATTCGAATTGCATGGATTGGTGTAGCTTAACTGAATGCCAGTAACACTGGACACACTTAGTTAACTACTAATATAGCCATGATTGAATCACACTAAGTCCTAATTGAATCGGAGTGCAATAGATGACTGAGTCTAACTGAATGTAAATTAGACACATGTCACTGCATCCCAAATAGTAGGTGGCACTGCATCACTAACTCCAAGTAGCTTCGATGAAGTTAACTAAAGTGATACTCGTCATCAGAAGTGGTTGGAGGCACATTAGTTCACTCCAGTTCATCCCAGTCAGCCCAAAATAGACAACTACATGATGGAGGAACCTTTACAACTCATCTTAACTGTGTCACATCCCATCCCACCCCAGAGGCGGGAACGTGTGACCCTACTCTTCTACTTAAATTAACCATCTCTGATTCCGTTTTCGTATGATGATTCAAAATCCCTTTTCTCTTGGTTTTTAGATCTGTAGAAACAAGAATTCCTCCTGTTAACAATCTGATCCAGACTGTATATAAAATATATATCTTCCCCAACCATTGAGAGATCAAACAACTGAGAAGAATCGCAACAAAAATCAACTGTCACAGTTTGTTTTGCATCCGGAATTAGATCAACGGCTGAGAATCATCCCACAGAAAATCAACGGTGCAGAGAAATTCACTTGCGGAATTAGAAACATATCAAAATTTCACTCTCTCACCTTCCACCCCACATGTCGTATTTCACATCCCACATCCCGCATGCTGAATGGCTATTGTGGAGATCAAATTTGTGGCAATAAAAAATTTACCATAGTCATTTCCACATCCACCATCCCGCATCTCGCAAGTTACGGAAAGAAGATTTTTCCAAACAACATTTCCAAATCCTGAATCCTAAATACCGCATCCTGCATCCCACAAGTTGTGGAAAAGGAATTATGGAAGGGAAAATGCAGAGTCCAACTTCTGTAAGGCGCATTTCTGCATCCCACAAGTTGCGGAAAGGGATTTGCAGAAGGGAAAATATGTGGAAATTCAATTTGTTCATGAAAATTTCTAAGTATAAAACTGATTTCCAACATCCAGGCCATCACCAATCCGATCTATCTAACTTCATAACATTTAGAAAAATCATTGAAGTAATTAAACACGTAGATGCATCATTCATGAAATATACAGCTGAAACACAACACATTTCATTCAAGCATTCATCATTTCATATTAATTTATAAACAAGTACAATTGCAGGGATATAAACACAAGAGATACTTATCTTTATCAGAATAGTGTCCCGCAACTAGCTATGTCGCTGCAACGTTCCACCCAACAATAGGCCAATGTGCTCTTCAATCTATCAGCAACACTGCTACCCCCGAGCTGGTCATGATTTCCCCAAGGAATAAGGAACACTAGTAGACTTCCCCATATCTAAGGATATAATAAAACTCGTCCAAGGAAACTTAGTTGGGTTTATAAGACTTACACAGGAAGTGATTTACACATAGACAAAGTTTATACAAGTCACATGAGACACATCCAAGCCAACATATGGGTTTAGTAGGCTACCATCCAAGCCATCTTCTAGTTTATTTTATCAGGATTTCATAGACATTGGTTTACACTTAGCCAAAATTCACATGAGACACATCCAAGCCAACAGATGCATTTATCAGGCCACCAAGGAGGTGGAGAGACTGATTTCTAAGCTAGTGAGCTCAATCCCAAAGCTATGGACACCTACACTAGATCTAGCCTTACTTCTAAACATTTACACACCTAACACAAGAAAGCATCCCCTTCTCTGCTACATAGTCCCTTAGGCCATGCCTTCCTTTCTAGTGCTATTCAAGGTATGCAAAGAAGAAAACCAACCCTCTAGATTGGTATGTGAGGTTCCTTCACACACTATGTTTATCAAGCAATTCTAGACTCCATTTCCATTCCCCAAATTATTTCATATCTCAAACTGGGATGTACACACATCGATCTCAGTTCTAGGATTAACAAACATAATAGAACCTAGGAATACACACACACAACAATTAGAAAACTCTGGGCTTTACTTGATCCAGACCAACTACTGCAATCACCAGATTGAAAACATTTTGCTGGTCCTTCAATTTAAAAACAAAAACATGGTTCTGGCATGTGCCTTCAGGAAACGACCAACAGACAGGAAAAATTGTAGAAAGGAAAACCAACAGACAGGAAACAACCAACAGACATGGTTCTGGCATGTGCCTTCAGGAAACGACCAACAGAACAGGAAAAATTCCTGAAGGATCAAGACTCAAAGCAGTTTTGCTTACTGGGAGAATGACAGAATGTCTTCCAAAAATGTTCCACACAGTTCAAATCATGAGGGGAAGGTGAAACATGAATGCATGAGGGAAAGGCAGGCATTTTTGGTGTTTTCTTGCCCAAGAAAATTTTTAAAAAAAAGTTTTCATAAATGGGTTCTCTGCCCATTTCGAATTTATGCCCACTCTTCTATTCCCTCCCCTTATCCTTAGGAAAAATCATGCCCTCATCTCATTTTTTTGCATTGACATAGCTGGTTGCAGGTTTTTAATTAGAATTACAAATTTAACATGATGTCCAAAGTTATAACATTCAGCTAGCATAAAATACCATCGCCCCAACCTTAATCGTTGAAACAAAACACTAAATTGATGGTGGGGATTTTTCCTTGAGCTCCACACCATGATTATTTACATCATATAATTTAAATGAAAATGGGGTCAAAAATGAGGTGTTACATTCCCCTCCCCCTTCAACAACACTGGCTTCACTACTTTACAAAATTGAACAAAAATGCTTTGTTGGTACTGCCCTCAACAGTCCGCAGAATTGAACAAAAACGGATGTGCCAGTCGCATGGAATCCTCCATCTCCCACGTAGATTCTTCAGGACCTTAGTTCTCCCATTGCACCTTCACCTATCCTATTTCTAAATTCCATAGCATTATGACCTTCCTGGAGAGGATGCGCATAGGCTCGATTTGGAACTCTCCCTTTAGTTCCACCTGCATCACATCCCAATTTATTACATGGTTAGGATCATATACATATTTCTTAAGCAATGAAACATGAAAGACATTATGAGCCCTAGTGTTAGCAGGAAATGCAAGTCTATATGCAACTGGTCCTATTCTTTCAAGCACTTCAAATGGCCCATAATATCTAGGAGACAGCTTGGCACAACCCCAAAGCTTCAAGGAACTTCTCTTTTCCTTCACCCTGAGGTAAACATGATCCCCAATACTGAACTCTCTGTTCATCCTATGCTTATCTACATATTTTTTCTATCTGTCCTGAGCTGCCTTTAGATTCTGTCTAAATTTTACAACTTCCTGCTCCATCTTTGTTATGGAGAGAAATTCCTATGGCTTGGGGTACCACAACAGATAGCTTGACTCCAAAAATCAATCCTTTCCAATATGCAATAGAAATTAAATGTCTAACACTAAAGGATCAGACCTCGTACCTTATTCCGGACGGTTGAAGTAGATCCCCGTTGAGCTTTCCAACTTCAGCTTGAATTGATAAATTACTTCCTCAACAACAAGTAAACAATACAAGCATACTATATATCATGGTGTTAGATCTATTCTAGCATATATAATCAACAATGTATAAGCATTTGAAAACATCCCATGGATAAAATATTCATTCAAACACACATTATTGGACAAGAAAAGATATTTCTATTAATATCAATCAGAGATTACAATAGATACAACCTCTGTCAGCATGTCTGTGAATCGGAGAAACTGAATCCCCCACTTGGGCCTCCACCACCTCAATCCTCCATCTCTCGATAGCAAGCTCACAAGCAAAAGGAAAGCTTGGGAAGAACACAAAAGTGCTCCAAGGGACAAAGGAATGCAGACTCAAGAATAAGTTCCAGCAACAATGGACTATAGTTTCTTTGCTCTCAATTCTCTCATATGCCTTCAATGTACCATAGAGTTCCTTATATAGCTTTTCAAAGGGGTAATGAAAGGTTGAATCCGAGTGATCTCAAGGCATAGGGAAGGCCAGGAGTCAAGTGAGTCGGATCCATGTCAAGGAAAACTCCAAAAGGATTTGTATTTTTTACACATCCCGATGTACGCGATTTTAGGGGTCAAACCCGCGTATATACGCAATTAAGGGTTTAAAAGTCGTGTGTATCATTTTTCACATGTTTTTAGTGATGGTCAAGGAAACATCAAAGGACAAAAAATGGTCCAAAGGGTCTAAGGAGTCTGTAGAGGGACAGGGGAAGGCCATACAAAGTGTGATTCACCTAGAGTGGTAAAATCAGCTATAACAGATGCCCCCTAATGTGTGAGGTTAGAGGGGTCATACGATGGCTGAAATACATTATAAGTCCATCCCAGAAGTGGAGTGATGAAGAATCCCAAATGGAAGACCAGACACCCAATCAGCATAGTACAATGATACAACTCTGCACATAACTGCAAATACATATAGCAGTCTCGGATACATAAGAGTACAATGGCCATGAATAGGCATGATACAAGATATCACATAAGTGGTCATCGCCACGTACAATATACATAGATCAGAATCTCCATGATGAAGATATACAAAGGACCATGATCTCCATAATGGCTGAAGATATATAACAGATCAAGATCTCCATAGTGGCTGGAAATGTCTGACATATACTGGAATCAAGTCATGAGAGTTGAAATCTCATGAACACTGGAATGATCAAGGAGGTAGCATATAAGAGATGCCACCAATCTGGAAAATCTTCTACACAAACCGCTACGAGTACATGTCCTACTATGTGAATAGAGGTGTCAAGGTCGAACATAGTAGTCCATCATCTGATTACCGGTCATTGATGTATACCGTTAACAGACGCGAGATCACACACCGATAATGAAAATGGGAATCAAGGTACTAGAGTGCAAACTAACAAGTGTGAATAAATTTGTTGAGGTCAAACACTTGAGAGGATCCATCGATCAAGGGACATTGATGTATTCCCAAAGACTATCGATAGTGAGAGAACCTACCACTAAGGACTGCAAGTCTCAAGGCACTCAAACTGACTCTAGATTCCAATCCCAGAATAAATGATCTAAAGTCGATGGGATGAAATCTGCTGGAAGGAGGGCATTAAGGCATCCCCCATCATCCAACACGAGGTACTCAGCAAAGCTGTATAATATGGAAGGACTCGATCATAAGGTGCAAAAACCAGTAACTGTACTAGGAATGGCTGACATGCAAAGTCAAGATAACTAAAGAATGGTTGACTCAGGCTTCAACTTCCTTTGAACAAGAGCATAATGACATATGGTGGCTGAATAAAGGTAGCATAGAATCGATATACAAACTGGGACATCTCTGCGACACAGGAGGCATCAACAAAGACTCCATGGGGACTGGAAGCTTAACTAGTCGATGGAGATAAACTTAGATAAATGAGTACAGCTCCTAAAGTCAAACTATAAACCCAACCAATGGATGTGATATACAATTCTCTGTTCGAAGGAAACACGACCCGATAGCTACCAAAGATAACATCTTTCCTTATCCGGCTTTTTGGTTTTTTTATTTTTTTTGGACTTTTTCAAATAGTTAAAAAGATTGAAAAAGAATAAAATTGCTTTATAGTTACAGACTAGGAGGAGACGAGTGTCATAAGGGAAAACAAACTATTTCCAAGCAGTGGAACATACCTATGCTCAATGCAAGGATACATGTGTAGGATATCGACACTCGGGGGAAACTCCCCTCTCGGTAAAAAGGGAATCAAGCTGCAAAGGATATAAAAAATGGCTCTGCATGGCTAGACATGAAACAAGCTCGGGCTATATGGCTGAAATGCAATGTCAGGGAAGCCGGCATAAAGCTGAATAAGGAAGGAAAAGCTCATGATAATGCATTCACAACTTGACATGAGGGAGTCCTGAGGGAAATAGGCCAACAAAATATCAAGAGGATTATGAGGCTCTTGCGAAATGTCATGGCAGTACTATACAATGGAATCCCACACCCTAAAGGAGAAAACGTCATCATGGGCACCAAATGCACATAAGGCGCTAACTAGGGTACCCATGTAAGGTGAAGCTCTACCACTCATATCATGCCTCTTTTAAAACAGAAAGAAGGTTCTGTGACATAATAGAGTGGGTTCATACCTAAGGTTATGATGAAATGGTCATAAGGTCATGCAAAATGCAAATGGTGATGAAACCTAACCTATATGCCAGTTTAGACATGATACCTGAGATCGGCATGAACGGGTCAATCCAACGGCTGAAACGACACTGAAAAAGGTCCTCTACATCATGAATTAGGTCAAAAACGGTCCAAAATGATTAGAAATTGTCAAAACTATAGGAAAGGGGGTCAAAATTTGAAAAAATTTGAAAATTTTCTATAAATAGTAAACAATTCAAAATATTATAAAACATTTGAAATTTTTACCCATTTGAGCTCGGATTTTCAACAGCGAATTCTAGGAGATCCAGTTGGCGGAATCCACTACCGTTTCTTCTAGGTATTTACCCATGCTCTTCTCTTCCATTTCAATGCAACTTTTATCAAATTACATGGTCAATTGAGTCTTCTAGGCCAAACTAAAAAGGGCGATGCGGCCCACACAGAAATCGAGGGTTTTTCCATGTATAGGGCTGGATATACATGGAAAATGCCCCCAAAGCCACGTACATATGCGGATGTTTGGAAAATAGTCATGTATGAGGCCATGCATAAGGTTTTCAAGCAATATAATGGGAAAATTTGTAATTTATTGTGTAGGATGGTCCTAGAGTGGAGAGAGCATGAACATGGTGAGGTAGAGGAGGTAGTAAGGGCCGATCTAATGGCTCAACAAGCTCTATGTGCATGTGGAATCTATAAGTTTTGGTGTCTTGGTGGCTTGAGGGCCAAACCAAGACTTTTTCAAATGCTGGTGGATTACTAGGATCCAGACTCTGAGTCCTTCCATATATATGGGATGTCCCTCACTATAGAGGTGGAGGCCATATACTTCATTACTGGGCTTTCCCAATGGGGAAAAGTAGTGAACCTTTGTTCTTGTGGTGGGCCAGGAGGTGGCCTGACTATTGATGAGTACATTGTGGTGTACTGCTATCCAGACACAGAGAAGGTGGGGAGTCAAGTCCCTACCAATGATATACAGGTGCTAGGCCTAAAGGCCATACTATTGACATTGGGAAGGATAGCAGGCTTGGCATCACTCCACCAGGCCTCGTGGCCTCTGATGTTCTATGCAGTGGAGTGCATGAGACCCACGATTTATGACTGGAGCACTACACTACCGAGCAACATGAAACATCAGCTCTATGAGTGTAAGGTAGGCAGAGTGCAGAAATTCGGGTTCAGCAGTATATTGAGCACGTTTTTCTTCGAGTCTGTTCCATAATTGAGCCCCAGAGTGGATGTTCCTCTTCACAGGGTTCGAGATCTTGCCCAATGGCGTTGGGAAGATGCTATGCGCATACTGGGGGGAGGTAGGGTGTCCAACCCCTATCCAGCTGACTTCTTTCTATGGTGGTGATGAAAGATAGTTTCCATCGATGAATACCCCTATGCGGGGATAGATTTCTGGGGGGAACCGGACATGCCACTACCACCAGGATTGGCATAAGGTGATATATGTAACAAATCTCAACCCTCTCTTTTTTAATTTTTGAGTTATTTAATTTTTTTGTGTTTTCTGATTATATGGAATCAAAAGACATATTTTTGTGTGACAATGCAGTGACATCTAACATTTGTGTGCATATGCGGGACCACGATGGCCAGAAGGCTTCCCTCATCACAGACGGAGGGGAAGAGGAGATGATATCACGGGTGTGGATGCGGAGTGGATGCTCCAAAGCATTCATACTAATTTTGTGAGGTTGACACATAGGGTTCCCATGGCGCAAGTCGAGGACTTTCCTGAATCTATGCAACGCTAGGTGGTGGGTGTACCACAAGCATGGGTGCGATTATTCCAATGGCTGGCTAGAGCTGTAGTGACCTTCCATGATCACAACCCTCCTCCTCCACAGGATTAGATACCTGGGAGTCTATACATTTTGTACTACTGTGTATTATATGTTGGTGGCTCGAGAGCCCCATTTTTGTATCATGACACTATGTATTGCCACATTTTGGATGTTATATAAAAAGTTTTATGGTGATTGATTTATTTATTTACATGTGTAAAAATTGTGTTTGTGATGAATTTATTGTGAATGAAACAAATGCCAATCTAACATGTAGTTAGCATATGAGTTAGCAACTTGATTATTAATTCTTGGAATGTGTATGTATGTTCTATTGTCAAATTGTCGTTCTAATAATCTCACATGTAAGAATATTCTTAATAACATTGGATCTCTAACATGGTACAAACCATTAAGTTGTGACACTACTAACTCCGAATCAAGATGTACCTCAAGAGAGAGAATGCCATGTGAAAGGGAATCCCATATAAGCTCAATAACGACACTATATTCGGCAACATTGTTGGAAGATGGCCGCAGATATACACCTCCTGAAGACAGTACCTGACCCATAGGAGTATAAATCACCCTAGCAGTAGAGGCTGAGTTTTGAGTGTGATGGCTCGCACCATCCGTGAATCCTATGTAGGTGGAAGATTCCATTGACATCTGCCAAAAGAAATGAAAAATAATCACAAACCCGATCACGATAAGAAAAAGACCTAACTGAAAAATTGTACAATAATATACAATAACCAGCCTTGGCTGAAAATCATGCATAGTACTTCTTGAGATAGAGCCCATTTCTAGGCTCCGCCAAGGCCGTTCCCTCGTAATCCACTAACTCATAAGCACCCTTATCTAACACCCGTTTGACCACGTAAGGACCACGCCACATGGGATTAAATTTTCCTGCCCCCAAGGGTTCTTTTGGTTGATCCCACAAAAGGACCAAGTCTCCCTCACTAAACCTCCTTGGATGGATAGACTTGTCATATTGGACCTTTACGCAACGTTTATTTACTTCTAGAGCCACCAAGGCATCCCGACGCTGCTCATCAATTTGGTCAAGGTGGACCAAATGCTCCTCCAATGGTGAAGTGTCTGGTAAGAGTTCTACAACTAGCTTTAAATAAGGAATCTCACATTCAACCGACAATATCGAATCCACTCCATGTACAAGTTGATATGGAGAAAAACCCATGGCAGTCTTAACAGCGGTTCTATATGCCCACAAACCAGGATATAACATGATGTGCCAATTATTCTTGCTTTGTGCGATGGTTCGTTGGAGAATGGATTTGAGTGATTTATTCACTACTTCTACCTATCCATTCACTTGAGGGTATTAAGAGGAGGAATGCTCTTGCTTGTACCCTAACTTTGATGCCAACTCTTCCATCATATGATTCTGAAAGTGCGAGCCATGGTCAGTGACAAGCTCTTTTGGAATTTTGAACCGAGTAATAATCTAGTTGAATATGAAGTGGGAGGCTATCTCATCATAAGATTTAACTATAGGCATAGCCTCATCCCATTTCATGAATTAATCAACAGCCACTATGATATGATGGTGCCCCCGAGCCGAAACTAGGTTGCAATCCATAAAATCGAGCCCCCACTTAGTGAAGGAACCGGCGGTGATAATGGGATGGAATGGGGAAGGTTTCAAGCACATATTACATGAAAACACCTGGAAAGGGTGGCACCTCCTGACCGCATCTACACAATCCTTAAAGATCGACCACCAGAAATAACATTCTCTTAAGATCATTTGAGCTGTAGAAAGCCCAGATAAATGAACACCACACGCCCCTCCATGGAAATCATTTAGTACTACCTCAGCCTCTTCATGAGTTAAACAATGTCATAAAATGGAATCTACCCCACAGCGGTACAAATTGTTATCCACTATGAGGTAGTTCTTAGACACGTGACGTAATTGTCGTCGTTCATCTTGTGAGAGATGAGTAGGGACCTTCAATGTTCATAAATATATTATGATATCCCCATACCATGGGTCTAAAGTTGAGATTAATAATATGTGTTCATCGACAAACGTATCTTCACAAACCAACTCCTCGGCCTCGCTCTAGAAATCCCATATAAGCTCTGCAAAAATTAAATATTTCTTCGATTTTGCTGAAACAAATTTGAGATCAGATTCTTGCAGAATGACAATCCATTTATTATATTTTCCCCCAATCATCCTTTGAGTGAGGACGAATTGAAATGGATTGACATGGGCTACAACCAAGGTCTGGTGAAGGAGAATATAATGTCTCAACCGATGAACCACATGTACGAAAGCTAAAGAAAGCTTCTTGACATGAGAATAATGAATCTCTGCATCAATAAGGTTCCAGCTCAGATAATATATGACATGCTCTTGGAGCTCCTCATCCTCTTGAACCAAAACCATACCAATCGTCTCCATGGATGCGGCCACATATAATAGAAAATCATGGCTATAGTCTGGGGGACTAATCACCGGGGCCGATGCTAGGGCTCGCTTGAGTGCATCAAAGGACTCCTGAGCTCGCTCATCCCAACAAAAGGTGGTGTCCTTCTTCAATAAATGCATGAAGCCTATATTCAAAATGGAAAAGTTCACAACAAATCTCTATAAGAAGTTTGCCATGCCTTGCAAACATTGAAGATGACGAATATTCTTCAGGGGATACAACTGAAGTATTGCCTCAACCTTCAAAGGGTCGACTCTTATACCCTCTTTAGAAACGATGAATCCTAACAAATGACCTAACTTCACACAAAAGATGCACTTATGAGGATTTAATCTAACCAAATAATGCCGCCATATTTCGAATACCAATCTCAAGTGATAGGGATGATGCATTCTCATACGAGAATGAGCAGCAAGGTCATCCAAAAATACTTCGATAATTGACTTGAGATCATGGAAGATCAAGGTCATTGCCCGCTGAAATGTAGCTCTGATGTTTTTAAGGCCGAAAGGCATTTTTCGATATGCAAAATTTCCCCAAGGACAAATAAATGCAGTCTTATGTTGGTCCTTAGGTTTAATTTGTATCTGATTAAATCCAAAAAATCCATCCATAAAGGAAAAAACCTCGCTCCCTGCACACTCATCCAAAATCTGATCAATAAATGGTGTGGGGAAATTGACCTTAGGACAGGCACGATTCAAATCGTGGAAATTAGTACATATGCAGATCGCTCCTTACTTCTTATCCATGGGAATGGGGTTTGAAACCCACTTTGTCAAGGGAACGGGATAGATAAAACCGGCTTTTAACAGCTTCTCTATCTCTGCCTTAATCGCGGGTGCTTTCCTAGGATTCACCGCATGCAAGCGTTGTCGAACAAGCTTAGCATTGGGATAAGTCTTAATCTCGTGCTCGATAATATAAGGGTCGATACCTGGCATTTCATCGTAAGACCAAGAAAATATGTCACGAAATTCCTTAAACAACTCGGTGTATTCTTGAATCTCAGCATGGGAACATTCCACCCCAATATAGACATTCTCTATCTTGTCAGGATCGCGAGAGATATTGATAGGAATCATTGAAGATATGTTCACCATGTTTCCATCATCCATCTAACCAGGAAAGTTTAACGGAACCATAGGAATACCAACTCTCTCACTAAGAACCACCCTAAATTCCTCACGCTCCAAGCGGTCAAGCTCAGGAAGAAAGTAAGATCTATGATGGAGTTCCTCCCATGGTGGCTCAACTCCTGACATAGCCTCAATAATCGCTTCATCAAAATGGAAAATCGTATCAAGGAAGTTGTGTGCGTGAGAAGACTGCACTACCCATGCCGATAGCATATAAGGGTCCTCCTCCTCTATCCACGAAGAGGAAGGACTAGGCTCTACAGCACACTTGATATTAGCTTGATAAGCTATCATAGTTGCAGGCAACAACATGTCCATCATGATGGGACCACTCAGAGTACTCGGTGTAGGAAGAATCCAAGGATCTTCCATATGACTCGTGAAAAAAAGACACCGATCTCATAGATGTCGAAGCCTCACTAGAACTAGACCCTATCATAAGAATCGATGCAGGACAACTAAAGCTTCCCATGAGGGATGGATACATGCCTACACCCACACTCCCAGTTGCCAGCTGAGAGTGTTCAACGATCGGGATCGAATTTCCTAAAGATGTAGTAACAGATGGATTCTTGAATGTCGTTTGATCAATAGTGACTATCTTCCTGTTATGTGGAAAGAATACAATGTGAAATAGGGAAGAAGCAACAGCTTGCATACTGTACATCCAATTCCTACCCAGCAAGATATTGTAGTCAAGGGGCACATCAACCACCTCGACCTCTATCGCAATGGTCTTCCCTCCCAAATGGAATTTAAGGGAAGGAAGGATGCCGTGCGGCCTAAACAATCTCCCATATAACGCAGTTAACATGGTTGCTGATTTAGATAGCTCAGGGGAACCTAAACCCTTCCAACATGATAAATACATCACAGAAGCAGCAACGCCTTCGTCAATCATAGTGCGCTTGACGGTCATATAAAGACATTCTACGTGAATCAAAAGAGACACATAGTAAGGTAAGCGAGGATGAAGTCCTGCGGTTTCAAATTTAATCACAAAGGAAGAACCATCATCATTTACACCAAGGGTAGAAAGCAACACCTTCCTTTGTGAAGGACAACTCTGAAGCACTTCCAATGCAGGCATCGCACAAGGAGTGTTACCCAAATCCTCGACAACTGAATAGTTCTGGGCATCTCGGGCATTAGGATTGTGCCCCGAACTCTTAAGGACTCCCTTAGGAATGCGAGGTGCAGCTTCAATTTTATCCATAGGTTTCTCAATATGCAAAGGGGACCCTGGTGGATTAGGTTCCTTTCCTAGGCTGGGTTGTGACGAACCATAATCTTTCGCATGGGTCACAACTTTCGCAGCACGGACCATGTTAATGCAACCATGACAACTACCCTCCGGTGGATCTTGATTACCACCAGACTAGTCATGGGACCTCAAGTTCATATTTGATTGTGAGGTAAAGGGTTAGTTAGCAAAGCTGGGCCTTGTGCCAGGAATCTTGAGGCTTCATCGATACGAGGGCACAAGTAAGTGAGGTGATCGTCCTTACATAACTTGCAAGGGAACTTAAACTTACGTTTAGCTTGCTTTTCCCCCCTAGCATTACGGCCATTATTGTCATTACTATTAGCATTCTCATTATTATTCCCAGCCTTTTGATTATTCTTAACCTTTTTTCTATTTCGTCTGGGCTTCTAGTTACCCTTCTGGTCCGACGATTGCACAGAAAGTACACTCACTGTTTGGGTGGGTTGAGATGAAGCTGAAGCTTGTCCCAAAGTAGATTGGTTGATTGACAATTGAATCACTTGTTTTGCAACTAAATCTGCAGGTTTCGCACTTGCACAACCCACAATTCCATCATCATGTGGTCCAGGTTTGACTTTGGGGTCAAAACTAGAACACGGAGCATTAGGAATAATCTCATATAACAAACTGGACTGAGCATAAATCAAGTCCAGTTCCTGCACCCTAAAAATTGCTTGTTCCTCATTCTACACTCTGGATGTAGAAACATCCTTCACTATATATGGCAATAACGACTTAAGGAACCATTTGAGGAGGAATTCTGGTGGTATAAAGGCTTTAATTAACCTCTTCTGTCTATGCCACTCTTGGATATGAACCAAGATATGTGTGGCTTTATCCTATTGAAATGTCGACAAGAGTTCAGTACCAATGTCATAATGCACTGGTAGCTGGAAGTGGTTAAGAAAAGTCATCGCTAGATTGTCAAATAAAGTGAATTCCCCCCTAGGTAGCTCTATATACCATTTCATGGAAATCCCTGTAAGGGTGCGTTGAAATAGCCTTAAACGGATGGATTCTTGGTGTAAGGAATTCAAAGATCACCATAGGTGAAAGGTCGTAATATGTTTGCTTGGATCCTCTCCTAGTTTTCCCTCGAACTTAGGTATGTTTGAGGGAAGCTTAGTAGGGACAGCCGGCCAAGCCAGGTCATGAGCTACAGGATCATTCATCAATCTCAACAAGTCAGGAAGATTCAACATCACAAGGAAAGGGAGCCTAGGATGATGAGGTTGATGGACCGCTCCCTGATTCAGATAGGTCTGATTACCACCATGGCCTTGGACATAGTGCCCTCCTCCTGTCTGACCCGTATAGAATGGCATGGAAGCACCATAGTGTGGTGGACCTTGACTATTAGGAGATACAAAGCCATAATTAGGAGAATAAGCAGGTTGTTGATACCTGCCCCCATAAGGTGAAGAACCCTATCCATACTGCCTCCCATAATAGGGTCCATAAGTCATCGCATGAGATGTCAAATGAGACACTTCGTAAGTGAGAACATACACTCCGGAAGTAGGAATATACATTTCGGAAGTAGGAATATACATTCCAGAAGTAGGAATGTGACTTCTAGAAGTATGAGCATGACCTCCCGAAATAACGGGTGGTACATGAAGCTGAGACATGACCGGTCTAGTAACCACAGTACGGATATAACTCGTAGCAATGTTTCGGCCCGAAGGACCACGTGAATAAGGTGGAGGGTGAACATTTGAAGAACTAGGGACAAAAGAAGGAGGGATCTGTGTGATTATATATGTACTATTCCCTATAGTCACTTGTCTCGGATCTGGTATCCTAATAGGATCACTAACCCTAGACCTAGGAGGAATATGTGATGTAACTTCCACCACCGAGATGGAAGGTGCAATGTGACTAGTGTTCCCAAACCTCTCCACATGGTAAGGAATGAGAGTGCCCTGAGGCATAGTGTTAGGCTCGAACTTAGATTCGACATGAAATGCCAAATCATGTGTGGGAAAACTAGACATACCATAACTACCATAACTAGTGCTGGTGGGTTCAAAATGAGTCTCGGCATCCTCCGGCATTCCATACCGGTAACGTGTCAATGGGGAATCAACCCTAGAGTGAGTAGGTCTATCATGAAAAGTTTCTATCTCAGAAATCATAGGACCTAACTCAGCCAAGTCGGGTGAAGGATTGTAAGTAGGAGTAAACTCCATCTACATGAATGGGAGAAGGTGGTTCAGAAATACCTTCTATATGGTCTCCCATTGTGTGTGAATCAATGTGCAAAGTAGTCTGCCTAGACTGTCTAGGTCTCTCTCCCAAAGGAGGAGGAGATGCAGAAGGCAGAAGTCCTGCTAAACGATGAGAATGGCGAGGAGCTGCACCCGAATCCACAATGACTCAAAATATAGAAAAGACTCTCTATTTACGTAAACCCTAGGCAAGCTATCGTGCATAGAGCAATCGCCAATAAAATCTAAAGACAAATGCAAGAAATCAAGGGCAGGATAAATGAGCTCTCGAATGAAGCAGGTATGTCTCACCTAGGATAGGCTTGAGACTCCCATACACAATAAGCAGAGGTATGTAACCAATTATTGTGGCCCTCGGCTTCAATGTGTAAAGCAACTGTGTTGTCTGACCCTAACATGGACGGGACACTTGTAGAATAACCCCTGCAAAGTACCCCCTTGATATCCTAGGTAATGCCACTAAGGTCACCTCAATATAATCAATGCTCAGGCGGACAGTAGCAGGAGGGATTGACCGTATGGGCAGGGTAGCAAAGCCCAAAACTCTCGAAAGAGCCCCCAGATACGAATACAGTCATAGAAATATCTCCGGTTCTACTCAGTTATGACTAGGGCTCATCCCAATCAATAACTGCTCATACTGCCTCATTCTTAACTCCCTTTTGAGAGGAGGATCCTGAGAAACACTGGTTATACCAAGGATTTCACACACTCACCTGGACAGACACATACATGTTGTTGTTTAATGGTCTTAGAGAATTCACTCACAATGATCTATTCCAAGACCCTAAAACCAAACTTGTTGGTGCACCCTATAAAAGAAAAGAGTGTAGTTCATTTTAATTAAGCGTTGATTTTAATTGGCTTTAGTACTAAAAAGATGGATATGGTCGTGCAACTAATGGTGTTATGACACAACATGAAGTAAAATGCACACCTAACAATCAATGCAAATGCATTGTGTCCATGAAAACAGGGTATGCTACTACATGAAATGCACATTTTTTCTTCAAATGATGAATGCAAGATTTCCTATATGAAATCCTAACTAATACTCCAAAGCAAATCTAGTGCAAGGACAATGCAAAATGCAAAATGCAATGCATGATGATAAGCAAATATTTTTGGATTTTTTGAAATAAAATGAGATACAAAAAGCAAAAGAATGATTCTACAACCCCCAAACTCTGCAAGCACACTCAAACAACAATCAAGCAAAGCACTAAGGTAAAAGAAATATAATGCACTAATCCCAAACAAAAAATCGAAAATGCCATGAGAAGAACCTTCTTAAAAAAAAAAAAAAATTAGCCTAAAAAACACGTCTCTGGTCAGAAATAGAGGTATAAACAGGCTCAGGCAATGTCAAAGGAGACTCAGCAATCATCAAACTTCACCCAACAACCATTTAACTTCCACTAAAAGGAAAAACTAAGGGCATACACGACTGTTCACAGTAAACCCGTTTGTATATGCAGAAATCACAGAGAAACCTGTGTGTATACGCGAATGTGAGTTAAAAAATAGCATACAGGAAGAAAGGTGCATACAAATCAAGGCAAATAGACAAGCTAAGACAAAATTCACACCAATCAGACACTACCAGGAAAACATGTCCCCAGAATCGACATAGAAACAAGAGAGAAAGAGCAATTCAAAGTCATTGAATGCCGATAGAACAACCCCCAAAGGACAACTACTAGGAACTCCCCGGGGGAGTCTCCAATTCTGTTAGGAAGAGAAATTCCTATGGCTTGGGGTACCACAACAGATAGCTTGACTCCAGAAATCAATCCTTTCTAATATGAAATAGAAATTAAATGTCTAACACTAAAGGATCAGACCTCATACCTTATTTCGGATGGTTGAAGTAGATCCTCGTTGAGCTTTCCAACTTCAGCTTGAATTGATAAATTACTTCCTCAACAACAAGTAAACAATACAAGAATACTATATATCATGGTGTTAGGTCTATTCTAGCATATATATTCAACAATGTATAAGCATTTGAAAACATCCCATGGATAAAATATTCATTCAAACACACATTATTGGACAGGAAAATATATTTCTATTAATATCAATCAGAGATTACAATAGATACAACCTCTGTCGGCACATCTGCGAATCGGAGAAACTGAATCCCCCACTTGGGCCTCCACCACCTCAATCCTCCATCTCTCAATAGCAAGCTCACAAGCAAAAGGCAAGCTTGGGAAGAACACAAAAGTGCTCCAAGGGACAAAAGGATGCAGACTCGAGCATAAGTTCTAGCAACAATGGACTATAGTTTCTTTGCTCTCAATTCTCTCATATGCCTTCAATGTACCATAGAGTTCATTATATAGCTTTTCAAAGGGGTAATGAAAGGTCGAATCTGAGCGATCTCAAGGCATAGGGAAGGCCAGGAGTCAAGTGAGTCAGATCCATGTCAAGGAAAACTCCCAAAGGATTTGGATTTTGTACACATCCTGATGTACATGGTTTTAGGGGTCAAACCTACGTATATACGTGATTAAGCGTTTAAAATTCACATTTATCATTTTTCACATGTTTTTAGGGATGGTCAAGGAAACATCAAAGGACAAAAAATGGTCCAAGGGGTCTAAGGAGTCTGCAGTGGGACAGGGGAAGGCCATACAAAGTGTGATTCATCTGGAGTGGTAAAATCAGCTATAACAATCTCCATGAGCAATTCTAGACTGATCACAACTCTGTTCACTGGGTTATCCCAAGTTATTGGTGTTTTGCACCTCTTGCCATACAAAGCTTCATATGGACTCATCCCCAAGGATGCTTATTGTTCATTGTTATAAGAAAATTATACCAAGTGTAAATAGTCTTCCCACTTAGATGGTTTGTCCATCACATACATGCAAAGCATGTATTCAAGCACTTGGTTAACTCTCTTAGTCTAATCACCAGTCTAAGGATGGTGTTACCACCTAAGTTGTACTTAGTGGTTTTTTATCAAGTGAGCCTAGTGAACTGAACAGGGTTAACTTGTTCGGACTTCAAAAATACCTTTGGAAGTACTTCTGGGAAGTGCTTGTTGTATCATATCACATGTTCATACCCCATGGGGGAATTGTAATAAATGTTCTGGCATGATAGTGTCTGTAAAAGACTCAGTCTCTTAGACTTCATTTGTCAATCTAATCAGCCCAGGGTGTTTTTTCCCTTGGTTAATATTGGTTGTTGAATAAACGACTGATAATTTCTGAGTTTTTCACTCCATACCTCCAAAGTTGGGGTGGTCGGCTTGGCATTTGGGCCTATTGAGGTTATTAGAGTCTATGTGTCAATGAATAAACATGCTAGACATATTTTTTTGAGTCATATGAACATGTCTAAGTCCCCCTAGGTGTTTTTCAATTTTTCAATTTTTTAGTTTTTTCAGTATTTTTTTATTAAAATTTAATTTTTCCAAAACTTAGGCTATTTTTTAATAGTTTAATTGGAAATTTTGATTTTGTAATAAAAGTGGGCCAAATAATCGGTTTCAGTCATGTAGGTGCTCATTTTCAAGATAAGAGCACCATGTAAACCCATGGACCCACTTTTTCCTAAGTTTTGAGTGATCTTCCATCACTCAGGTCAGAAAGCCCCAAAAATCAATTATTGATTATTTTAATTAATAAATTGATGAATAATGGAGCAAATCCAAAATCAATAAATTAGTGGATACTCAACCAATTTGATTGAAATCAATCAGATCTAGAGCAGATTGACTGGATCTGACAAATCCTTGACTAAAGGAGGGGATCAAATCAGGTCTAGAGTTGATCTACAACTGTCTTCATGGGGAATTACACCCTCTCTCTCTCCTCCACACGTGTGGACTCTCCTGGATGCTCTGTGGGTCGATGTGTCAGTGTATGGGTTGATGTGTCAGCTCAATCAAGCCCCTGGTTGACAAGTAGGCTCATTCCAACTTCAGTTCTGCATTGATGAACTCTCCATCAGTTGATTTCACTTGATTCCATGAGGAATTGTGCCCCCCCTAGGCTAGATGGCTTGTAATTTGTATATATCCAGGCACATCCTCCTCTTCCAAGATAGTTAGAATTGGGATTGAGGTGCTGCTGCTATTGTATTGTTTTTATTCTTCATTTGAAATAAAGAAAATATTTGCAGGCCAGACGGTGTTGTTCCATTACATGTGTGGATGATTATTGCCATTATTTCACTGAGGTAACCTGTATCTACTTTCATTTCTTGCTATTTGCTTGTAGATCTGTGGTTAATATTGGTAATTAGCTTATTAAAATATTGATAGGAAAGGTGTTGTTCAATAATTTTATTGACTATCACTCTCCTTTGATACATGTTTAGAGATCTAGATTTAGCATGTCCTATAAGCTTATATGCATGTTATCTTGAATATCTTTGTATGTACTAATCAGATCTCACAGGTTTCTTGGCAAGTTCTTTGATTTCAGCTGATTTGCAGGTTCATACTTTGGAGAGGATGCTGATATAGCTTGCTTCTTCATTATCTTCAAAACATTTCAAAGGAATAGTCCCTCGACATTCCACCTGAAATCTCTACTACGGATCTCCAAGGAAACCAACATTTCTTTCCTCCTCTTCCTCCCTCAAAATCAACACTTTACCCAGTTACTTTGTTCAGTTCATAGCTTTGATTTCATATGGATCTATTTCATCAAATTCAAATACACATAGATCTGATATTTCATAGCTCACAGTCTAGATCTTGCACTCAAAAAAGTTTCATAAGCATTCTAGATCTAGCTTTAGGGAAATCGTCCTTTTTGCATGAATTTTAAAGAAAACTTGTAGATCACATGCATTAGATTTATTTTCACTATTATAAAATTTAATATTCTAAAATATCAGTGCATTTTTATTGGCTGCACAAACAGAAATCCAAGATCCCAAGGAAAGCTTGCTTTCCTTGGTTCCCTTTTCGCCCGTTTAGCTAGTTTAACTTCAATTTTTTTTGAGATAAGGTAGGTTGATCCAAAGGTGCTATTAAATTGATTTTGGGCATTTTTTATTCTAACATGCTCGCTGTATTTTATCATGCCTGACAGAAAACAAAGGAAGCTGCTGTCCGAAGTGGCCTCAAGAGCATTCAAATCCCCCCAGGGGTCTCCCTTTGCACCAAAAAACTCAAAATTTTTCCAAAGTTGTAAAATCTTGGTTTCAGTTTGTATAAGGACCAATAAATTTCTGATATATCAGTCCTCTGATACTGTAATCATTAATAAATAAAATCATTTTTGGAATAGGCTCTTTCGAGCCCATTCCCCATCCCCCCTAGGGGGATTTGCATCGGTGCCCTTTTCGTCGCTTTTTGTTTATTTATTTTTTACTAGAATTGATATAATTTGAAGGATAGTATACTTTATTTTGTTATCAATTCCATACTCCATATCTTACATTTCAAATTAATCGTAATACTTACCCCAGGATTTCTCGATTGACCCAAAAGGGGAAAGAGATTCGTGGTAGGATTAATTAGAAAACCAGAATTGTGTATTTGTTTTATTTTTCGTATTTTATTTATCATCAATTTTAAAATTAACCCCTCCTTGATTCCCCGATTGAGATCCACTTGGATCGAAAGAGGTTCCTGGAGGGTTTTCCTTTTAAACAAGAACACTCAGTTTTAAACTTATAAAAATTGACAAGACTCCAGTGTGTATGCTCTACACTTGGCTGTAGTTCGTCTGATTAGTCAAGTTGTATCAAAAGAACTTGGGTGACTAGTATAATTAGGACTCACACTCCCCAACTGACAAGCCATCAGGTGAAAATCCAACACCTAGATCAAACCTTTACGGTGGAAAAATACCCAAAGGAAGCAGGAACTTACTGAAAAGTGACCTCGGGGCGCCAATCTCTGTCACACCCTAATGGGTGCATTACGAACAATAGCCCCAGATACTCCATTTCAGCCCACATATTCCTTGCGGGTAGCCGTGAAGGTTTAGTTTTGGACATACTCCAAGTACTCTCGGGTATATCTGGAGTCCCCCCTTTGCCTAATTTAATCAACTCATACTTCACATTTAACTTAAAACATACCAAGAGGCAATCGAAAAACATTCACTCCAAGCACATGCAAGCATATTGATTCTATTTTTGACTCCATTCTAAGGCACTGGTTAACTTCTTGCTTTATATATATATTGTGTTTTGTATTGTGTTTTAGTATTGGTCTTTCGTGTGTTCATATTTTACATCTTTCCATCTGTGATTATCTATAGTTAAATTGAAAACTCCTAAATAACTTAGTCAGTTTAAACATCACAACACTAAGTAAGTCTCCTTAGTAACTTAATAGGGTCTACCCCCCTTGGCTCCGCTAGGAGTTGAGCCTAAACGGAGGAGTCAAGAACAAGGTGACAGCCTTGACTCGAGACTTGCCCCCAAGGACACACTGAGTGGCTTGAATATTTCTGCCACGTGACCCAGGTGTGTGAAAGGCGGCAATAGATGGTAGGCAGTGATGAAATTCAACTTTGTCCCCAAGTCTGCAAACAATCCTTTACAAAAATTAGAGGTGAACTTAACATCTCTATCAGAGACTATTGCCTTAGGCAATCCATGCAATTTAAAAATCTCCTTCATGAAAATATTAGCAATTTCATTCGTCTTGTGCATGGACTTAACCAGTATAAAATGAGTTTCCTTCATCAACTTGTCCACCACAACCATGATGGAATCATGTTGTCTCCAAGTCATTGGAAATCCTGTAATAAAATCCATGGAAACAAATTCCCATTTCCATTTTGGAACTGACAAAGGCTGTAACAAGCCTGCTTGGTGTTGATGCTCCACCTTTACCTGCTGACACTTCATGCACCTTGAAATATATTCAGCCATGCCCTTCTTCATGCCTAGCCAAAATTAATTCTTCCTTGCGGTAGCAATTGTCTTCTGATATCTTGGGTGGCCAGAATATGGAGTTTGATGGATTTCATCCATAACAACCCTCCTCAAATCTACTACATTGGGAATGTAAATTATGCTCTTATAAGTAAGAAGTCCATCTTCTTCTAACTTATAACCTTCATACTTATTTTCAAGGATTTGCTGCTGTAATTTGTCCCTTACCTGCGCATACATTTGATCTTCAACATTATGATTAATAATCTGTTGTCTCAAATCTGATTGGAAAATGCTAATAGATGCCACATGCATTCTTGTACTTTGTTGCTGTGTGCATAAGATACCTTGTTCTCATTTCCTTTTATGTGCTTTATTTCAAAATCAAACTCACATAAAAATTCCAGCCATCTAGCTTGCCTAGCATTTATAGTCAGCTGATCAAACAAATATTTCAGACCACAGTGGTATGTCCTTAACTCAAATTTTCTACCCATCAAGTAATTCCTCCACATATTGAGAGCATGTACTATGGCTGCAAGTTCCAGATCATGAGTAGCATAATTCCTCTCATGCTCCTTTAGCTTTCTAGATTCATAGCATATCACGTGGTTGTCTTGCATAAGAACTCCTCCAAGCCCTTGACTACATGCATCTGTACATACCAAAAAATATTTCTCTAGGTCTACAACTTTTAAGACCAGTGCACTTGTGAGAAGATACTTCAACCACTGGAAACTTTCTTCGCACTTCAAGGTCCATTCGAACTTTATCCCCTTCCTTTGCAAAGAAGTGATAGCATGTGCAACCTTGGAGAATCCTTCAATGAATATCCTGTAGTATCCGGCAATCCCCATAAAATATCTTACCTATGTCACATTATTTGGAGTAGGCCAATTCTTGATAGCTTCAATCTTGTCAGGGTCCATGGATATACCCTCTTCTGAAATAATGTGGCCCAATTACTGAATTCTATCTTTATAAAAGTCACACTTACTCAACTTTGCATACAGCTGATGTTCTCTGAGAAATTGCGATGTCAATCTTAGATGTTCTTCATGCTCTTCTTCATTCTTAGAATAAACAAAAATTTCATCAAGGAAAACAAGAACGAATTTGTCCAAATACCTGTTGAAGACACGATTCATAAGGCACATAAATGTTGCTGGTGCATTTGTGAGACCAAATGGTAGCACTGCAAACTCATAATTTCCATACCTTGTTCTGAAGGCTGTCTTATGAATGTCTTCATCCTTGATTCTCACCTGATGGTAACCAAACCTCAAGTCAATCTTGAAAAATACCTTTGCTCCTTTCATTTGATCAAATAGGTCATCAATTCTTGGCAAGGGATATTTGTTCTTCACCGTGACTTTGTTCAATTTCTTGTAATCAATACACAACCTAAGTGTACCATATTTCTTCTTCAAAAATAGAACTGGTTATCCCCAAGGAGACACACTCGACCTGATATAGTTTTTCTCCAACAGTTCTTGCAGCTGCATCTTCAGCTCTAAGATTTCTGGTGTACTCATTTTGTAAAGTGCTTTGGACACTGGTGCTGCTCCTGGCACAAGCTTAATCGTAAAATCAATGTCTCTCTTTGGAGGAAGCCCTGGAATCTCATCAAGAAAAACATATCTGAATTCTTGCAACACATGATAGTCTTCGAACTTGAGATTTTTGTTCCATGTTGCCTCCTCAATATGGGCTGCATACAATTGACAACATTTTCTACAAAACTTCTATAATTGCATTGCTAAAATATTCCTCACATAGATTACCTTTGGAATGCCTCTTACAACTACTAGGTTCATTTCTCCATCCATGCATTCAAACTTCTTATTGTAATAGTCAAGCTTCACCCTGTGAGCTTATAACCAATCCATTCCAATGAGAACATCATAGGAACCAAGTGCTAGAGCATTCAGATCTACACAAGTGACCAATCCATTCATCACTAATGGACATTTCTCTACCACTTCACTAAGCTTTCTTTTAGTTCCAGTGGCTAGCTAAACTAACCATGATTTGCTATGATTTACTTTCTTAAGAGCACAAACCTCCACTACTCTAGGAGAAATATAACTGTGAGTAGAACTAGGGTCAATCAAAATAGAAATAGATTGCTCAGCAATCTTACCTACAACTTCAGCCACCATTGACTAGTGATATTCCTGGTGGTCTTCTAGTGCTGCATAAATTCTAGTTACATCCCTTGCTACTTGTCCCACTGTTTCTGCCTCTTGAATATTGTATGTTGGACTTGCATTCTCATTCTCAAGTGGACAGTACCTGTGCATGTGGGTTCCTCCAAATTTCCAACATTGGAGTGGTGCTTTGTTCTGTTGTGGATCTCTTGGCTCTTCTCCCACCACTCTAGCTGTCTGCTTCTCAACTTGGGATAGCTGCTTCTACTGATTCTTGAAATTAGAAGGTTTGAACCTTTCTTCCTTTGATCAGAATTCTCATTCAGCTTGTTCTTCCACTCCTTCTGGTAGTCAGGTTTTCTCTTTATTTGTTCGTAGCAATACTTAGCTTTTCTTATTGCCTCTTCCAGAGTTCTGGGTTCATAGAACTCAATTTGGTCTTTGTAGAATTGAGGCAGTCCACTCAGAAAGTGCTGGAGTTTTACCTTCTCATATTTAATATACCTAACATACCTCAACAGTTCCAAGAACTTGTTTGCATATTCCTCCATGGTATGTTGTCCCAATCTCAACTCATGGAATGCTTTTATTTTGTCATCATAGTATCGGTCAAAGAGGTACTTCTGCTTAAAATATTTCTGGAACTATTTCTAGAAAATCTTCCTTTCATTTATGTTCTTTACTTTCCTGAAGTGTTCCCACCAAATAGACGCTCTCCCTATCATATTAAAAATGGCTACTCAAGCTTTCATATTTCCAGAATAATCTTGGACTTGGAAATATTTTCTTATTCCTAGAAGCCAAGCTTCAACTTCTTGACCAGTCTTTACCTCACCATTGAAGGTAGGCGGTTTTTCCTTTGAGAGCATTTCTGGTAATGCCTCTTCCTCCTACCCCTATGAGATGAAGAGCCTGAATCTTTAGTGGATATTTCAGAGTCATACAACCCACTAGGATATATCTTCCTTTTTTTCTCATGAGAGGAAAAGCTTGAACAATTAATGGGTTTTTTAGAGTTAGACGACCCACTAGGAGATCACTTTTCTCCTCTAGCACTATTCTTACTTCCTTCTGGCTTTATTTTTCAGTCCCCAGAGTTCGTCTTTCTTTGAATGTCTGTCAAACTGTGAAATATGGCTGCGTTCAGCTGATTCTGCTCCTCATGAGCCTTAATTAGTCTTTAGTTTTATGCTCTATAGCTCTATATCTCCACCTTGAGGCTTCTCATGGTGGCTGCAAACTTTGGGGGAGTATCTTGAAACCTCCTCCCATTAGACTATGTCTCAGCATTTCCAATTCTTACATTTTCCCCCATAGCATCTTCCTCATGGGCATTGGGCTCTCATGCATAATCATTCATATTGTATGTCCTCATGGTCGAGCCAACTATTTAGAATTGCACTACCCTTTATGAAGGTGACTGTAATTCTGCAAAAATGTGTTAGATAACAAAACTGTTAGATATAATGAAAACCAAAATCACTTGCCCACTATTAACCAACAGCTCTGTAACTATCCAACTCAGCCCATTGAGGCTGAACATTGTAACCACTTTTCTTTCCCAACCCATCCAGGCCCAACGCTGCAACCAACAGCTTTGATACCACACTGTCACGTCTTCTCATGCCCCAAAGGAGAGAACACAATGACCTAACTCTTATACTTGAGTTACCCATCTCTGATTCTGCATTCATATGACGATTCCCAATCCCTTTGCTCTTGGTTTTCAAATCTGCAGAAATAAGAATTCCTCCTGCTAACAATCTGATCTAGACCGTCTATAAAATATAAATCTTCCCCAACCATTGAGAGATCAAATGGCTGAAAACAATCGTAGTGGAAATCAACTGTCACAGTCTGTTCTGCATCTGGAATTGGATCAACGACTAAGAATCATCCCACCGAAAATCAACAGTGCAGAGAGATTCACTTGCGGAATCAGAAACATATCAACATTTCACTCTCACACCCTGCACCCCACATATCGGATTCCACATCCCACATCCCACATGCAAAATGGCCGTTGCGGAGATCAAAGTTGCGAAAATACAAAAATTTACCATAGTCATTTCCGCATCCTGCGTCCCGCAAGTTGCAGAAAGAAGATTCACCCAAACAAAATTGTTTCATCCCAAATACCGCATCCCGCATCTCGCAAGTTGCGGAAAGGGAATTGGAGAAGGGAAAATGCGCAGTCCAACTTCTACAAGGTGCATTTCCGCATCCCGCATCCCGTAATTTGTGGAAACAAACTTGCAGAAGGGAAAATATGCAGAAATTTGATCTGTTCATGAAAATTTCTAAGTATAAAACTAATTTCCAACATCCAGGCCATCACCAATCCGGTCGATATAACTTCATAACAACTTAGAAAATTCTTTGAATTAATTACACACCTAGATGCATCATTCATGAAATATACAACTAAAACAAAACACATTTCATTCAAGCATTCATCATTTCATATTAATTTATAAACAAGTACAGTTGTAGGTATTGAAACACAGGAGATACTTATCTTTATCAGAAGCTTGTCCTTCAACTAGCTATGTTGTTGCAACGTTCCACCCAACAATAGCCCAGTGTGCTCTCTTAGCAACACTACCACCCCCAAGTTGGGCATGATTTCCCCAAGGAATAAGTAACACTAGCATAATTCCCCATAGCCAAGGATACAATAAAACTCACCAGAGCCAACATAGTTTGATTTATAAAACTTACACATTCATTGATTTAAACATAGCCAAATTTTATACAAGTCACATGAGACACAGTGAATCCAACAGATGGGTTTATAAGGATGTCATCCAAGCCCTCTTTTGGTTGGTTTTATCAGGATTTCACAGACAGTGGTTTACACTAAGCCAAAATTCACATGAGACACAGCCAAGCCAACAGATGGGTTTATTAGGCTGCCAAGGAGGTGGAGAGAGTGACTGCTAAGCTAGTGAGCTCAATCCCAGAGCTATGGACACCTACATCAGATCTATCCTGACTTTTAAACATTTACACACCCAACACAAGGAAGCATCCCCTTCTCTGCTACATAGTCCCTCAGGCCATGCCTTCCCTTCCAGTGATATTCATGGTATGCAAAGAAGAAAACCATCCCTCTAGATTGGTCTATGAGGTTCCTTCACACACTAGGTTTATCAAGCAAGTATGGAATCCATTTCCATTCCCCAAATCAGTTCAGATATCAAACATGGATGTACACACAACGATCTCAGTTCTGGGATTAACAAACATAATAGAACCCAAGAATACACACACACAACAATAAGGAAACTATGGGCATTTCTTGAGCTAGATTGACTACTGCAATTGCCAGATTGAAAACATTTTTTTGGTCCTTCAATTCAAAGCACAAACATGGTTCTAGCATGCACCTTTAGGAAATGACCAACAGACAGGAAAAATCATAGGAAAACCAATCACAGAATAGGAAAAATTCATGAAGGATCAAGACTCATAGCAGTTTTTCTTGCTACGGGAATGCCATAATGTCTTCCAAAAACGTTCCACGCAATACAAATTGTGAGGGGAAGGTGAAACACGGCTGCATGAGGGAAAGGCATTCATTTTTTATGTTTTCTTGCCCAAGAAAATAAAAAATAAAAAAATGTTTTTTAGAAATGGATGCTCTGCCCATTTCGAATTTCTTCCCACTCTTCCATTTCTGCCCCCCTTATCCTTAGGAAAAATCATGCCCCCATCTCATTTTGTTGCATTGACATAGCTGGCTATAGGTTTTTAATTATAATTGCAAATTTAACATGATTTCCAAACTTATAACGTTCATCTAGCATAAAATACCATCGTCCCAACGTTAATCACTGAAACAAAACACTAAATCGATGGTGGGGATTTTTCCTTGAGCTCCACCCCATGATTATTTACATCATATAATTTAAATGAAAATGGGGTAAAAAATGGGGTGTTACAAACTGATTGTTAGGTGAAACAACAATCAGTTAGAAATTAGGTGCACTTATGACACTCAGATTACCCCAGAATTGCTCCATATTTGAAGGAGGAAGCCCAGTTAGCCTCCTCGATTGAAGGAGAAGGCTTAGTTGGCCTCCTTGATTGAGGGAAGGCATGGGTGTGATCATGCTAATGTCATAGTGTTCTCATCTGATGCCAATTAAGTCAATTAAACTTAGGATAATGGGTAATTAGGCCAAAATTGACCAAATAAAGTGTGTAAGTTGGATAATGACTCCAACATGGCAGTCATCTTTCTTGGATGGCTACAGCCTAGAAAATCCTTTGTTCTGGGTATTTTTGGCCCTCAATATTTAAGGATTTCCATGAGGTGGTTAAACAATTCCCACCCTATCAAATTTTTATCCTAGAAAGCACACACACCCTACTCCTTTACACCCCATCATTGTTTGGGCTTATAGAACTTCGATAAAAACACCAACAATTTTCACAACGTTTCAGTTGGTCTATGGGCTGGAACTTGTCCTACCTATTGAATGTGAGATCACGTCACTCAAGCTTGCAGTTGAGATTTTTCCAAACACTTGTCTTGAATAAGAACATTTTTTGTTTTGACAAACCTTGACGAGAGTCGAAGCAATGCTGCCTTGGCTAATGAGGCACATAAAAAAACGTGTTTAGGCTTAGTATGATAAATCTGTTCAACCTCATGTATTTAATGAAGGTGACATGGTTCTAACTTATGATCAAAATCATGAAAAACTTGGAAAAGGGAAGCTGGAATCTATGTGATACGGTCCCTACATCGTGAGTAAAGTCTTAGAGAAAGGGGCCTACGAGCTTGTATATTATGATGGGATACCTTTCGGGAAACCTCATAATGGGTTGTACCTGAAAATATACTATGATTGAAGTCATTTCTGTTATAGTACCTTGTATATATGTACATTGATTGAGTTTTTTGTGTGGTTTTAGTATTTCAATATGGTTTTGAGTTTTTGTCAGTATTGTTTATACCATATTTTGATTATGCAAATCAAATGGATTTTTATGGTTTTGTTGGTGGTGCTTGTTGTCATACCCTAAAACTTGCTTCAACTACTTGGGTTTTGTATTCCCCAGCTCATGACCTAATTAGTTCAGGAGATGTTTGCATAGGTCTGTACACCAATAATATTGTCGAGTATCATGCGGCAATAGGTTTGTTAACCAAAGCTGCATCCCAGGACATTGATCACTTGGTATTTTTCATGGACTCACAACTAGTGGTTTTTCACTTAAATCACGTATATACCATCATAAACCCCACACATATTTGTCTCTTTCGAAGAGTGTGCTTGTTGGAAAGATCATTTGAAACTATCATTTTTTGGCATATTCCTAGGTCTTGTAACATTGTTGTAGACTCATTAGCCAATTACATTTTGGACTGGTATGTTTCTCACACATAACAATGGATAAGTGAAACATTGTTCATTGTAAATAAAATAAAAGGTAAAAAACACATAAAAACTCATATAAACATCATTCCACATTTGAACATAGATAAACCGTCGTAAATATGTATGTATATGTATATATATAAAAAGTGCTTTACAAAAAATATGGTCTTGAGACCCCGACTGAAGCACACTGGCTCTTAGATATACAAAATGAAAAAATATTGAAGCTAGATAGATTTCAGTGTCTACAACATGTAGGACTACTAATGATGCTCATGGTAACACATGATAGCTCTTGTTACCCTCCATAGCAGTCATGAAAAATGGCCTGAGACTCCAACAGTATGCCTCTAGTACCTCATGGGGAGGTCATTTATGGAAATTTTTGGAATGTCTAAAGTTAACTGGTTAAGGTTCTCCTCCAAATCAATTAACTCATCATCTCCTCTACAGGGATCATTTTAGGGGATAATTTTAGCCTAGTGGGCTATTTTTCCCTGTTTTCCTGCCAAAACCCATTCACCATTTTTCATTTTTTGAAGCCCTGTTTCACCCAATTTTGATGGGGTAAAATTTTTTCACCCTAAAAATCGCCAAATTATTATATAAATGATATAAAGTCCTTGGAAATTAAAATATTTTTTGGCGATTTAAGAAATGGTAATATTCGCCAACACTTATACACTTTTAAATAAGTATGGTTCCTTAAAATCATCCCTGCTCCTCTATTAATGAATCAGATCCCCGGTCGCCTGTCAATTGGGGAAGAACCCCCTAGTCATGCATCTACATCTGCATAAAATTAAGTCTCATTATCATCCATAAAAAATTATTAAACATAAAATGAAAAAAAATAAACAATATCTTGAGTATTCTTCTTACCAATATCACCCCATTGGGCACCCTCTAGTAAGGGTATATCTAGGTCCCCTCTGAAGTCAGTACCAGCGTAAGCATAATCCTGAACCATGAGAATTTGATCCTCCAGTCAACTAAAAATTGCGCTCCCATACTTGACCTTGGACCTGTCACCACCATTGCGAGCCATAATCTCTACCCACTGCAGAATGTGAGGGTCTCGTTCTCTCGGCACGATGAAAGCTACCAATGGTCTCGGATGAGGAACCTGCTCAAAAAATAAGGATTCCAATATTGTGTCATAACCAAATTGTTTTAGCTCTCCTTGCTGACACTTGGTCAGCTGCTCCTTGAAAAAACTTAGTAGAGCCTCATCCCATTTAATGAATGTAGGCACCATTGCCTCCAAGGAATAAATAATGTGTGCTCGAGAATCCTGATGAGCCCCTTGGCTCCCTGTAACCCATTTCATGGTAAAGAGAACTGTAGGAGGAGGAAAGTCTCTCACCTCTTTGATTGGGATATTTTTCCTATACATCCGAGTTCCTGGAAAACAATGACGATGTATAAGATCATGTGTGGTAACATCTCCTCCTAGAGGACCTGTCATTGAGATATGCTCTTCATGCCTAGATAACCCTGTAAGGAAGTAGATGTCTTCTACTTCCATTGTAAGAATGTGAGTCGCCACTTCAAAGTGTTGCTACTATGGGTTCCACATCCTTAGTATATACTCCATTAATCTCACATAAGACCTCGTGCTTGGAACATGGAAAACTTTTAGGAGGACGCAACCTTGTAAAGCGTATATAGAGCCAACATATTCTCCAGCCCTGGTATCATTATCCTCATGTTTCCTTGGCTTCCACACAACCACTTTTGCTGAAATGGCCTGCCAAAAATCAAATTTCAAGTATTAGAATACATTTCCAACCACTAAGAATACTTTAAAAACTTTTTTTTGTCTTAGGCATTGAGAATTTAGGGGTATCCTGCGTTAGCACTCCTGTCCCTTTAAGACAGAGTGATGGCACCACCTTTTTTGACGTGAAATCCATGGTTTTGCTCAGGAAGTGCTTTTCCTACAAGGGGAAAGAGCGTTACCCTACAGTTGTTTTTTACCCTAGGGTAAAAACCCCAAAACACCTAAAAACTCACATTGAAAGGGAAAATTCAACCATAGAAATGCAAGGAATTGCTTTTGCTCTTACCTGGAAAAAACAGATTGAGAAACAAACAGTTGATGGCTCTGGAATCCTTGCCTAAATTTTGCACACAAATGGTTCCAAATAGCTCTCCAACTTGGTAAATAGTGAAATGGTAAGTTTTTTACTATTTCATTTGTTTTTATATGAAATGTTTTAGGGTTTATTGTATGATTTTAATCATTTTAATTGTTTTATTAAAAAATGCCCTTTTACATAGTCATTAAAAACTTGTTTTTTTAAATTATTTGGAGGTCTAATGATCTTTTCAAAGGTTTTGCAGGGATGCGAATTAAAAAATTGTTTCATTATGGTAGAGTTTGTTTTTTACTTTTTCATACTTTCATAAAATGGAAAAATTCCTCAGGCGCTAATTTTGAAACTTTGGTCGTGCACTTTAAACCTAGTATCGAATTTTCGAGTCAACTTTCACTTATTTTTGGACTTGTTAAACCCTTTCATTGCAAAAATAAACCCTAATGGAGTCTTCTTTAAGCTCTTTTCAGACTACTTAAATGTGAAAATATCACTGAGCAAACTTGTCTTCTTCACGCTCGTAAAAGTACTTGAAGAGTCGTCTTTCCGATGGTAGTTTACCCCTTTTTCGATTTGGATTGACTAATTACGAAAAAGGAATACTCTAGTTGATCTCAGCTAGAAGAGTTCTCTTGGGAATCATTTTATACTTTTTTGGGCCCTCGGGGCTAAATCATACAAAAAAGGACCCTTTTGGAGTCTTCTTCCATTTTCATTCAGGCTCTCTAAACATGAATGATACCGAATTAACTTTCAATGGACTCATTAAATTAAACACTGAGAGACCTTCTTTTGGGAACAAACCCCTCCTTTCTCAGGTTTGTGAAAGATATTAGAATGGACTTATCTTAGAATAAGATACAATGAGTGTTTGTTAACCTCTTTGGACTCGTAAAAATGAAAAGAGGCACTCATCAATCATGATGGGGAAATTAAGGGAAGGAAACTATATTTTCATTTGGAATAAATGGTAGTTATCAGTCACCTTTGAACATGGCACTTGTCTGCATTTCATTTAGTCAATTGGGTATTCATCTTACTTCCAAGTCAATCCATTTTCATGATTCATGTCACTCCTTTGAGTCTTTCAAAGAATGCATCATCCACCGTCGCATTATGTCTTGGTATCCTCCTAGTCAAGCCAATGTTTCCAAGTCTTCGGTCATGTCACCCGATGTTCAAGGGAAGTCATGTTAAGAGCTTACCTCAGCAGTCAAAAAAACCTTTGTCTCAATACTTTTGAGTTATTCCTATGGTTACATCATACTCAAAATTCCATAACTTTGTTCCAAGTTTCGTGTCGTCGATGTGGAATTCATCATGGCCCTCCTTCCATGAGACTATTCCTATCAAATTTAGCTCATCATCTAGGAATTAGTCTTAGAAACAAAAATGAGTACCTTTACATCTGTATGTATTAATGACATATCCTCTCACTCTCGACATAGGTTCACATCATTGACCTTTGATCAAAATATTCAACCGAGTGTTCGACATCATATCATCTATTCACACTTGGGTGATTGGGCTAGGGTACCTTGGGATTCATTGAAATTAATGTTGATCTCCCTCGCACTTGTTAACAGTTCTCATCATTGACTAGTAATCAAGTGGTTTCTACAATGTTCGACATCAATACATTGTAATCACATGGATAGAATTGTGATTTGTGGAAGCCGAGACGAAGACCTTGGGTATCTGTTCAGTACTCATTTTTTTCCCCAGGTTGTGATGGAGTATTTTGTATGAGTCCTAGCATGGATCCACATTTGTATGGTTGTGTCTGTGCTCATATTTGCGTCAAAATATGATATAGATATGCATTGTACGTTTGGTATCTATATCCAAATTTTAGTCTTCTTCACATGGTCTACACTATATTCTAGTTGCCATGATTCTTGCTTCTATTGGTCTGCAACCATGATGAGGAGTCTATTGGATATGAGTCAAAAATATTGATGTATTGCAGAAAATTTGGGTTGATCTTTGATCATGCGATTTCTTGGCTCGAAGTGACAAATTGTTCTTACAAATATCTCACCTATCGTATCCCTTTAGCCTCATGCTTTGGGGGAATTCTGTTACACATAATTCTCGTCACCATCATGTACTAAGAACCAACACATCAAAAATTTCCTCAAATTCCTCAAGTGATGAAGTTAGACACTAGTCAGGACCCATATTTTCATACTTGTGTCCACCTCCACTTCTGCCCTTTATGCAATGAGTGTTACCTACTTTAGTAATGCCACTTTTCAATTGACAATGAGTGGTGCCACCGCATTTTCCCTTTGATCAATAAGTGGTGTATCCTTGGTAACACTCTATCTCCCCTACAAAAAAAGGACCCAATTTCTTCGATAAGGCCATTAACATAGAATGATCCTTATATTTTTATCGTATTTGAATGTTATCGAGCATTGGATTGCAATTCCGCTCTTCCCTGCAACCCCCTTGAATTTTTGCATTAAAATATGGTGAAGTGAGACTGCTCCAAGGTTGGTTTTATTGATCTGTTTCTTCATCCAGGGCCCTAAGCCATCCATTTTTGTTGTAGATATACTTTAATCAATATAGAAAGTTGTTTCTAAAAATTCTGTTTTCACCTTCTCCATTGTATGTTTCGTCATGGTAAGGTGCTCATCTCTAGTTCATTTCACTTATATAATCGACTCATCATTCATGAATATTGGGGTGATTAATTTCTATATTAGTAATATGATACCCTAACTCGGTAAAAAATGAATCTCCTAATCGATATATTGGTCAAAAATAGATATTAGGTACAATTATCTCTAGACATCAAAGAATCCCTTATATGGGTGTTGCAATTTTCAAGATACCTTAAAAAAATTCCCTCCCTATAGTGCATCCAAGGGAGCTTAAAGAATTTGAATAACCCATAGAAAATGAGCTCTCCTCACATAGTAGCATTATTCTTCAACTCCACCTGGATGCCATTGTATTAACTCTCTAAGTTCCATGGATTGACATCTTGAAAAGAGGTCCTACAAAGATAAAAAGAATGTGTTTATAAATGTCATGTATTATAACATATTTTACCACACCACTGTCAATATCATTTTAGGAATAGTAAATTCATGAGGTAAACTAGTTCTCCTTGCTATTGGAGATTATGATCTCCCATTACCAGTTGTATGTAATAAGTTTGAAATCCCTCGTACCCAAAAGGAGGTAACCATCGTGTGAACAAATAATTCAAGTTTTCACTTGGGAGGAAATTTCATTAATGTGATGGAAAATAATAGATACATGTATGTATGTTCCTAATTGAAATATGTAGTCTCCAATTGACACAGTTGGGTCCTAGTGTTTCAATCCACTTATCCCATGTTTACAAATCTAGACTGTAGCATAACTAAAGGTGATTTTACCTGTAGTAATTGGTACACTCGTTTTGAAGATTCAATATATTTTCCATTGTATCTTTAGGGAAATTAAGTCCTTTTGAATTGCTTAAATATACGAATACATGGAAAAATTGTGACCTAAAAGAGGATAAATGGAACTAAATTCAACAATGAAAATTGGTTGTAATATTTTTGTCCCAAATTTATCATCTCCTAACTACTTTATGATATCATTGTCTCAATATCATATGGAACTTGTAGGATGAATTTAAACAAAACAGATGAAATGCACGATAGAGAAAGAAAAACCTGAGTTAAAATCTGTGATATTGATGAGTGTGGAGATGTAAAATACTTGTGGATTATGGGTGCTACCTAACAAATAAATGAAAACAACATGACTGAAACATGGAATAAAATGTGATATATAAGGTTGAAGGTCCATGCACAATCCCCAAATCCACCACACAAGCATTGAGAATATTTAACATTTTAGATATATATAATGTGGTAATTTTGAGGTTTGGCACACAATTATTTTTTCTTGAGCTCTAGGCCATGGTGTAGGGCCAAAATATAGTCTCTTATCCCATAAAAAGAATATTTTCACCAATAAGTGCAGAAAAATGAAAAAAATTGAAATAATCTATAAAAATATCCCATATACGAACATTGAACCATTGCTCCCATTCAGCATAGAAACCATATATGTCCTATATGATCTTTCTCCTCTACACCTGCTTGATGCAAGGTCCTCTTTCCTTATTTATTTTTATGAGTATGTTATCTAATTCATCTTGCAAATAGAGGATATTTCCAAGTATCGTAACACTTTATGAGTTGTGGCAAGCTAGGTAGTAATCACTTTATGACAAGTTGCAGTTACATGTACGACTTTAGATTACTGATGTTTGGATTCACTTAGATAAAACATATGTTAAAGAAGAAGCATCATCACAAGCTCAAACAAATTTAGTATTGGGTGATATACTATCACTAAACAAGTGGGTCCAATGTCTTTTAATGGAATATTCTGTTAAAAATCAGTAGTCTTGATGTTGTCAACATCGTCTAGTTTTAGTCACACATTTAGAGACAATGAATCCATATTTCAATCCTTTGACCAAAAGACACTCTACTTAATATGTGTGCCAAAACCATTCAATAGAACAAAAAAATAACTTTGTTGGAATAAAGCACATCTTATCCACCGAAACAAAGTGAATGTCCTAATATGCTTCCAATCAATACTATACCCACCTGTACCAACAATTTCAGAAAAATACATGTATATTCATGCTAAAGTAGACTAGATCATATAATCAACTCTCACTAATTTCATAATGATAATTTTTTAGATAGTTGGTTATATGTTGAAGTACAATTAGATTTGATGGCACTAAGTAGGCATTCTATTGTCACTTTTATTTTTTCATCACCAGTTGTCATCAAGAATTTTTCTTGAAAGAATTATTTCAAAATTTACACAAGCATTGGGATCACAAAAAATCTCTATTTGAGTACAATACTTTGTGGAATGTTGAAATTCAATATTTTCCCATATTTGTGACTTCCGTGCTACTCCCTTCCCTTGAAATGTATGGAGGAAAGTGTTCATAGTATTTCTGAGAGCTAAAACTGGTTGTTTTGAAAAAGGAATTGTCATCACTATCTTTCTAGCATGAAAGGTTACTTTTTAAATTTCTAAAAACAATGGGAAAATGTAAGTTAGGGAATATTGATAATATTGGATTCAAATATGTACACTTACAAGTTACAACAAGGAAAGATGCTTCAAATTTAGAACCTATACAAGAAATTGTAAGGAATACGTTCCCAAATTTAAGATATATGTGTAAAACTAGGTCCATAGAAACAAAAGGTTAAATGTATAAAAGGTATAAAATCATTTCAAACATAATATCCAATAAGAAATAGATTATGAATCAGGAAAAATTAACTCTTCTTATTTCCTTCTTAACCCTTTGTCAAATCCCTTTGTCGATATCTTAAACCTATTTCTTACTTAGTATATAGCGATTTAGGACCTGATCCATTCTTGGATCTGTGTAACCCTTCTGAAATCACTAGGTATAATTATTTTCTTAGACTCGCAGTAGGGCCTATTTTGAAATTCTAAGTACAAATTATGGTGTTAAAATACCTAGGATGATCTAGTTGGTTTCAAAGGAACTTGAAGACAAAAAAAATTAGTCAGCTAATAAGGAGTTTAACAACAAAAATTGAGAACATCTCATTACTTGACTTAGCTCTAGTATAAATATCGAATACTATTTAATATCCATATCTCACTAGTCAAATTTCCTTTGTTCTTTCGTAGCTCATATAAAATATCAGGCTTGTATTGAGATTACAATATGGAATATATGTTAATAACGTAGAAAATTAATATAATGGCATTAATTTAAGTTAAGGTTTCTTTTCAAAGCATTTGAAAATGGTTGTACATTCTAGAGAAACATTTAGAAAAAGTCAACACCACATAGTTCCTTTAGAAATATCTACATAGTTCTGCACAATTATTGAACTTGTTTTTGTATGAGACTTCAAGAATCTATTATTGAATTTCTAGATAGTTCTCCTTAAGAAAAATATAATTTTTGAATCTTTCCAAAAGTGATGAAAATGGTGGATTAAAGCAAAAAGTTCGCAAGTGGATAAAATGGAAATAGGAAAGTTCCCAAGACATTTTTGGCCAAGAATAAAGTATAAGAATAACCATAGTAAGAAGTAACCCTCTCAAAATATACAAAGTCCAAGAAACCTAATAAATTTAAACTAAATGCTATCTCAAATGGGAAATTCTAAATATACAATATCCCATTGTATATAATTATGTATTGATATGAATAACCAAAATGAATACTTTGCAGCTGGTAACAGGGATGATTTTAAGGAACCATACTTATTTAAAAGTGTATAAATGTTGGCAAATATTACCAATTCTCAAAACACCAACTATAAAATGATTGGCGATATTTTTCAAAAAATATTTTAATTTTCAAGGATTTTATATCATTTATACAATAATTTGGTGATTTTTAGAGTGAAACATTTTTACCCCATCGAAATTGGGCGAAACAAGGCTTCAAAAAAATGCAAAATGGTGAATCTTTTTTTTTTTAGGAGAAAAACATGGAAAAATATCCCACTAGGCTAAAATTCCCCCCTAAAATTATCCCTGACTGGTAAGAGCCTGTAAAGTTTAAAGGATATGCACACTACTTGAAGACTAACTTCTATCCTAGCTCAATATCAAGAAACCCATATATCTTGGTATACAAGTCTCCCACCTAGCATAATATGTATGGTATGCTATTATGTATTGATATGAATCACCAAAATGCAGTATTTTTATCTTTTAAGGGTTTGTAAAGTTTGAAGGATATCCACACTACTTGAATTCTAACTTCTATCTTATCGGAATTTGTATTGTACCTATCATAGTAGGGAATTTTTTTTTGACCGATTAGAGTAGGCAAGTTGATAAAGTACACTTAATGTTTAACATTTAACAAGATAATTTTATTAATGTCCTCGAAATTACCATAAAAGTAGGTTAACGAGACTGAAAAGAACATCCAAAAACTAAATATCATTTTCTACCTATGTAAGTTGTAATTTATCATTGTGCTAACTAATCCAATAAGGTTCTCAATATGACAATCATAACAACATTTAATTTGGTTAATATTAGACCTTTATAGGAAGCCCCACTTACCGGCTAAAGTTGTTTAAAGTTGAACAATCTTGAATCATGAATGTTTTTTCTTCATGGTATTTTCTATTTGGGAACAACTATCATTTGATTTGTTTCATTTGTTAATAGACCTTGCGTTTCCTAAAACTGTTGATTTAATTTCTAGTGACTTCAAAGTTGCATTTGTAGGTCATTTTCGTTAACTTGTTTTGATGGTTATGCTCCATACTGAAATTCACATATATTGACATAATTTGTAATATGCATGTAAAATAAAATTTAAATTCAAGTGAATAATATAATAAGATCTAAAATTTATACTCCTTCATTGTCATCAGATAATTCATTACTTCAGAAAATTTAGTATAAGAAATATTGGTTTGGGATAGAGACTTTATATGATAAGTTTGTTTGAATAGATTCAATACGCTACAAGCTAGGAATGATGGTTGCAACTTGCAAAATTTGTTGATGTAATTGTAACTTCAGAATGTATTCACTTGTATTTCTTATCTATTGTAACCTGATGTTTATTCTGGGATGTACTTGTGTCATCTCATGCCTCGATGCTCCTATTGAGAGGATCTATATTGTAAACAATTCATGTCAAGTCATTGTGGGTAACCCTCCTATTGTCTAAGGGTTAAAGTCCCTGCAGTTCCAAGGCACTAGGGTTATTAGACTCTCCTAGAGTGGTCAGCCCTAGTAGGGTTTTAGTCATGTTGGGATTAGTATAAATAGAGAGATGGACTCTCTATTTAGGACACATCTCACACACACTCAAGTGTAGCACATAGTTGAGGAAGGAGAAGACACTGGGGCTAGATAGAAAGAAGGTTACTGCTATCGGGAGATCACTTTGGTGTTGATTCTATCTCTGAGGAAGTTGCGGGGTTTTCTCTATTTATGGTTTCCCCGAGGAAAAACACTGTGTTCATTGTCTCTTGTGTTTGATTGTTGTTCTTGTTGTTCTCTCAGTTAAAGATCCTAATGTTAATGTTATGTTGGCTTAATGTTAAAAATATAACATGGTATCAGAGCTAACCAGAGAAGAAGACATTGCGCAGCTGCAGGAACTAGGGATTCCTACTTTGTGGATATCTCTCCACAGATTTTCAGCAAAAGAAGTTTGGAATAACTCTCCTCCCTATGGCGCATCTTTCTGTCGAAGCAGAATCCAATTATGAGGTTTTTTATTTTTAGACCTGACACTGTTCCCAAAAATTAGGGATTTTCACAGAAGAGGAATTTTTCAGTGAGCCCAGCCCTGGATTGATCTCCTCCCTAAAATCAAAGTTAGGGATAAAATTCAAATTAATTGGTTGGATAGAACTCCAGTAAAGAAAAACCCTAATTTTCTCCTGAACCAGCTCTGCAGGATTTCAGCTCCAAATCCAAATCTGACATCTTGACCTAGTAAGATCTAAATATTTTGTATTTCCATTTGAGGTTCTTAGTTAAGATGTTATAGCTCCAAAGGGAGATGAGGCAAAGACCTTACATAAGAAGAAGTTGGTTATGGAAAAGAGAATCATTGCTAATTCTATCAAGGATCACCTCATCCCACAAGTGTCCTCTCTCAAGACACCTAAAGCTATGTTTGATTCCCTAACCAAACTATTTGAAGGGAATAACATCAATCAGAAGATGACTCTAAGGAATCAGTTGAAGAATGTAAAGATATAGAATGCTGAGACCATCCAATCTTACTTCACAAGGGTCTCTTATATCAAAGAACAACTAGAAGCTGTAGATGAAGAAGTGGAGAATGCAGAAATTGTAATGACATCACTGAATGCCCTCCCTAGGTCATGGGATTCATTCATCCAAGGAATCTATGCCAGAAAGAAGTTAGTCAAGTTCAACAGACTATGGGAATAATTCTCTCAAGAAGAAGCTCGAATAGTAGCTCGAGAAGAGAAGATGCGAAGTGAAGATCAAGCCCTCACATTTCACTCCAAGAAAGGCAGAAGAAAATATCATCACTCCAAAGGTAAGAACTTTCGCCATAAAGATAACATTAGAACGGACTTATCTAGATTGAGATGTTATACATGTTATGAAAGAGGAAACTTTGCAAAATACTATCCTAGAAACAATATTAACTCTCATAAGAAGAAGGGAAACAAGAGAATACATCATGCTCATGCTGCAGAGGATGATGAACCGTCCAAGAAGAAAACCAGATATGAAAGTGAAGATTCTTCCAGTGAAGATGAATATGTTTTGATTTTCGCTCTTAGGAAAAACATTACTCATGGAAGCACTAATTGGCTTATAGACAGTGGGGCTTCCAAGCATATGACAGGATTCAAGGAATCCTTTGTGAAACTATCAGAATAGGAATCACCTCACAAGGTGAAGCTAGGAGATGACTACCAGTATCCAATAACAAGTAGTGGGGAATCCTCCTATAAAATAGAGTCTGGAAAGTTTGAGACAATGAAGGAAGTATTTTTTGTGCTAGGACTCAAGAAGAAGCTTCTCTCCATATCTGCATTAGATGCAATAGGAATGAGGGTTGCAATCATAGATGGTCAAGTCATCATGTGGCCAAAAGGAAAGACCATCGATGATGTAGTAGTGATTGGAAAACAAGAAGGAGGTTTGTACAAATTAAAGGGCCATCCAGAACAAGCATTGGTCCATGACACAGTAGAGCCAAATGAACTCTGGCATAGAATACTTGCACATGTGCATTACAGAGCACTACCTATTGCAAGCAAAGTTGTTGAAGGTTTTCCAGAAATCCAAGCAAAACATGATGGGGTCTGCAAAGGATGTGCGAAAGAAAAGAATACAAAGAAGACATTTTCAAGCAGCAAAATAAAAGAAAAAGGAATATTGGAAATCATCCACTCTGATGTATGCGGTCCTATGTCATCAAGCTCACTAAGTGGGTATGCATATTATGTTTATTTTATTGATGACTTTTCTAGGAAGACATGGGTTTACTTTATGAAGAATAAAGACGAAGTATTCAGCAAGTTCAAGGAATTGAAATCCTTGATCGAGAATCACACTGAAAAGAAGATCAACACCTTTCGATCAGACAATAGCAGAGAATTCACTTCAAATGAATTCAAATAGCTATGTAAAGACTCAAGGATTAAGAGGGATTTGTCCACTCCTTACAATCCACAACAGAATGGGGTTGCAGAAAGGAAGAATAGAACTATCATGGAAGCTACAAGATCAATGCTTCATGATCAAGATATTCCTATGCATCTCTAGGTGGAAGCTGCCAGAACAGCGGTGTATGTACATAACCGTACTCCACATAGAGTACTCGAGAACAAGAATCTTGAAGAAGTCTCCTCCGAAAAGAGACCAGAAGTCATCCATCTCAAAATATTTGGTTGTCCTATGTATATACACATTCCAAAAGAGAAGAGAAAAAAATTAGATCTTTCAGGTAGGAAGGGTATTATTGTGGGATATTCTGAAAACTCAAAGGATTACAGAATATACTTCCCAGGATTCAAGAAGATTGATATCAATAAGGATGTGACATTTGATGAAGACACAGCTTACAACAAATCCAGAAAGAAACCTACTAAAGAATCTGAAGAAGCAGAAGCACCCAGGATTCATGATACAACCATGAATGAAGAAGCTCAAGAAGAAGATCGAGAATTTGAAGAACCATAAAGACTTGTAGATCCACCTCAGGAAAATAATCCTCACAAGAGGAAACTTGCTTGGGCATGAGAAGTTATCCAAGGCGCGGAAAGATATGGGGATCTAGAAGAGAATCAAAGAGAAAGAAAGAGGACCATATCCTGCTCTAGGTATGTAGCATTACTATGTGATTTCATTGATAAAGAACCTTCCAATTATGAAGAAGTGGCAAAACAAAAAGAATGGAAGGATGTTATGATTGAAGAGTATCAGTTGATCATGAAGAATGATGTTTGGGATGTTGTCCCAAGACCAGAAGGGAAGTCAATTGTAACTTCCAAATGGATCTACAAGATCAAGCATGTTGCATATGGTAGCATAGAGAAATATAAGGCAAGATTTGTTGCTCGTGGTTTCTCCCAGAAAGAAGGAATAGACTATGAAGAAACCTTTGCACCTATAGCCATATACACTTCCATCAGATCGGTACTTGCTCTGGCTACAATGATGAAATGGAAGATACACCAAATGGATGTCAAGACTTCTTTCTTGAATGGTGTAGTGGAAGAGGAAGTGTATGTGGAGCAACCACTCGGTTTTGAGACACATGACAGAGAGTCTCATGTATGCAAATTGAAGAAAGCCCTGTATGGTTTGAAACAGGCACCCAAGACTTGGTATGGCAGAATTGATAGCTTTCTATCCAGTTTAGGCTTTACTAAGAATAAAGTAGATTCCAACCTTTACTACAAGGTTGAATATGGAAACCCAATGATGCTCCTACTGTATGTAGATGATCTGTTTGTAATAGGTATGGATGGGTTGATTGCTGATACGAAGAGGAAGCTTGCCGCCGAGTTCGAAATGAAGGACTTGGGTATGATGCATTATTTTCTAGGCATGGAGGTGTGGTAGAATGCATATGGGATTTCCCTGGGACAATGGAAATATACAGTAGAGATCCTGAAGAGGTTTGGGATGATGGAATGCAAGGCTATGGCCACACCTATGGCATCAAACCTTAAGCTATTAAGTGATGCTTCTTTAGAGATGGTTGATGCTATGATGTATCGTCAGATGTTTGGGTCCTTGATGTACTTGATGAACATGAGACCAGATATTTGCTTTGCTGTGAACACCTTGAGCCAGTTCCTGACAGATCCAAGACATGTTCACTTGATTGCTGCAAAGCATATTCTGAGGTACCTGAGGGGTACAGTTGATTATGGGCTCAAGTATGAGTCGAATCAGAAGATTAAACTGGAGGGTTATGTTGATTCAGATTGGGTAGGTAGTGCCATTGATAGGAAGAGAACTTTAGGGTGTTGCTTCAGTATGGGATTTGGTGTGATCTCTTGGTTTAGCAGGAAGCAATCTTGTGTGGCACTTAGTACAACTGAAGCAGAGTATGTCGCAGCTTGTTCAGCTAGTTGTGAGGTAGTATGGCTGCAGAAGCTACTATCTAATTTATTTGATCTCTAGTTGGATGCTACTTGTATACATTGTGACAACCAGAGTTGTGTGAATTTGTCAAAGAATCCAGTGTTCCATGACAAGTCGAAGCATATCAAGATCAAGTATCACTATGTCAGGGATATGGTGTAGAGGGGAGTAGTAAAGCTCCAGTATGTTGCAACAGAGGAATAGATAGCTGATGTGTTGATGAAGGCATTGGCTAGGGTGAAGTTTGAGTAATTCAAAGAGAATCTTGGTGTTCTCCAGATCAAGTTTTCCTCCAAGGGAAAATGATGAGACCCATAGCCATTCTGACATGGTGAGAGGATTGGTTCCTTCCATGGTCATATGTAAGGACTGAGCCATTCTATCATGGTGAGAGGATTGGTTCCTTCGATGTCAGATATGAGTGCTGAGCCATTCTGATATGAATATAGGATTGGTTCCAACATGATCAGATATAAGGGCTATTGGCATTCTTGGAATGGAGCTTCCTAGTGAGGTACCAGGAATACTTGGTCTAGGACTGAGGGCCATTCTAATATGACTGTAGGATGTGTTCCTACATGATTAGATGTGAGCACATGGCCATTCTGATGTGATTTAGAGATGTGTTCCCACTTGATCAGATATAAGGGCTATTGCCATTCTTGGAATGGAGCTACCTGGTGAGGTACCAGGAACCCTCAACCTGAGGTTGAGATCCTTTCCATCATGGTTGCAGGATGTGTTCCCGCATGGGTGGATGTAAGTGCAGATCCTTTCCATCATAATTGCAGGATGTGTTCTCGCATGGGTGGATGTAAGTGCAGAGCCTTTTCATCATGGTTGAAGGATTTGTTCCCGCATGGGTGAATGTAAGTGCAGATCCCTTTCATCATGGTTGTAGGATGTGTTCCCGCATGGGTGAATGTAAGTGTAGAGCCCTTCCATCATGGTTGCAGGATGTGTTCCTGCATGGGTGTATGTAAGTGCAGAGCCCTTCCATCATGGTTGCAGGAAGTGTTCCCAAATGGGTGGATGCAAGTGTAGAGCTCTTTCATCATGGTTGCAGGATGTGTTCCCGTATGGGTGAAAGAGCAGATCCTTTTTAGCATGGTTGCAGGATGTGTTCCTGCATGGCTGAATGTGAGTGTTGGGCCTTTCTGATGTGATTATAGGATTGGTTCCTACATGATCATATGTGAGTGCTGGGCGTGCCTTTCTGATGAGTAGGTTAGATGTAAGTGTTGGATAGGCCATTCTGACTTGGTGTCAGATATAAGCGTTGAAGAAAGACCTACATGGAGGCTAGGCCTACAACCAGCATGAAAAAGGGTTGTCTTTGTAGAACTTCCTGTGACAAGAAGAATCATGAGATAGCACCTATGATGATCTAGTGATGATGATCTAGATCAAGTGATGATCCAGATCTAGTGATGATGATCCAGATCAAGTGATGATCCAGATCCAGTGATGATGACCAGTGATGATCCAAATCCAGTGATGATGTGCAGTGATGATCCAGATCCAGTGATGATGACTAGTGATGATCCAGATTCAAAGATGAAGATGACTTGAAGATACATATGATGAGATGATCCAGAGAAGAAGACCAGTGATGAAAATTGTGTCGATCTAATACCTTCCTAGTTAAGAGGGAGTGTTGATGTAATTGTAACTTTGAAATGTATTCACTTGTATTTCTTATCTATTGTAACCCGATGTTTATTTCGAGATGTATGTGTGTCATGTCATGCCCTGATGCTCCTATCGGGAGGATCTATATTGTAAACAAGTCATGTCAAGTCATTGTGGGTAACCCTCCCATTGTCTAAGGGTTAAAGTCCCCACAGTTCCGGGGCACTAGGGTTATTAGACTCTCCTAGAGAGGTCGGCCCTGGTAGGGTTTTAGTCATGTTGGGATTAGTATAAATAGAGATCTGGACTCTCTATTTAGGACACATCTCACACACACTCAATTGTAGCACATAGTTGAGGAAGGAGAAGACACTGGGGCTAGATAGAAAGAAGTTTGCTACTATCGGGAGATCACTCACTGTTTTGGGTTTTACTTTGGTGTTGATTCTATCTCTGAGGAAGTTGTGGGATTTTCTCCATTTATGGTTTCCCCGAGGAGAAACATTGTGTTCATTGTCTCTTGTGTTTGATTGATGTGCTTGTTGTTCTCTCAATTAAATATCCTAACGTTAATGTTATGCAAGCTTAATGTTAAAAATCTAACAAAATTACCCATCAAGAGGAAGCATTACCACAAGGAATAGTATTCTGGTAGCAAGAAATCTATATTACTCATCATTCCCTTTTCCTATTGCTCCAAGCTACCTATAAAACTCCCATTATTATAAAATTGAATGTTTCTTTTTTGTGATTATGTGAAACACCCATTCGATATGGCATGAAAAAGAGATGATATTGTGGTGATTTTCTGCAAATCATAAACCATGTCATACTTTTTAATGTGGAAGACAACAATATCTGACAACATAGGTCTACATTGTATTGGAGGATCCTTGCTTCTAGAAAAGGGAGTGAATTCATATATGTGTTTACTTCACTTATACGAAAATTTATCGATCGTATCCTCCCCTTGTTTCTCGTGTTTTCACTAGGATGCATCTACATGCTTCTCATGAATTCTACTAGCACATTTCTAGGAATATTGGAGACTTCACCATAGTAATTTCACTCTATCAAATCCATTGAAAACTTGAGTTTGCAGTAAATAGAGGTCTAAATTTCTTTATGGTTGGAAGGAACTCCAATTTCTTTATGAATCTAAGATTACATTTCTACATTATCAAGGGGTTAGAAACATGGTTCTCCGGAAGGTTCTCTGAGCATGATAAAGTGATGAGTTATAAAAGGAGGAAGGATTAGAGCAAGATATTCTTGCAAGATTTTGTCTTTCTACTTAGATCCAGAAGCCTTTTATTTGTTATGTTTTGAAAATAGTAATACAATTATTGTTGAGCCGCTAAACAATTGTGACAGTCCTGTAGGTGACTGTTGTTGGGCCCGAAAATGGCCCCTTTTTTACCACCCTTATCCACCTCTTTTTTCCTCATCCTACCCTATTGTGCATGCTAAACAGACATTTTTCCCTCACTTGGCCCTTCAAGTCACAAAGGTATGGTTAATCATTGTCTTATTCTATTAATGCTTAGGATTGTGGTAATAAAGGATCTACATCTTAAAATATGCTAACATATGATGGTTTATAAAGGTATTTTGAGATATAGAGAATGCAGGTGTAGCGGGATGAATATGCCAAGTGAAGGATGGACATTCATTTCTAAAGTTGATCGCCATCCATCCCATCGTTGCCCAAAGAACACTGTCCTAGTGTATTATTCCATGCGAGCTATACAAGGGTAGCTGCAACATATTGTGACAGATTTGGAGGCAACAGTGTGCCACTTCTCAAAAGTAGCTGTGATCTATGGGATATCTTCTCAATCAATCAGGATCATTATTTTTGGGTCGAATAATAGCTTCCCTATATCTTCTACTCTCATCTTGCCACGACTGTAACAATTATTGTAATTGAGGCAGCCTAAAGATCAGAGATCTTCATGGCTGCCCAATAGTAGGGATAGGATGTTATGATTGAAATTGTATAAATATGGGGAGCTATTCTGATCCAGGGTTTGAACTTTTAACCAAATTATTGTATCAGCTATGATTTGGATTGCATGATTCATCTGCCATCTCTAATACAAGGAGTTTGATTCATATATCAGTGTTTTAATGTGCATTACTTCCAGCATCTCTATGTGAAGGATGGGCCCTCCTTCCCACATGGATTGCTGAGATAATTAGGAATTATATTTATTCTTGTGTGATGTTGTGATAATTTCCTTTCCTCATAGTAAGCTGCAACAGTTATTGATTTATAGTGTGTTAGTAATTGCATCTCTTGGAAAGCTACAGTGGTATGGTGTGTCAGTCGACTGTATAGGTTAATTGTCTTTTATGCAACTGTGTGATAGCTGTGACAGCTCTGTTCATCCCTATTTCTTTTAATTGTTGTTCTGTAGATCTATGCAATTCATTCCTTTGCTTCTATAGTTGCAGAAATTCATTCCTGTACTTTGAATTTTTAGAATAGCTGAAGTCAATTCATACCCTTTTGGATTTCTAGAATAATTAGATCAAGATAATTGGGTGAATCATTAAATGGTTTGGCAATCAGGATTTCATTTTCTGCAAGAGTAATCTAGATGTGATTTCTCGAATATTTCAAATTCTAGATTAAGAATAGTAAAAGGTAATTGTGGATGTATCCTTTAGAAAGTAAACTAGATTAAGTGGATTTTTGGGATGAGCGTAGCTGAGCAGAGAGTAGGATTATTTACTTATAGAAACTCATTGTTTAAATCATATATAGTGCATATTATCCTTGAAATAAAAGACTTCCCTGGGTTGACAATAAATATTGAACACTCTGTATGTTAGCTTTAATTAACTTGCATATCGGGTGCCCAACAACTATTCACTTACACAAGTTTTTTTTTAATGAATATCATATCAACTAAAATTTGTTTTACCGTGGTATCAACTATAGGTTTTAGTAAACTTTCAAGGAGACACAAAACCAATACATGTCAATCTAAGCATAGAAATGTGAGAACACCAGCAGTGAAGTGCTTGAATTCAGTTAAACGTTTTCTGATTGAATTTTTATCATTAGATGGTTTTAGTGCAGGTTTGGATGATTTATTTCTTACTCACTTTGTTTCTCACATAAATATATTTATCAAAGGGCTAGGAAAGAGCTTACCGAACATCAAGGATTATGAATCGGATGAGAGGTTGAAGATACAAGAATGCCATAGTTTCCCAAGTGGAGAATCATCAAATATAGAAGAATTCCATAGTTTTATTATCAACGCCAATGATGCGTATGTCAAGTAATATCTTATGAGAAATTTTTATTTTAATTTGGGATTTATTATTCCATAGTGTATGTTAATAAACATATTGCTTGCTCCTCATTTATTTCAATATATTGAGACTCTTGTTTTATTGGTGTTTTCCTGGATTGCCAACATTATTCTCATTTGTTGGATGAGATGGAAGTATTTGTAACCAAGTAGACCCATACAAAAGATGCATGTGGGAGAGAGAGAGAGAGGGGAAGAGGGGGTGCAATTTTTTCAATATGTGGATGAAATTCATCATCATATGCATAGTTAAGCTTTGAGAAATCGATCCCAATTCAAATTCAATTGTGTTGGATGGTAAAGGACAATCGTTTCTTTGCATTATCACATTATCACAAGAGACATCCTTCAAGGAATTATGTATTGGGGAAATGTTATTATTATTTTAATAACTACCAACAATAATGTGCTCATATACCGATGGAATAAAACAGAATATGTCACAATAACCCATCGAATACATCGCCAAACTGTCCAAAATTTGTATTGGATATTAAACTTTCGATAGTAAACCAATGAAATGGTGTTGGTTTAAGGACAATAATGGGATTTTCTATCAAATGTTGCACTCATATAATGAAATTATTTCATCGTTCCATGAATGGACTATTGGTGATACAACAATGACAAAGGTCCAATTTGGAAAAATATGTTGTCAGTCCTCCCACAAAATGGCATTGAGAAATAAACAACATAATGGTAGTTATCCAACACCCATTCTAACATGCAAAAAATATGCATCGAAAATTCGACGTCATGGTCTTGATGAAATGATGTCTATATTTAGGTAAAGTGAAGAAATTTATTTGTTGGTTGAATTTGAACCTCTATCTACCAATGGTATTTTGTCTTTCCATGAAAATACCAGTGGCAGTATATCAATGGAAACGCTCCAATTTGGAAAAATATCTTGTCGGTTATCCCACGTAATTGATTCCACAAACTAACAGTATGATGGGGGTCAACTGACAACTATTGTTCAACAACCGAAAAACCAGTGTGGGTTGACCAATGTTATTGATTTGCAATATGAACATTTGGAAAATTTGACACATCTACATTTGGTTTGACATATGTCCTTATTTTTTTCGGCCCTCACATGGAAATAAAATCCCTCGGACAATTGACAATTTATCAACCAATGATTTAAGCACCCTATGTTCATTAGTTGTACTACAAGAAGGTGCATGACAACCAACAGTTCTTCGTCAAAAATTTGGTCCATATTTTATAGTGTATATGGCCACTATACTCACCCTTGTCCACTCCTCCCAAACTTCTAGCAATTGGTGGAAGCAAATAAAAAGACAACAACAAATCCTCCTTAAGCGCCTCATGCACCACAACCCCAAAATGTTGTCTTGAAGAAACCTTTTTACAAACAAGGGGTAGTCACCTAGCAGTAGGAACCTTTTCCCCAAGGTGATTGCTCCTTTCAAAATATCTATATGAACTTGAGAAATGTCAATCTTCAAACTTGATCGAAAGGCTCTGGTGGGACAGAACCCCCATGAGGGTAAGATGTACCTACTCCCTCAGAAGGAAATTTGTAAATACCACACCCAATTAGTCAAAAATTTCCCATGACCCCAAAGGTACCACTTAGGTGCAGCCCTTATAACCCTCAGATGAAATTCACCCACAACTACAATATTTTTGATGACTTGGATAAGTCCCTGGCTTCCATGTCCACTTTAGAAGTGCTATAGTTGTTCCCAACCCAAAGGAAGGCATTACTTAATGAAATTGGAGTTTTCAACCCATTAAAATCGTGTCTTATGACTCTCGATCTTGATAAAGGTGAACCATGGATACCATCATCAGTCGCATTCCAAGTTCCAATTACAATTAAAAACATCATGATTTATCAATGCATTATCGATGAAGGTGAAACCACATGCATAATGTCATGTAATTTCTGGAAAATATTCATCTCACCCGAGTTAGTCCCCTCATCTATCACACTTCATGCATATGATGGAAGACAATCACAACCAAGAGGATTGAGCTAGGGGAAAGATGGTAATGATTGATATTGAAGTGGTCGATGCTCAACTTGACTACAATATCCTTTTGGGTCATAGTTATATGTGCTCCATGAAGGTGGTTTCATCTTTGATATTCGGCATCATGATGTTTTCAAACCCATATTAAATAATATTTTTTTAATATTCCATTATCATTTATTAAATTAGCACCACATTCAACCATCCGAATAAGTAATTATAATTAACTTAATTACTATTTCTTTAATGATGAATGCAATCACTAATCAACCTTAATTAGAGTCAAACATTTCATTAATAACTTGATGCAATTGGATTAGTTCATAACTAAATAATTAGTTATAATTATAATCTAATTAGCCATAATCATAATGCATCAAAGTCCAATTATAATAGTATACTAGATAATTCATACAATCATATATAGACTAGTTGTGTAAGCATAGCTACTACTTACATACATCGTGTAGGTACACTAGTAATACTCAACTCACATAACACATAATCATACAAGGTATTATCTATTGATGCATACTAAAATATGAATTTGTGACAAGTAACAACTTATTAACTTAGATGATAATATGCTATGAAAACCACACAATGTACTTAGTTACCATATAAGAATCAATCAAAGGTATTCAACACACACATAATTAAGTTTCTCTCTACCACTTCAATGACACTCCTATGTACCTAATTATTTCTATCTAATTCACAACTAACTTCCAAATCCTATCCTTCCTCTCCTGGACTACCTTGGAGCATCAACTACATGACCTAACTCTAGTTAGAACTTGTAAGCACAAGTGTTAACTACATAGAACAAGCTTCCCTAGCATGAACCTACTATTCATCATCACACACCTTGAGAAGTGAATCATATCACATCCCTCCCATGACTTAGGGTTTTGAGGGATAAAATGTGGATAATGCCTCCACCCCCCTAATGGAACAAGGGACTATGTCTACATTGCCTTAGTGAATGTTGTACTTAGGTTTTTTCATGAATAACCAAATTTGGGTAGTTGAGTTTCCTAGAACCCAACACCTACCCACACATCATGATAATAAACCAATACTCATACAAAAAAATAATTCTTCACTTACATACCATATTACTTTTATAATACATGTCACCAATGTACTTCAACTTCCTATGATCCATCTATCACTTAGCTCTTTTAAACTTGTGGGTTAGCTTCCCATCACTAGATCATGCAATATCATGCAATCATTGACATGTATAAATATTTCATTACTAATAACCCTAATGCAATATTTTCTTTCTTAATGTACCATGCACTTGGTATCATATGTTGGAATATTGGACAATACTGAGAGGGGGGGGGTGAATCAGTATTGATAATTTTTAACAACTTAAACCACTTTTAATTTATTCATTAACACACATGATCAACAAGAACACACATAACACAAATTTATCATGGAAGTCCAATTGGGTAAACCACCAATACTTCCTATTACTGCAAAATTATATTTACAAATAGTTTCTTCCTGCTACTACAGACAAGGATGGTACTACAGCCTATTTACCAGCAACTACTGGAAGGAGGCTACAACCCCATTTTTTATTAGCTACTACTGAAAGGATGCTATGACACTGTATTTACCAGCTACCACTGGATGGATGATACGACCCCTTGGTTTATCAGCTACTACTGAAAGGATGATTCTACACCCTATTTACCAAGTACCACTGGAAGGAAGCTACAACCCGCTGGTTTATTGGCTATGACTGAAAGGATGATTCTACACCCTATTTACCAGCTACCACTGGGAGGAGGCTATGACCCCCTCGTAGGAATATAGCCTGCCCTAGCACCACCCTACCACCCTAGTATGTTTTTATCAAAATTTCATTTCTTCTTGTGTATCCATTGGTCTCAGTTTTACTTGTTGCTACATCAATCTGGAATGTAGAGACACCTTACTAAACTCAAAATATTTTCTTATAGATATATTTACCATCATTCATCTTTCTTTACCAACATATCTCTTCACTCTGGAGTTTCAAAGTTGTGCCCTTTCGATCTAGAGTCGTGACTCTTCATCAAACACATCTCTTCATAACACATGCCTCTTCATCAACCACGTTTTCTTACTTCTCTATGTTATTATTTCTTCCTCCACTATAAAGAATATAGTCACATCCCTTCTTATTAATAATAACTATGTTTAAGAGTTAATATTCTTCTTCTAATAGTCATGTATCTACATCGTGAACCTTCACAAACAAAGACCAATTAAAAATTACCTCTTTGCTTATCAGTTTTAACTTTTGTTTAAATTTATTAGTCAAAACCTTCCGTGGTTGCTGGTAGTTTTTTTTTCTGCAACATCCTTTCCACAAAAAACTCTCCGCAACAGACCTTTCCACATTCAGATTTCTGAATCGACCTTTCCGCAATTTGCGGGACTTATTTCTTCTAGAATTGCGGGTTGCGGATTGTAGATGTGCACTTTGAATTTTCTTAAAAAATTCTTCCGCAATTTTCTTTCTAAAACAACCTTTACACAATCCGAAACTTATTCCTTCCGAAATTGTGAATTTCGAATTGTGGGTATGCATTTTAAAATTTTCTTGAAATTGCTTCCACAATTATCTTTCTGCAATTACCCTTCCGTAATTACTTTTTTGCAAATACCTTTCCGCAATTACCTTTCCATGATTACTTTTCTGCAATTACCTTTTCATAATTAATTTTCCGCAATTACCATTCCGCAAAACCTCTTTCACAATTTGTGGATTGCATATTGCATGTGCCTTCCAACTTTTCTGAAATTTTATTCCACAATTTGTATTCCGCAACTCCTATGAGCTATTAGTATCTTGCAGCTTTGATCTCATCCATCAATCTGCTATTAGTGTGGAACTACACTTTAACTTTGCGAATCTCTTGTCTCTTGTACAGATTCACTTCGTGAATTCTTTCCCTGTTGTTGATTCATCTTTCTCCTTTATTCTAGATCGTCTAATCTATGTCAAGGGAACAAATGCAACGTCTGTGTTAATTGATCAGAGGATCGATGAATCAACTTGATATATCTTCACCCATAATTGATATCCTTATATGGTAACCTCTATATCTTCCTCCTCCATGCATCAACTCAATCTATCTTCACCCGGACTTGATCTCCTTATATGGATCTGTCTATAACCTCTATATCTTCATCTTCCACGCAGCTCTCCAAATTTCTTCATCTAGGTTATCGATCCAAGGACTTGATCCGCTCGCTGGATATACACATCATCTCTATGGATTCATTTGTCTTACATTGAGTTTGCACTGCCATCATCTTTATTGGTTATTCCTTTGTCATTATTGAACACTTTTGACATCAATGACAACTATTTTCAACATTCTCCCCCTTTGGCATTGATGGAAACATCTAATCATTCTCCCCCTTTGATAACAATGACAAAGGATAACCTGTTATGCATTTTTAGTCTTTCTTTTTTTAACTTCACTTGGTACTAACTACTGTGTTGTTTAACATTTTCCTTCATGCAATAGGTTCTTTTGAATGATAACTTGGATGATAAATTCATAGACTCCCCCTATCACACTGCTTCCTTTCATTAGCTTCCTTTGTCAACATATCTCTCTTAAACATGAAATCTACTATGTCTATGCATGTAGTTGTCCTAAGACAACTTTATGTCTTCAATATGTTATCTTATCCTAGTGATCATCAACTATGAAGACATGATTTATCAACTAGAATATTTAGTCCTTTATACATTGTCTATCCATCTAATATGAGAGAAATAATATATTGGGATTTCTTAGCTTCTACCCAATGACAACTTTTTGTTAGGATTTTCACATATATTTGTAGATATCATTAAAGACCTGCCACTAGAGTTCTTTGTTTAACATAGAAAGAATATTGGATCTATTTTCCTACACATATTCCCCTTAAAGATGTATTGCGCAACTTGTTATTCTTAAGAAGTCTTAAATCCCATGAAAACAATTTCTCAAGCTTATGTCCTTACTCCCGTTTTTGACATATACCAAGAATCAATGTGATATGCACTAGATTCATTGATATTATATTGCCTCCCAAGGTTACTAAGGTCATTCACTTGCCATTTCTTTTCTACATTCTTAACCCCACAAAATAGTTCACCGAGACTATTCAGTTTTTTAGAGTTAATCTATTTTCATAATCCTTGGGTTCAATTAGCTTTCTAACACCAAATGATACCTAATTGATACTAGGTGAGTGATGTAGTCTTGTAGAACACAATTTATGTGTACTTGTGTCCTCGATTTCCAATAAATTATTTCGACTCACATAAATGGTTGTTCATAATTACCCTATTAGACAGTCCTTAAGATTCTCTAAATGGTATCCTTCAGATCTATTCTTGTATTAATCTTTGCATGTGCTCATCAACCATAAACTATGATTATTAAATCCTCCAGGTGTGAAACATGGAAGATCACCCCAAACAAATGTGATTAAATGAATACTTTTAGGATGTACACGATTTTTATTTATGTGTCATGACTTCATATTATGAGTAGTACAGATAATCTTCATATTTTATTGGATTATAGACTTCATGGTCTTTATGGATCTCATGGATCACGCATTTTAATATTCTCATGTTACTTCATAGGTCTTACACTTTGCTCTATGTCAACCATACACCAGTCTTATTTTTTAACCATGATCGTCTCTTGTTTTTGAGGAAGATAGATTTTACCAAGTATTCCTTATGACTCTTCTTTTTTTTTGTTTTGATGGAAACTTAAAAACATTATTTTCTTCTTACCAACTGGTATTTTTCAAGTACCAATTGCACTTCTCTGATATTAACTCCCCCTGATTATATGATTCATTCTAATGTTATTCTCAGGGTTCTCTTCTTGGTCATGACTTTTTTGGAAAATACATTCTCCTTTAGTTCCACCATCATCACCTTTATCTCCATTGGTGTATTATTTTGTGTATTCATCTTCCTTTCCATCATAATGTATGTCACTCTTATCTATAACACTATTATGCTCAACATTATCTTTGGAAACTTTATTGATTCTTGGAAGCTTTGTTTCTTCTGAGTCTTTGTAATCTGAATTTATTCTCCACATCTTTCCTTGAGGTACCCTACTTACTGGTCTTCTATTTCTTTGTATTTTGTATTTTATCTTATATATCTTATCTTGTTTTTCCTTAGACAATCTGCATGTATTGTGCTTGCAATGTTTTTCAAATTGTCCAACATTGTGACATATGAAACATATAATAAGTTGTTTTCTATTTGATATGTTAGTGCCTTCTTTTCTTTTCATACATTGACCTTATTCTTTGATTCTACAATAAACATCATCCCTGTGACCAAACTTGTGACAATTATGATAATATCCATAGAATTCATTGGCATATCTTTTGAAAATGTTCTTCTTAGGAGGATGAGCTGAATTCTAATGACTATAATTAATATTCCTGTAATTATCCTATTGTATGGGTGTGTATTTGGAATCATCATCCCGCCATTTAACATCTTCAACATCTTCTTAAGTGATGGAGCTTGATCCTTTAATGACATGTTCTTGATCATATCCAAGACCTGTTTTATCCCTGGGGAGTCTTTGTAAGATGAGGACTTTATTAAGTGCTTCAGTACTTTCCTTGAACTTCTCACTAATAGATAGATGATATTTTAGATTCTTTATTTCTCCTTTGAATTTAACAACTTATTGTTTTAAGGTCTCGGCCTCTTTCATGCTATCCATTTCTTGTTGTATTAAATTGTGCAATTCCCTTTGGAGGGCCTTCACTTCCTCTTCTTTTGATTTCTGCTCTCCTTGGCATTTTGACAGTTTTTCTTTCAAATATTTGTTCTTCATTATGCTCTTTCTCAATTCTTCAAGAGAACTTATGAGTTCTTCCTTTATGTCCACCTCTCCTTCCACATATGAATCATCTTTTGAAGTTATTGTATCCATGGATAGATTTTATTCATCTTCACTATATTCCATATAAATGCAAGGTTCTACATCATAACTATAATTCTCAAAAATATCAAGGCTTGCTTTTTCTCTTTGTTCAACCGAGTAAAGTTTCTCCAATTTGACCCAGAGTTCCTTAGCTGAGATACATTGTCTTGTCGTCCCTTTATTGGGATGAGATAATCCATTAAGTATAGTTTCCATTTCCCTTGAGTTATTTTTCTTGGATTCTTTCTGAGATGTGGTCCTTATTCTTTTTATGGGATGTAATCAGAGATTACTGAATTCCATACTCCATATCCTAATGATTGTAAGTATACTCTCATTCTTATGCTCCATAATGCATATCCTTCTTTATTAAGTACTGGGGCTCCATTGGAGGCAATCTCTTCTTGTTGATCCATAGTGTTTTTTAATAGGATATTCCTTCAAGTGATTAAACTGTAGTGAAGGATCTAGCTTTGATACCAATTGTTGGAATATTGGACAATACTGAGAGGGGGGGAGCGAATCAGTATTGATAACTTTTAACAATTTAAACCACCTTTAATTTATTCATTAACACACATGATCAACAAGAACATAGAGAACAAAAATTTATCGTGGAATCCCAATTGGGTAAACAACCAATACTTCCTATTACTGCAAAATTATATTTACAAATAGTTTATTCTTGCCACTGCAGACAAGGATGGTACTACACCCTATTTACCATAAACTACTTGAAGGAGGCTACTACCCCCTTGTTTATCAGCTACTAATGAAAGGATTCTATGACACCCTATTTTCCAACTACCACTGGAAGGAGGATGTGCCCCCCTATTTTATTAGCTACCACTGAAAAGATGTTTCTAAACCCTATGTACCAGCTACCACTAGAAGGAGGCTACAACCCCCTAGTTTATTAGCTACTACTGAAAGGATTCTTCTACACCCTATTTACTAGCTACCACTGGAAAGGGGCTATGACCCCCTCGCATGCATATAGCCTACCCTAGCACTGCCCTACCTCCCTAGTATGTTTTTATCAAACTTCCAGATCTTCTTATGTCTCCCTTGGTCTCTGTTTTACTTTATGCTACATCAATCTGGACTGCAGAGACACCTTATCAAACTAAAAATATTTTCTTATAAATACCTTTACCATCATTCATCTTTCTTTACCAGTGCATCTCTTCACTCTGGATTTTCACAGTTGCACCCTTTTGATCTGGAGTCATGAATGTTCATCAAACACATCTCTTCATAACACATGCCTCTTCATCAAACGCCTTTTCTTAATTCTATGTGTTATTATTTCTTCTTCCACTTTAAAGAATTCAATCATGTCCCTTATTATTAATAATAACTGTGTTTGAGAGTTAATATTCTTCTTCTAATTTTCATGTATCTACATCATGAACCTTCACAAACAAAGACCAATTCAAAATTACCTCTTTGTTTATCTTTTTTAACTCTATTTAAATTTATCAGGCATGACCTTCCGCAGTTTTATTTTCTACAACGTCCTTTTTGCAACAAACTCTCCACAATAGAACTTTTTGCATTCATCTTTTCAAACCAACCTTTCCTCAATTTGCGGGAACTTATTTCTTGTGCGATTGTGGATGTGCACTTTGAATTTTCTTGAAAATTGCTTCCACAATTATCTTTTCGCAACGACCTTTCTGCAATCGGAAACTTCTTCCTTTTGCAATTGCGGATTGCAGATTGCAAGTATGCATTTTGAATTTTCTCGAAAATTTCTTCCACATTTAATTTTTCACAAATAAATTCCCGCAATTACCTTTTCACAAATAATTTTCCACAATTACCTTTCTACAATTACCTTTTCCGCAATTATCTTTCTGCAATTACTTTTTGCAATTACCTTTCTGCAAAACCTCTTCCATAATTTGCGGATTGCAGATGTGCCTTCCAACTTTTCGGAAATGTTATTCCACAATTCATCTTCTGTAACTCCTGTGAGTCATTGATCTCTTGTGTATTTGATCTCATCCATTGATCTGCTATTAGAGTGGAACTACACTTTAACTTTGCAGATCTCTTATCTCTCATGCAGATTCACTTTGTGAATTGTTTCACCATCGTTGATTCGAATTTCTCCTTTAATCTAGATCATTTAATCTTTTTCAAGGGGATGAACGCAACCTTTGCATTAATTGATCAAAGGATCGATCAATCAACTCGATCTATCTTCACTCGGAATTGATCTCCTTATCAGATCTATCTATAACCTCTATAGCTTCCTCCTCCATGCATCTACTCGATCTATCTTCACCCGGACTTGATCTCCTTATCTGGATCTATCTATAACCTCTATAGCTTCATCCTCCATTCATTTATGTAAATTTGTTCATCCAGGGTATCGATCCAAGGACTTGATCCCCTAGATGTATCTATACATTATCTATGTGGATTCATTTGTCTTACATTGAGTTTGCACTGCCATCATGTTTATTGGTTATTCCTTTCTCATTACTGAACTCTTTTGACATCAATGGAAACAATTTTCAACATCATATTCATTTATTCAATGTTTAACATAAATTGGCATCCACATACCAAAGCATCTCTTTTAAATTTGCACACTAGAGTAAAATTAAAACATGGCCATCTTTAATAATATCAACATAACACACATATACATAACTTTCTCAAATTAATAGGTCCATATGTCCTCAATGTCATCATATTGACTGAGTTCCACAAATATTCAACAAACTACAAAATAGGTAATGGTAACTCAGATGGTTAGGTCAAAATGGGGAATTAGATACACCCACCCTTTAGGAAACTATGTCCTGAAGTTATTGATCAAAATAGTATGGGAAAATAATGACCTATAGTCTTTGTGTCCTCCCAAATAGAATATCTCGGGATATAGTTGTCATATTGGACCTTAACCTAGAACAATTATTTGGTATTATTCCCTCATATTATGTCTATTTAATTTCATGCTACAATTAATGCATCTTCCTTGGTAACTTTAATAATGTGCCATGCAATTTAATTATTATTTTGTATGCTTTTCAAAAAATTTGCAATGGTAATATCTAAATATCATTTATACACCTCTTTCTACACAAATTTATATCATTAGGATTGAATTACTTCAATATCCTCTCTCTCTCTCTCTCTCAAATGTTCTTATGGTAATTATGTGTCATGAAAAACATGAGAGGATAATAATGTGCCATGCAATTTAATTATTATTTTGTATGCTTTTCAAAAAATTTGCAATGGTAATATCTAAATATCATTTATACACCTCTTTCTAATTTGTATCATTAGGATTGAATTACTTCAATACTCTCTCTCTCTCTCTCTCTCTCTCTCTCTCTCTCTCTCTTGTTGCCGAGTTCGATATTAAGGACTTGGGTATGATGCAATACTTTCTAGGCATTGAGGTGTGGCAGAATGTAGATGGAATCTCCTTGGCACAAGGGAATTATGTGGTAGAGATCATGAAGAGGTTGAGGATGATGGACTGCAAGGCCATGGCCACACCTATAGCATCGAACCTGAAGTTATTGAGTTATGCTTCATCAGAGTCCATTGATGCTACGATGTATCGTCAGATGATTGGGTCTATGACGTACCTGAAAAATACGAGACCATATATTTTCTTTACTGTGAACACATTGAGCTAGTTCCTGACAGATCCTAGACATGTTCACCTGATTGCTGCAAATCATATTCTGAGGTAACTAAATGGTACAGTTCATTATGGGCTCAAGTATGAGGTGAATCAGATGATTAATCTAGAAGGTTATAAGGATTCAAATTGGGCAGGAAGTGCCATTGATAGGAATAGCACTTCTAGGTGTTGCTTCAGTATGGGATCAGGTGTGATCTCTTGGTTTAGCAGGAAGCAGTCATGCATGGGACTGAGTACAACCGAAGTAGAGTATGTCATAGCTTGTTCGGCTAGTTGTGAAGCAATATGGCTGAGGAAGCCACTGTCTAATTTGTTTGATCTCCAGTTGGATGCTACTTGTATATATTACGACAACCAGAGTTGTGTGAAGTTGTCAGAGAACCCAGTGTTCCATGACAAGTTGAAGCATATCGAGATAAAATACCACTACATCAAGGATATAGTGTAGAGGGGAGTAGTGAAGCTCCAGTATGTTGCGACGGATGAACATATAGCTCATGTGTTGAATAAGACATTAACCAAAGGGAAGTTTGAATACTTCTGGGAGAATCTTGGTGTTATCCAGATAAAGGTTCCTTCCAAGGGAAGTGAGGAGTCTATGTGCCCTTCTGACATGGTGGTAGGATTGGTTCCTCCCATGGTCATATGTAAGTGTTGTGCCCTTCTGACATGGTGGTAGGATTGGTTCCTACCATGGTTAGATGTAAGTGATGTGCCCTTCTAACATGGTGGTAGGATTGGTTCCTCCCATGGTAAGATGTAAGTGTTGTGCGCTTCTGACATGGTGGTAGGATTGGTTCCTCCCATGGTAAGATGTAAGTCTTGTTCCATTTTGACATGGTGGTAGGCGAGGGCTCCCATGGTCAGATATAAGTGCAGTGGCCTACATCGAGCATGAAAAAGGGCTGGGTCTATAGAGACCCACATCCAGTATGAAGAAGGACTGGCTCTGTGGAAGTACATCTAGTATGAAAAAGGGTTGGCTATGTACTGACCTACATCTAGTATGAAAAAGGACTTGCTCTGTAGAGACCCACATGCATTATGAAAAAGGACTGGCTCTATGGAATTACATCAAGCATGAAAAAGGGTGGGCTATGTAGTGGCCTACATCCAGTATGAAAAAGGACTGGCTCTGTAGAGACCCACATCTAGTATGAAAAAGGACTAGCTCTGTGGAAGTACATTCATCATGAGGGATGGCTTTGTAGTGGCCTACATCCAGTATAAAAAAGGACTGGCTATGTAGATACCCACATCCAATATGAGAAAGGACTAGCTCTGTAGAACTACATCCAGTATGAAAAAGTACTGGCTCTGTAGAGACCCACATCCAGTATGAAAAAGGAATGGATTTGTGGAGGTACATCCAGTATGAAAAAGGACTGGCTCTGTAGAGGCCTACATCCAGTATGAAAAAGGACTGGTTCTTTAGAGGAATACCTACATGGAGGCTAGGCCTACAACCAACATGAAAAAGGGTTGGCTCTGTAAAACTTCCTGTGACGAGAAGAATTGAGAGATAGCACCATTTGATCGAGATATCAGAAGCAATGATGATGATGATGATCCAGTGATGATCCATCTTTGATGATGATCTAGTGATGATCCAATGATGATCCAAATTTGATGATAATCTAGAGAAGAATACTTGTACTGATTAATTATGTCAAGAGAATACCTTCCTAGTTAAGAGGGAGTGTTGATGTATTTGTAGCTTCGGAATGTATTCACTTGTATATTTCATATATTGGATTTCATTGGTCCCCAATGTTCCTATCAGGAGATTCATTAATGTAATCAAGTCATGTAAAGTCATAGAGATTAACCCTCGTTTGTGAGTCGGAGGTAAAGTCCCCACAATTGTGGGGCACTAGGGTTATTAGACTCTCCTAGAGAAGTCAGCCCTAGTGAGTTATTGTCAAGTCAGAAACCAGTATAAATAGAGAGTGGGCCTCTCTATTTATCACACACACTCACCTAGCTATAGTGCATAGGTGAGAGAGAAGAAGCTCACTTAAGTGAGAGAGAGAACATATGTTAGAGATCATCTTTCTGTCTTTGGGTTTTACTGTTGCCATTGGTTCTCATTCTATCTCTGAGGAAGTTGCAGTGTTTTTCCTTTATGGTTTCCCCAAGGATAAATATTTGTGTCTATTGTCTCTTGTTATTGATTTCTATGCATGTTATTCTCTCAGATAAGATCCTAAGATCATATTCTCTAATTGATCAAAATATAACAGGAACCACATCAAATTCAACTTCATATACAAAATTGGATGTTATTGCAAACTTTAGATCACATTGCTTTGTTACTTGTAATCTTTTATCTTTGCATACCCAGTGTAATCGATAAGGTTTCCTATGTGGTTTTGTTGTTAATCCCAACTGCTTAACTAGTTCTTCTGAAATGAGATTAGCTTGGAATCCATTATCTATGAGTGTGTCAATCTTAGTTTGTTTTGTAATTACCCTTATATGAAATAATGCATTCCTTGTTATATCCTTGAAACTGACTTGATCTTTATAAGTATAAGCACATGAATAACCAATGCAAGAATCATTACCAACAATGGTTTTACCTTTCACACCTACAATTGTTATCTTTGTTTCATCCTTAGAATCTGATCCAAGGTCCTCAACGATAACCGTCCCCTTTTGCTTCTCTTTTTTATCCTTAAACCACTTCAGTTTCAATTTTGGATGTAGTACTGAACACTTTTCTTTTTTGTTCCCTGCTTTTGACAATGTGAACATGTACACCTCTCATCACCTTTCCTTATTGTAGTTGTATTCTTACCTTTTCCTTTTCCCTTACCTTCTTTCATCTAGTTGGATTCAAATGAAGAAAACTTATCATGAACATTATTCCCCTTGGATTCAATGTGTGTAGCTTGCACGCATACCTCGTCAAGGTTAGTAAGATTAAAATAAGTATTATATGACGTAAATACCTATGTAATACTCCAATAAACTTGAGAAAAGTTTCTTGAGTGTAAACATGTATACCCAAAATCAAAGCTCTCTTTATGAATTCCTGATTGTATTTGTATACATTTTGACTTTTACCTTTCCTTAAGTTTTTCCAATCCATCATGGCTTGTTGTATGTATCATAATAGGTAGAATTTATTCTTTAACGCAGTAGTAAATTCATACCAGGAAGAAATAATTTTACCTTTTGTAAGGAGGTCTTCTTGCGTCTTACTCTCTTGCTAGATGAGTGCGGTGCCTCCAAGACAAAGAGTATCCAATTGTATCTTTGCACTATCATTTGCAAGATTTTGGATTTTGCAATACACCTCAATATGCCTGATCTAATCATCCAAATTTTCTACATTAAGTGCACCATTATATGTAGGAAGATCAAACTTAATATCAAGTTTCAAATAAGGTAAATCAGACTTAGTCTTCTCAGGTTGTTTCTTTGTATTTGAAGAAGCAATACTAGAGCTTTTAGAAGAGGAAGAAGAAGATGGAGAAGAAGGCTTGGAAGGGTATCCTCCTTTTCCCAAAGAATTATCCTCTGCTTTCTCCTTCTTCGTTTTCTTCTTTTCCAATCTCTCTTGATAATCTGCAAACAATTTTTCTACTTTGTTTGCCATCTGATAGAAATCATAGTGGAAGGTCTTCTCATCTTCTTCCTAGTATTCTTTATCTATCATTTTCTTTCTTTGATGTACATACCCAATCTATGGATTGAAAGTATCAAGTTGGCCTTCACCTCGCTTAATTCTTGATCTAGTTAACATTCACACTCTGCAATTCCCTAGGTAGCCTACTATAATACCAAACATGATGCGAAAATGGCAAGATATACTAACACTTGAATTTGCATGTGAATTCTTAAACTAGTTAACTTGTAAAAATGATTTAAATAACAAGCATATAAAAGGCTTAAAAATAACTCAAAGAATATAAATGAACAAATAATGAAAACCATAAGAATGTGGAAACTATATGATAACGAAGTTCGTCCCTGATGGACTACATCTCCAGCTCTAGCTCCAATGAGTATCGATCTTATTAGTCTTAAAAAATATTTAAACAGGTACAAAATTCTTTCATCTTGCAAGCTACTTCAAAAATAAGAATTAGGATTTCAATCATAAATCCTCTCACTCTCAAACTTCCTAATAGTGGCTAATAATCCTCTTCAAAAAAATAAGCAAACTTACAAAGCCTTTACAAAGGAATAATGGTATCTTATCATTCTCTCCTCAGAAGCTTCAATCTTTTCATGCCTTCACAAAACAAATTACATTGATTTATACAGCCAAGTCTCATAACCCATCACCACATTCCATGGGGTTTGATCGTGAATCTAAATGAGATAATATCCACTTTTAATGTGGATAGAATATGCTAAACCTCCATAAAATACTTTATTTTGGAAAAAAGATAAACAAATCCCAAATATCATAACATATATGGTTATAAAAACATACTATATGGTGGATTCATTGAATTGAATCCCAATGGAGGCATGCCCTTTTTAGGATAAAATATGATCCCAAATCATTTTAAAACAAATATTTTTCATATCCCATAATAAGTGGAGCCTTTGGTGCAATGGTTGGGGCGTTGACATTGTGGGAGTAAGCCACGGGTTCAAACCTGTGGACCTCTCCCCATATCACGATTTTGTGTTGGATGGTTTATGCAATGGATCATTGTATGGATTATCCCTTGGTTCCTCGTTGGTTCTATGGGTTTGGATGGTTAAGAAAGCATATGGGGTTGAGGACTAAGCGCTCGACCCTCCTTTTCCCCAAATAAGAAAACATACAACATTAAATAGAAGATGTGAACTCCGGGGTTAAGAAACAACAAGCGGAGGGCATGGCTAGGAGGATATTGTGGAGGCCTTGGTAGAGGATAGGTCAAAGGTTCAAACCTACTCGGCCCTAATATTTCCGTTGAATAAAACAACAAAGTGCCAAGTAGGATGCCATGTGGCAAGCCCTGGTTGGTCCACATGGATGCCACCTATCATTCAACCTGCCACTTGTCATCCTGTAACACCTATCAACTGGACTAGATCCTTCCATGTTCACTTTTACATGTTTTGCCGAAATTTCAGAACTCAATAACTTTCCCATCTGGAGGTCGGTTTGCGTGAAACAAACATCACTGGAAAGCTCTCATCGAGCTCTACGCAACTGTAAGCTTCTGTTTGCAATTTGAATACTTCATTTTTTATCGATCTTGGAGATCCTCGTGAGTCACTGCCATCGAATTTTGATTACGACTATCCCTTTTAAATAGATTCAAATTACCATATTTATTAATTTAACTTATATTCATTTTAACTTATAAGATTAAAACCTTAATTTATATTAATTTAACATATAATCTATTTATATTTAAATCAACCTACATATCTAAGATAAAATTTCAGTTTAATATAATTAAATTTAAATAATATAAATTATGGTTTTTAAACATAATCAACAAAATGTAAATAATTTATTTAAAATATATACAAAATGTATAATAATTAAATTTAAAACATAATAAAAGAAATGTATACATATTTTTTTATAATTAAATATAAATTCAAATCATGTTACAATACAAACACCATATAATTTACATTGTATATATGACCTTCCTACCCTAACCCACAAGGACACCCACATGAAGGCCACGCGGCATTCGTGGTGTACCACGACACCCTACCCAAAAAGGGAAACAAAGGGGTAAACCTGTCTACTTCTCTCATTTCACTCATTGAAATTTTGTTTCGAATAGCTCTGCAATTGAGGAGCGTTATATATGAGAGGGAGCTATGCACTATCACTCTCCTAGGGTTTTAGATAATTTTAGGGTTTCATAAGAGGGAGATTATAACAATCCATGGGAGATGGATTGCTCTACTTCTTATATGCTCAACCTGCTACATGTTTTTCAGGTGAAATTTCTTCCCTTTGTTCTTTTTCCAGCAAAGATTATCTGCTTGTTTGGTTTTTTTCTCTTTTTTTTTTGTTGAACTATGTTTTTTTTTATGGGGCGGCCTCTGGGCATGGGCCTATTTCCTTTTTTCTGGCATGGGCATATCCTGCATGGCCATGATCTCCCGCGACTCATTCCAAGCAGCTCCTCCTAGCGTGGTGCCTCAAGCTCACCTCTGCGACTAGTGTGCAACACCATGAAATTGAGTTGAGTGATTCTAGCTGTGCAAAGGTTCCTTCCCTATTCATTTTTTATGCTTTTTCAGAGGGGCGACATTACGATTATGCCACTTCTCCCCTGGATTCCATTATACATGCACTCTCACAATTGTACCAAGGTGGTAACCTTCCCATGGGTTCATGTTGTGTCTTTGGAGTTCACAGATAGATAGACAAGCTAAGCTAGAGCATGGCTGGCGCACTAGGATAGAGTCCGCAGTCATTCCCTAACATGCAGGCAGTGAAGGTGTGGTCCCCGATGTTAGGTTTGTTGTTGAGGTATAATTTTTTATTTAAATCTAATCCTTGCATTCTATCCCAGTCTGTCCATGGCCATTGGTCGGTGGTAAAAGAAGTTAATCTCTCTTTTCTGGTTAGTTCTTTTATTTATTAACTTTTTTTTTAACAGGAGGAGGCCTAGTCACATAGCGCACTCGTGTGCTTGAGGTTCGGTTGACTAGATCAATGTTAGGAAAAGAGGTACTTGCATCCTCTGCATTGAGAAAATAATGCGTTGAGCATGTGGATTCATTGGTAGCTCTATACATGGATGTCTCAATGATTGGTGATGTGATTGGCTTTTGAAATTGTGAATTAGATTTCGCTATTAAGTGGACTAGTCATGGCTCTAGTTTTCATGCTATCGTAACCTTTGTACCATCTCGAATAATTGATTTTGGGGTTTCTACCTACGTGAAATCGAATTGAGCCTTTGGCTTTCTTATATATATAGATCCATATCTGTTTCTGTATATATACTATTTACAATTTTACATCTATGCACATATATATACAAACATATATATATATACACATATATATATACACATATATTTTTCAATAGGAAAATATTTGTCATTCTAAATAATGATGGTTTTTTAAAGTGTTCCAAAGGAACTTTCATTAAATAAGAAACATAGTCTTTTCTTCATCAAAATCTTGCCTTGGTATCCGTCTTTACAAAATTACATCATCTTACAAAAACACAATGATTTTCGTCATCTTGTAGCACGTGTTCTTGTCTTTCCTGTCTGTTACATTTGATTGCCTACAAAATCCTCTGTTTCTATCTTGCCTGGCTCCAATAGAAGGGCTAGTTTGGATAGTCTCTCTGCTTCAAAATTCAATTCTTTGTATATGTGTGCAATACTGAAGCTTGTAAATTGTTCCAGTAGTCTACTGATCGCATTGAGAAGCTGCTGTAGATGAGGGGCATTTATTTGTATCCTCCTATTAACCGAGTCCACCACCATCTTTGAGTCTCCAAAGACTTGCATTTGGGTGATATATATATATATATAAGAGTCCAAGCAAGCATAAGAATCTATGGACTTTCATTGCATAATTTGTTGATTTTCTGAGCAGCATCGAGAGCCCTTCTCTTCGGAGAATGGGACCACCTGGTCCGGGACCACGGTGAAGACTCAACCCAGTGTTGAGTGACCATTTTGTTGAATGGTAGTTATCTGGTCTGCGACCATGATATAAACCCAGATCTTCCTTGGGTAGACTCAACCTTGTGTTGAGTAGACATCTGGTTCGGGACCACGATGTAGACCAGTCTAGGACTGGTAGACTCAGCTTAGTTCTGAGTAGCCATTCTTTGGGAGAATGAAGACACTGTAAGCCCTAGATTGGGTCTGGGCATGTGTGTGGCACTTTATCCCTTGATCTATGGGCTTGGTGTGCTTCTCCAAGGATTAGCTACCCTTGGTTAAGTTACCCTAGTACCAGATCTAGGTGTCATACAATGTGTGAAATAAAAGCATTAATAACTCTTTTGGTTTATGATGATGTACTTTTGAAATAAAAAAGTACCACAGGTAATGACCACATGGGCACTTGGTAAAAGGCCAAAGTCAAAAGTCAAAGGAAAAAAATAAAAGTGCCTTTTTGGTAAAAATGAAAGTGAAATTAGGAAAAGAATAAAAATATTATTATTTTTATTTTTCTTAATCTTGTCCACTTACAAGTGAACAAAGGCTATAAAAAAAAATCAATCCTTATCATTTGTCACACACACTTTTGCTCTCACAGGTGAAGAAGACTATCTTATGTTCAAACCTTCAACTAGGGTTTTATCAGCAAAGTCCATCTTCAGCATTTTTGCACAGCCATCTTCAGCATTCCATTTTTTGGGCAGTTTTTAGTAGTCTGATATTTTCAGGCAGTTTTCAGCAATCTGATAATTTTGGGCAGTTTTCAGACAGTCTGATATTTTCAGGCAGTTTTCAGCGGTCTGATATTTTCAGGTAGTTTTCAGCATTATGATATTTTTGGGCAGTTTTCAGACAGTCTGATATTTTCGAGTAGTTTTCAGCAGTCTCATATTTTTGGGCAGTTTTCAGACAGTCTGATATTTTCGAGCAGTTTTCAGTAGCCTGATATTTTTAGGAAGTTTTCAGCAGTCCGATATTTTTGGGCAGTTTTCAAACAGTCTGATATTTTCGGGCAGTTTTTAGCAGTCTAATATTTTCAGGCAGTTTTCAGCAGTCTGATATTTTCAGGCAGGAGAGAGAAAATCTCAGTTTTTTTGAGAAATCCCTAAATTGGTAATTTTCTGTAATTCTAGAAATTGTGGGTAAAATTATCAGTCTGATTTTTACTGATGAATTTTATAGTTACTGTGGTCAAAATCCAGATCTGGATTTGAGGAACCTTTTTGAAGAATTTCTTAAGCCATCTCATTTACGAGATGAGCTATTAATGTTTTTGGGGTTTGTCCTTTGAAGGTTTCCTCAGCGAAAAATATTGTGTCCATGTGTGTTGATGTGATGAATGTGTTTTTACTGCACTGCTGATCTATTTATGTTGACTGCAAATTTTTAAAGTTTATGCTAATGCTAAAAATTCAACATAATCCAGAATAAACTGACGAAGGAAATTGGCCTTGGCACCTTGAAGGCTCTGCAAATGGTGCATAGTACATGGAGGGGGAAGATTCAAGATGGATTGAACCTTTAAAGGATCCACAGTAATTCATTTATGGGACACGATGAATCCTAATAAGTGACTAATTAAACACAGAACACACACTTGAGTTCGTTTAGGCAGATGTTATATTTACGACATCATAGGAAGACTTGTCATAAGTCATCCAATTGTTGAGAACACTTCTAAGATAGAGCCGTGAGGTCATCTAAATAGACCAGGATAATGTAAATGAGTTCGTGAAATAAAAAGGTCATGGCTCGCTCAAAAGTGGCTCCAACATTTTTAAGGCCAAACAACATAACACGATATGCAAAAGTTCCCCAAGGGGTAGTAAACACGGTTTTGTACTGATCTTCTTTGCATATATGGATTTGATTATAACCAGAAAAAACATCCATGAAGGAAAATACTTCATGACCGACACCTACATCTATGATTTGGTCAATAAACAGAGTGGGGAAGTTGTCTTTGGGACAAGCCAAATTCAAATTATGGAAGTTAGTATAGACACAAATGGTTCCTTGTTTCTTATTAACGGGAAAAATATTGGAAACCCAAGTGGTATACGTGATGTGGTCTATAAATCATTCTTTGTGCAGTTTTTCGATATCAACTTTGACGGCATGGGCCTTTGACGGGTGAATGGGACGCTTCTTTTGTCGAATGGTGGAAACATCAAGCCATGTGTCATTGCGATGCTCAACGATAGCCAGTTCAAGCCCAATCATCTCAGTATAGGATCAGGCGAAAACATCATGAAATTACTGAAAAAGTGTTTTCAGGTGGTTACTTCCTTAGGGGAGCATCAAGCACGGAGCGTAACATCCTTGAATATCCCAAGTTTCATTGAGCTATCGACTTTGATGTTTGGTGAGATATTGGCCATGTTACCTTGTTCAAAGGCTTCAAGTGTTAGTATTGGGTTTTTGAACTAATCGACACTTCCATGAATGAAGTGTCATATCCCCATACCCAATAATGCAGATTATTAAAAAAAAATTACTTAAAGAACCTCCTTACTCTTTGAATAAACATCGGGAATGGATGTTAACCCATTCTCCAACCTTCATCTTAGGATTAGAAACAATATACCATTCGTTCCACCCTTCAATTATCCATTCTGCGTATAGAACTGTCATTTCCGAACTAACCTTTCCCTTTCCACACCTCTACTTCTGCACAACCGACCTCGGAAGTTGGGAATTAGAACTTCAACATTTCCATGAAGCGTTCCACCAACCTTCTGCTTCCGCACTTTCGCTTTCTGCCTTCCAACCTCGGAAGTCAGAAATCAGAAACATAAATGTGCAAAGAAACATTTAACGGCCTTTCCGCCTTTTGCACTTCCTCTTTTTTCCTTCCGCACTTTGGAAATTGGAAACTCAATGTGCAAAAGAACTTTCAACGGACTTTCCGCCTTTCACCTTCCACACTTCTATTTTCCGCCTTCCACCCTTCTATTTTCCGCCTTCCGCACTTTGGAACTCTGAGAAATCAGAAACTCAATGTGTGAAGGAACCTTCAACGGTCTTTCCACCTTCCGCACTTCTGCTTTCTGCCTTCTGCTGCTTCCACTTTCCACCTTCCGCACTTCAAAACTCAGAAAACCAACTTTTCTCCCCGGTTCAATTGCTCCTTTCTAGATTCTGCCTTCCACCTCTCCTAAGCGGATTTTGAATGGCAAAAATACTGAGTCAGAAGCATTTTGACCTATGTAACAGGATTTTGGCCTCCATGAACTTAGGAAAAAATGCATAAAAACATCTAAGGCAAAAACATAGATAAAATGCAGAAAATATACATAAGTAACATCTACTTCATCATCATTAAGCATTAAATCATGAACAGAAAAATTCATAGGCAAATGCATTGCATAAACAACATAACAAGAATACTTATCTTGGAGGATGAAGTTGTCCTGCAACTAGCTATGTAGCTACAACATTCCACCCAACCATATGCCAGTGTGTTCTTTAATCTCTCAACGCCACTACCACCCTCGAGCTGGGCATGATTCCACAAGGAACTAGGGAACAGGGAGACTCACACACATCCAGATATGTGACACACAGTCAAGCCAACACCTAGTTGTACTTATTAGACTGTCCATCCAAGCCAACACCTGGTTGGGTTAATATGTTGCAGACTTAACAAGCCAACACATGCATTTAGGACCAGCCACACCAATAGATGGGTTCACAGGCCCCAAGGCCAAGCCACCTTTCATAGTTGGGTTAATAGGATGTCCAACCAAGGATTACACACACGGCTAAATGCAAAATAAGACTCATCCAAACCAAGATCTAATTGGGTCAACAGGTGTTGGCTACTTTTTCTCACTCTCATGACCCAGGTTCAATAGACCCACAAAACACCCAAAGATATCGCCCCGATAGAGCAAGCCTAGTCGAAAACACCTGCGACGCAGGTGCAGTTGCACCCGAGATATCTTAATGTGTAACTTCCAAAACCATGTTTTCACAATCGGCAAGGGCTTACATTCCCCTGACGCACAACCAAGGAGCTTAATAGAGTCGGAAGGTTGGATTCTTTTCACTAACTCGACAATGGCGCAACAGTGCGACACAACCAACAATTCGACACAACCTTTTCCTTAACAACTTATCAATAAAAGAACTTGAAACGATATAAAATACTGTCAATGTTATTGCACATTCTATCCTTCTTAATTTGTGACAACGATGCAACTGTGCAACTCATATTATTCCTTAACAATAAATGATAGTGGTGTGATTGTGTTACAACCTAACATAAAAAGAGTATGAACTAATACACAATACTTCGATGATGCTTTAGTCATTCATTCATTCAACTGATTTATCAATATTGTGACATTCACTTAAGCAATAAACAAAAACAATACAAAATAACCCACAAATATTCAGCAAGCACATTCATTCGACACAAGATGTAATGTTGAAACCCAACTGGGAAAAACCACAAAGGTGCTCTTCATCTGGCATGAGAAATATATGGCACCTTTTAGTCTATGACTTGACTACAGACTGTTTGAGATATGTATTTTTGGCTCAGACTTTCTGTCTCTCATGCTCTCTGTTTTTATTATGCTTTTCTCCTAACTGCTCCTATTGATCTGCACACAGCCTGGATCAACTCTTCTACTCTACTATCTCCGCACTCAGCTACATATTGACTCCTGCTACTCGACAACCCTTTTGCAAAGCAGGTTCCATGGCTCAACAGCCTTCGACAACACTACTATCAGAATTCTCTCTGATTTCTTCAATTATTTCCTAACTTCAACAACCCTTATACAAAATAGGTTCTTCCTATTTATAGATTCTACAAGACCATGCATGGTCGACTAGGTACAACTCCTTTATTATAGTCATAAATAGCCACAAAAGGTATTTCAATACATTTATTACAGATTATAACTAGCCGTAAAATGTCTTTCAATACATTTATTACAGACCATAACTAGCCGCAAAAACTTCTTTCAATCTTCCACCACCTCTAGTACCTACGGTGTTCCTATCCTGTCGCTTTCTAGCCTTTACTCTTCTACCTATTTGCAGATTCTCTTTTCCTCCGTCGCACTATTCCTTGTCGCTGCTTTCTCTCTTCTGTGCTTCCTTTCTTTCCTTTACATTCCTTTACTTCATCGCACGCCTATTTTTTCTTCCTGCACATGTGCTTCTATTTCTTCCCTGTGCTTTTTCCTGGCCCAACAGGCTCCCAACACTCACATGTGGCTTGTCCTGAGCCTTTAAGAAAATCTATGGTTTTGGCGCTGGTTGCGCCAAGGTACCGACCTTGTCCTAAAATTCTTTGAGAATTCCTTGTACTTGGACAACCTTTTCTCGTACCTCCTTTTCTTGCTTCTCCAATTGCTTGAAATGGTCAAAACTGATATGTTCCAACGGTACATCTTCTAGCGATTGAATTATATGTTGGAGCATCTACTATACAGGCTGAAGGATCCCTATAACTTGTTCTGCCTCTGTCTATTGTGATGTAACTTCTTTATTTCGATGATGTTCTTACTTGTGTAGATTCTTTACCTATTGTTGTAGCTGCATCAACTCGACTACCTTTGTGATCTTTTCCTTGATGGGAAACTTCTTCATGTCTGCCTTAACCACTGTGATTTTCAAATCAACTTGGTGCACGTCCTCTATGAACTTATTCTCTGTTTCATCTTCTAAGAGAATTCCCACGTCGCAGATACGACATCGACTGCTTCATTGAAGAGCTCCTCTCCATGCTTAATTCGATCAACAGCTTTAGATGTTGTTTTCCTACGCTCTTCTAGGAACTCAAGGGGTGTGCTCGGTATTTGTTACGCTTTAAGCTCTTCCACCTATTTTCTTAGGTCCATTGCAATTTTAGATAGTCGGGATACCTTTGCGGATGCATCTATTTCTTGTTGGTCTTCTTCTACGGGGAACTCTGTGACTGCCCTACTTATGGCTTCCTCTAGTGCAATCCTGCTTTCTTCTTGCACTAGAATATCTTGCTCCTTCTGCTGAAGAAGGGCCTTGCGCTCTTTCACCTTCCTTGTTTCCTTTTGTTCCTGATATGCAAGAGAATTTTCTCGGACTCGTATTTTTGTCATGGCCGCATGCTGAACAACATATACTTTTTCCAATGCTAGTTTGAAAAAATCTATAGACAGTGTCCCATAAAACTCTTGCGTCCATGTTTCCAAAGCTTGTGCTTTGATCTCCATATTGAGCGACAGTAACAACATTGGTGTTTCTAATGTATTACAGGGATCAACGCCGTACATCTCGACTTTGATTGTTCTCTTTACCTCATTAATGGCCTCAGTGAGCTTATTGACATGCTCTGTGAGTTTGTTGGTTAATCGCATTTGTTGTTTACTTATTCCCTTAAAGCTGGCCTGCGCTACTTCTATAACTACGTCTACAAGCAGGCCAATGTCTTCCTCAGCTAAGTTAATTGTATTAGTCGTTTTATCATCTTTGCACTTCTTTTGTTGTGGCTTGTGCTACTCCGTTTCCTGTTCTTTTTGTAGGTTCTGCACGTCCTCATTAGTTGGTGTGCCCTTTGAATCATCTTTATCAGATTCATCATCACTATCTTCGTCTTCTTCGTATGAATTGTGTGACTATTTGTCTTGCACATCACCCCCACAATTACCTTAGTCATTACCTTGGTCCATCTCCTCATCAACTCGAACATGCCAATCTTCAGGCCAATCTTGGATGACCACTTCCACATCCTGGTCAGTAACCATAAAATGCATTGGATGCGCTTGTTTCTCTAGGTCCTTTCACGGCCCCAGGATGATATTGTGGACACCAGCCTAGAAATTTATGAAAGGCACATACCTTTGGACTGTCACAGCATGTAGTCTATGCTGGTGTCGCACTACTTCTCTTAGTTCCTCCGCATGCAGAAAGAATTCTATGTTGTTATCTTTCTGTTGGATCTTGTCTTCCTTGTCTTCCCAAAGGTTTTGATATTTCGCACTTTGGAAGAGCACTGTGAAGTCCAGTGGCTAGTAGTATGGTGGGTCATACCATACAATCAAAATCAGCAACCATAATTAGTGGATTTTTGTCTTACTTTCTTCCTACGCTTGTCGTTGCATCATCTAGCAGCTCATTCAGTAGAAACTAGGACCAATTGATTGCCACACCTTCTACGCAGAGTTCCACTAGTTCCACTGTCCATGTAGTGCACCCAGTGGTTCACATCTTGTGCAACAAATTGCAAGATAATATCTACACGGCGAACCTCACTGTATTGTCGGTTATGGAGGAAATTAGGAATCCTCTATTCATGCACGCAAGGTCAAAATTTTCCTTCATCTTTGTTGTATCTCTATCCTTGCACAGATATGGTGTAGGTTCAAGTCCTGCGCATGGGAGACTCATGATCCATGCAATCAGCTCGACATTAATAGGGTATGGTCGGTCAAGCCACACAAATCCTCTATGGAAGCAGACAATGAGTTGTCACACATTTATTTACTTCGGCCAAAAATGTGGCATAAGAAGCAAATTGAATAGGCCCACGCATTCTACACCTCAAGCCCACTCCACTGGAGCCACAAGTTGTAGCACAGGTGGTACGAATGGAAGGGTGACCATGTACTTATTTCTTTCTAGATTTGACTATTTGCAGGTATCATTATCTTCAAATTTGAGTCCCACCAGCTTCAAAATGATGTTCATTAACAGTGGTACGTCGGCAGGGATTCAGGGTGCAACTAAGGAGGAGCGCTCTTATGTCGGGAGCTTCACTTCAGGTGCCTCTAGTATCTTTGCTCGAGCGTATGGCAGTACTAGGTTCCGTTCCTCTATAGTGGCATTCATTTCTCTTCGCGGTGGTGGAGCTGGTGTGTTCGCAGTGGACTTGCACTTCTTTGTAAACTTCGACACCCTGACCCATGACCCTGATGTGCCTAGAATATCTACGCTCGATAGTCCCATCAAAACATATTGTTGTGGCCCTGAAGCTGGTGGGTTAGTGGGTGGATTCTAAGCAGGGGTCGAAGTAGTTGTAGGAACAATCTGTGGAGCTAGTCGCACCATTGTTTCTGGTTCTTCCTGTACTTGTTGTGCTTCCGACAAGATGACTTCTTCAATTATCGATAAATGTGATGCGATGGTAATGTCGGACTATTCACTGGTACTGGAAATCGAAATGACCATTAGCTTCGGCTCTTAACAGTTGCAAACATTAATGCGCTCTTCTTCTCTCTTGCAAGTAAAATGATTATTGACAACGAAGGCTCATATTTATAAGCGGCACTCATCCTGCATGCAATCATTTGATGGAAGAGATGCGTCTCATCAATCACATGGGCTTGTTTTTCGACGCATTCCAAATTTTACTTCGCACACTTGACCTCTTACATGTACCTATCAGGACAATTATGGCGAGGACGACCGATGGGACCAAAAAGTACGTTGCCATTTTCCTCGAACTTGCTAAATTAATGACGCTTCATTGTCATAACCGCATAAATCTTTTCAGGTATCCGTGATTTAATAGTGTCTAGCTGCCATTCCTACTCTTACTGTGATTTGCAAAATCCTATCACAGATGTGCGACATAACAATTTTTTTTTTCTTAAATCTTTATCTTTCTTATCTAGTCGTTTCGTAGCCATCATGGTAAGTTTTTAGGAGGCTACCATTTATCATTCGTGCGACCGGTGTTTCATCCAACTTATGTAATTTTACTACATGGGCCTTAGTGATGCGCGCAATCACATATGGCCCTAGCCAATGCGTCTTCAATTTAACTGGATGATTCAAAAATTTGTTGTCATATAACTAAACAAGTCCTACGACTTTTAACTACTTAGTCATGATATGGTGATCATTCCATGCTCTCTTCCTTTGATTTCTATGTTTTGATGAAATTCTGCAATGAAGCATTATTCCTCCATTTGAACGAGATGCAACAATCTCTGCTTGACAACATCTACATCGTTCATTTCCATCAGCATAGAAATTCTTAGGCTCGACACAATATATTCCATCAACACAAAAGATTATTGTCCATAGACCAATCTAAATGGAGTGTGTCATGTTAATCTCTTGCAAGTTGTGCGGTATTCCCATAGCACAGCTAAAAATTTCTGATCACAATCATCTCTGCACGCATTGCATACTTTGGTTAATGTATTTTCTAGAATCTTGTTGATTGCTTCAACCGCTCCATTCTCTTGAGAATGATAGGGTTCGTTTTCCTATGCCAAATCTGAAACTCTACAGTGATATCATCAATAATTTTGTTAACAAAATGTGTACCTTGGTCACTTAGAAGAATTTTCGGGAAGCCAAATATTGTCACCACGTTTTCAAATAAGAACTTTTCTGCAGTCGTAGCAGTACAATCTTTAACAGGTACTAATTCCACCCATCTAGTTAAGTAATTCATCATTATGATAGTATAGCGCGTGCTAGTCCTTTTTCCTGGCAGACTAATAGGACCAACAAAATCAACGAACCATTTATCAAATGCTTTTAGTGTTATCTATGGTGTTAATGGAATCTCATCGCATCTCAATAGTTTTCTTGTCCTTTAGGAAACATCACAGCGTCAGAGAAAGCTCTTAGTATCCATATGTATGGTTGGCCACCATAATCTAGCTTGCAATATCTTGCGCACTATTTCCTTCCTAGCACAGTGTCCTCCTGCGACACCAGCATGTGCTTCACTAATTATCCAATGTCGCTCATGGTTGAAAACACACTGACGCAATATTTTATCAGGGCCCGTCTTGTATAGTTGTCCAACGATCAATGGAAAATCAGTGGCTTTAATGACCAACTGTTTCTTTTGCATAGTGGTGAAGCCTTCAAGTGCATAACCTGTACTCAAGAGGTGAATGATAGCCTAATTTTTTTTATCAACCACGCTGACCACAAATAATTTCACGTCGGGAAAGTTATCCTCAACGATGGTTGGTTCTTCACCACTTTCTATCATTGAAAAGTGATCAGGCCCCACATTTAGTCAATTAGGTTTAACAATGGCTTCAAAATCAAATTCTTGAAATAGGAGGAGCCATCGGCAGATCTTTTCCCCCAACACTGGCTTGTTGACTAGGTATTTTAATGTCAAATGATCAATGTACATTTTAAAATGGACACCGAGCAAATAGTGTTGGAACTTCTGCATCACATATACCATGGAGAATCCTTCTCTTTCTGTCATAGCGTAGTTTTTATCTGTCGTCTATAATTTTCTGCTGGCAAAATAAATAGGGTGATTAATCACACCCTCACCCAGTTGCGTCAAAACTACACTGAGCACGATAGACGACACGTCGACATGAACATGGAACTGCTTCTTCCAGTCGGGAAATACCAATATTGGTGTGGTGGCCATCTTGCTCTTTAACTTGTATAAACTTTCATGACAAGCTTCATTCCACTGGAACTTTGCATTTCTTCAATAGATTCTCCCTTGGACCAGTTATCTCTCCATATCCTTTGATAAATTTTCTATAATAGCATGTGTGTCCTAGCACTGATTTGAGTTGCGTGACTAATGTAGGTGGTGGTAAGTCAAGGATAATTGCAACTTTCGTTAGGTCGACCAAAATTTTGTCACAACACACAACATGTCCTAACAATACACCAAATGGTGTGCAAAAAATTCATTTCTTTGAATTTAACGCGATCTGATACTGGTGACAACGCTCAAGCATCATGCTCAGACTCTTAATATGGTCTCTTACTCGACCAAACACAGTCCAATCATCAAAGTAGACCTCACATTAGAGGAAATTTCAACTCAAAATGGGCCTCCTAAACAAAATTAATAAAATAATAGTTAAAATAATAAAATAATATTTATTAATTTTGGAGGAAGAAAAGAAAAAAACTACTTTTTTGTTTGTATTTTCGACATATCTCCCCGTGTTTTTACTCAAATTTCGATCGGGAGAGCTAGTTGGATGCAGAATTAAATTCCACATCCAACGAGTACCCACTCAGCGTACTTTTGATGGACCTCGCTACCCCAAAAACAAGAAATACCTGGAAAAACGTGATGATGACTTTTTTTCAAGTATTTCTTGTTTTTGGGGTATCGGTGTCTGTCAAAAGTATGCTGAGTGGGTACTCATTGGATGTGGAATTTAAGTCCGCATCCAACAAGCTCTCCTGATCGAAATTTGAGTAAAAACAAAGGGAGATATGTCGAAAATACAAATAAATAAAGTAGTTTTTTTTATGATACCTATCCCCAAATTTATATTGAAAAAGTGTTTAAGACTTATATGGTATTTCAAATTTAAAGCAATTTCATTGGCGAACACATGATGACATGGAATTTGAGTTAAAGTTAAAAGGCCCATTTTGAGTTGAAATTTCCTCTAATGAGAAATTTATGTATGAAATATTTAAAAGAAGAAACTACTATTCTAGAGAAAATAGCAAGAGCATTCTTGAGTCCAAAGGGCATTAACGTATACTGATAGCAGCCCCATTCCATGACAAAGATGGTTTTATGTCAATCCCCCTTCACTATTCTGACTTACTGATAGCCATAAAATCCATCGGTAAATGAATACATCTCCTGCCCTTTGACGCTTTCGGGTACTTCATCTATGAATGGTGTTGGGAATGGATCATGCAAGCATACATCATTAAGTTTCCTCACGTCGACACAGATTCTGAGTTCACTTGTTGTCTTCTTATCCTAAATTACGATATGACTAATCCATTTTGACTCTTCGACTGGTTCAAAGATTCCTGCGTTGAGCATGAGGTCCAATTTAGTTTTCACCTTTTCTTTATACCTTGGATTCAACCTATAAGTTCACTGATTAACTAGTTTTGCATTTGGTTTCAGTGGTATTTTCATCTCCCCCAAATCTCCTACTATTCCCTTCATCTACGAGAAGTTGGTAGGGAACATATCATGAAATTCATGCAGCAAGTATGTGATCTTTGTTACTATTTCATCATCCCAATAATCTCCTATATTGGAGAACTTCATGTTTTCTGGTGAACCAATGTTGACCTTCTTAACTTTGAGCGGCTTAAGAAATTGTTTGCTAGAAATACCACTTCCTGTGACCTCACACGTACCTTCCGATTCTAGTATGTTAAGGTTGGTAGGATCATCATCTGGTTCTCCAACCAGATTGTAAAAATCCATCCATTTTTGGATGATCGCACTACACTGGTGGGAATTCTCCACTTTGACCGGGATTTCAGAAAATATTTTTTCCTTCATTGTTTGAAGCACAACATTGATTGTCGGTTGCTCATCAGCAAATGTAAAGGTGTGCATGAATTGTTTAACCACCTCATCCCAATCCTGAGTTCCTTGTCACAACTCCATGGATTTGTACCAGCTCCTAGGTGTCATTTCCAATGTGTGTATGAAATGATGGACACAATCCTATCACAGGTATTCTGTAAATTTTGTGCGACACTGATTGAGGTGCTAGACGGGGTTTGACAACCATATGTACTTCTGACTCAAAATTGTGATTCCTTCATCGAATATGACTTCCAACAATCTTCTGCATTGTGTTCATTCATATATGGATTTCTTATGCATACCCCACCATCTAGCGGGTGTAGCTTTCATCACATAGTCTAATGTGGACAAGCGCTACAGTTCTATTACTGTTGCTAGGAATTTTACACCTCCTACGAACAGAAGTTGTTCCTCTGGTCTGAATGGTTCAGATCCAGAACAAATAGTTCACGATAAGGTTGGAAGACTTTCCCTAGAAGCTATAAACACCTGGAATGCAATGTTTGATGGAGTGATGTGGTTCTTCTCTTATGAAAAAAAGTCTCCAAGAAAATACCTACATAAACACATCAAACACACGAGAGATCAAAGATACCAGAACATCATCTATAGATCTATGTCAGTGACTAACGAATCTGACAATAACATGCAAGATTATAACATAACAAGTATATGGGAAAGGAACAAACTTTACATTAATAAAATGAAGAAAGAGTTTACAACCTATGCCTTATTGTTGACATGATCTCTACAAAACCAACATCTTGTCCCCAACAACTCCAACTTGCTCCCTCAAGCTCTCTTGAATGACTTAGGCCAAAATATCAAAGCAATAGCATAACATTACTCTCTCCTCAACCATGGAGATTGAGCCTGCTTTTATAGGCTTGCAATGGATAGGGGTGGCTGAGAAATTGATGGGTGAGGTGGCTAGGAGATCCTACAAGGATGGATCTCAAGCCCAGCTAAACCTAGTGATCGGGGATAAGGGTGCCACGAAGCCTTCTTTCGAGAAGCTTCGTGAGAACCTCTCTTTTTCACTTTTTACCAAGGGCACCATTTCTTGTTCACCGTGACAGAGTGGTTTTAGGAAGAACCACACATTTCTTAAAGGGTAAAGGTGGTGCCACCACTTACTTCAAACATATTACAGGTGGTGCTGAAGAAGGTACTACTTTTTTACTAAAGGGTAGAAGCGGTGCTGGATTTTCATATACAAATTTGATGTTTGGACCAATGTTATTGCTTCACAATTTGGGATTGAGGGAAGCACTGAAGTTTGGGATCTCATCACATAATTATGATGAGATTTAGGTATAACAGAATGCCCTCCAAAGCATGAGGCTAGAGGGATACGATAGGGGATATCTTTGAAAGATCAAGTTATCACTTCGAGGCAAGAATCATCTTGATTAGAGATCATCAACCGGACATTTGCAATACATCAATACTTTTGACTCATGAGAAAAGTATGTCTTCATCATGGCTGCAGACCAATATAAGGCAGATCCATGAGATAAACAAACATGGCTACTAGAATACATCGTAGATCCATGTGATAGAAGAGTAAAACTTGGACATATCTACAAAACATACAATGTAGATCTATGTCATACAGATGCAAACTTGAGCATAGCCATGACCATACAAATGTGGATCCATGCTGGTACTTCATACAATATATCCCATCACAACCTGGGGAGAAAGATATGAGTGCTTTCAAACATACACCTAGGGTCTTTGTNATTACAATGATCTGAAGTCGAACATGGTAGAAACCACTTGATTACTGGTCAATGATGTGAACCGTTAACAAGTGCGAGGGAGATCACCATTAATGTCAATGATTCTCAAGGTACTCTAGTACAATCTACTAAGTGTGAATAGATGTTTTGATGTCGAACACTTAGTCGAATCTATTGATCAAAAGTCAATGATGTGAGCCTATGTGGAGAGCGAGAGAATCTATCATTAAGGCATACATATCTTAAGGTACTAAACTTGTTTCTAAGAGTAATTCCCAGATGATGAGCTGATGTCGACAGGAATAGTCTTGTCAAAGGAGGGCTGTGACGAATCCCACATCAATGACATGAAACTCAGAACAAATTTTTGGAAGGTTGTGGATAACGTAACCATCGGACTGACTCAAAAGGTACTGAAACAAAGGCTATTTTAAATATAGAGGTAAAATTCTAGCTTCCCTTTGAACATCGGGCAACACGGAAAAAGAATTGGAAGCATTGAATCGATGAGGTGGAACACAATATGACATTGGACAACACATTCTTTAAAAGACTCAAAGGAGTGACATGACTCATGAAAGTGGACCGACTCAGAGACAAGTTGATTTAACAAATTGACTGAATGAAATGTAGACAAGTGCCATGTTCAAAGGTGACGACAAACTGCCATTTTATTTACAAAATGAATTGATTCCCTTTCCTTAATTTCCCCATCATGATTGACAAGTGCCTCTTTTCATTTTTACGAGTCCAAAGAAGGTAACAAACACTCATTGAAGCTTATCTAAATACAAGTCCATTCTCATACATTTTACAAACCTAAGAAATAAGGGGTTCGTTCCCAAAAAAGGGTCTCTTAGTGTTTAGTTTAACGAGTCCAATGAAAGTTAACTCGGTATCATTCATGTTTGGAGAGTCTGAACAAAGACAAAAGAAGACTCCAAAGGGTCTCTTTTCGTGTGATTTAGTCTCTAGGGCCTGAAAAAGTGTAAAATAATACCCAAGAGAACTCTTCCAATCATGATTGGTTGGAGTGTTCCTTTTTCATAAATAGTCCATCCGAACCGAAAAAGAGATAACCTATCGTCGAAGCGACAACTCTTAAAATAATTTTATGAGTATGAAGAAGACAAGTACTCGACAATGTTTTCATATTTAGAAAGTCTGAAAAGAGTTTAAAGGAGACTCCATTAGGTCTCTTTTCACGATGAAGAGTTTTACAAGTACGAAAATAATCAGAAAAAGACTCAGAACTTTGACACTCATTTTTGAGAGTGGAATCAAAGTATCGAAATGAACAGTAGAGGACTTTTTCCAATTTCAAAAGTATGAAAAAGTCAAAAACAAACTTCCCAATAGACATTACTGCTTATTTTGGTCCTTGCAAGACTTAAACGACCATTCTTTTTCCAAAATATTCGAAAAATGACTTTCATGATCTATATTTAAAGGGAATTTCTATAAAAATTATTTTAAAACATAAAAAAACCCCAAAAATAGGCTATAAAAGTCTAAGTAAATAGTAAAAAACAATTCATTTCACTATTTACCAACCTTGGAGAGCATTTTGGTTAGTTTGGAGCGAAAAATTCAGCTGAATATTATAGGAGCATCCACCGTCTATTTTTCACACTGTTAGTTCCATGTAACATCTAAATCCATCCTCTTTCCTTTTATGGTTTCCAATTTTTAGTTTTCATAGTTATTTGAGCTCATGGGCCAAACCTAAAATGGGAAATTTAGGCACCGCTCCTATCCCTTACGGGAAAGGTGGTGCTCGATAGAAACAGTGTTTCATTAGTTTGACACAGGCGATGGCACCACTCTGTCTTAACTGGATAGAGGCGGTTCCGGCCGTGGGCATAAAAAACTAATGGGCCGACCAAAACAAAAGCTTTTAAGAAAATTCAATTATGAGAAATGTTTCTAAATGGCTTTTGAATTATTTTTGGCAGGTTTGTTGGATCAAAAAATGGTTATCTGGAAAGAAAGGAAACATGACCTAGGTAACGCCACTTCCATAGGAGATGCAGGTTGTGTGGGTTCCCTACAGGGTTGTGGCCTTCTAAAGTTATTCCTGACCCCGAGCATGATTTCCCATCCCCGCTTGCTGGAATATATCCTACAAATGTGGAACCCAGAGCAACAATATTTTGGGGTAGGAACTCATGTTTTGACCATAGAGGTAGAGGACATTTAATTCTTGAATGGGTTGTCTAGATGAGGGCCCCCTATCTCTCTTAATAGTTCCTGACGAGGGGACACGACAACTCAAGAGCTAATCAACCATCATTGTCATCCTGGCACGAGAATGTTAGGTAAGAAGATTCCTATTAGGGCTATGGTGGATATGCCACTTTGCATAATTTTTTTCATCATGCAGAGGTTGGTTGGAAGCCAAGGACCTCATAAGGCATCCCAGGCACATATGCTATATTCCCTGGAATCTATGGCACCTACAGTTTACAAATGGGCAGAAGCACTTCTTCCTATCTTCAAAGATCAGTTGAAAAAATGTCGGCAGGGAGAACTAAGGCAGTTCGGTTTTGGGTCCATTTTAGCTTGCTTCTTCTTTGAGAGGGTGCCTCTCATGAGAACCTAGGTGATCTTCACTAAGCTTAGGGCTAGAGACCCATGCATGCTAAGGTGGGTTTAGATCATGGCTCATACAGGTGGTGGTAGATCCAATGTGAAATTTGAGGCCGCTTTCTTTCGTTGGCTATGAGATCGGATCCTCATGATAGAGGATTATGCCTACACAGGGACAGATTTCAGAGGTGACCTTAATCTACAACTACCACCTGGTGCGCAGTGGGGGGATATTGGTAAGAAACAAAACCCTAAAATGTTTATCATGTTTTTATGTTTTTAATGTGTAGTAACAAGACCTAATGTTTACATGAAAATGTTGGCGGTGCACGGCCTAGAGGATCTTCTCCTATGGACAGACGAGCTAGGGCTCAATTTGTTCACAGGGGTGATGATCACCTTACTGAGTTGGAGGAGAAATTAGAGCAACTGAATCTTGACATTATATATGCAGCGATAGATGACCTCCCCATGAGGTATCAAAGACATACTATAGGGGTGCTAGGCCATTTTAGATGACTTCTTCACAGGGTAGCACACGCTATCATGTGCTATCATGAGCATCACTAGATAGTGGACTGCATGATGTACTACTGAAAGATGACAAGCTTCATGGTTTTTTGTATGATTTTGTATTTCTTGAAAGCCACAGTGCTTCAGACGAGGTCTCGTGACCACATTTTTTGTAAAAAACACTTTATATATATATATATATACATACTTATTACCAATGTTTATATGTCTCAAATGGAAAGCATATTTACATGAGTTTTATGTGTCATTTGCAGTTTATTTTACAATGAACCATGTTTATTTTACAATGAACCATGTTTATTTTACAAATTATGAATGGGCAATATACCAGTCTAGGATGTAGTTTTGTAACTAATCAACAATCGTATTATCTAAACTAGGGACATGCCTATAAGTAATACACTCGAACGGCATTTCTAATAAACGCACTCTCTGAAATAAACAGAGGAGTACATTGTTTCTGATGGTATAAACATGGTTTAGATGAAAAACCACTAATTGTGAATCCATAAACACTACCAAGTCATAAATGTCTCAAGATGTAGCCTCAGTTAGTAGACCTATTATCACCTCATACTCAGCTATGTTGTTGGTAGTGGGACCAATCCAAACCGTTCCTGAACTGATTAGGTCATGATTCGGGGAATAGAGAAGCCAAGTAGCTGAAGCAAGGTTCAGGGCATGATGACAAGCACCATCAGTGAAGCCGTAAAAATCCATCCGATCTGCATAACCAAAACATGGTATAAACAGTTTGGACACTAAACTCAACACCATACTGAATCAAGACACAACACAATGAAAGACAATAATATACATATATACAAGGTACCATACAAAAATGATTTAAGCATAGTATCTCTTTAGGTACAACCCATTGCAAGGTTTCCTGAAGGGTATCCTCTCATAATATACGATCTCGTAAGGTCCTTTATCTAAAACTTTGCTGATGACAAAGGGACCATACCACATTGACTCGAACTTACCTTTACCTAGTTTATCGTGTCTCTGATCGTAGGTCATAACTAGGTCACCTTCATTGAAAACTCGAGGCTGAACATATTTATTGTACTAGGCTTTGACACATTTCTTATGTGTGTCATTAGCTAAGGTGACATCTCTTCTAGTTTCATCAAGATTAGTCAAGTATAGAAATATCTCTTCCTTGGTGGAAGTGTTTGGCAGAAGTTCTACTGCAAGTTTTAGTGATGGAATCTGGCATTGGATAGGAATGACAACTTCTAGTCCGTAAACTAACTAGAATTGTGTGAAACCAGTCACTATTTTTACTGAAGTCCTGTAATCCCAAAGGGCGGAAAAGAGAGTCATGTTCTAGTTGGATTTATGACCTCCAACAATCCTCTGCAACATGGTTTTTAAAACTTTGTTAATGGCCTCAACCTGGCCATTATCCTATGGATAGTAAGGTGTTGAGTTTTCATGGCGAAAACCCAACTTGGTACTCACCTCGATCATCATTTGATTTCAGAAATGTGATCCATGGTTAGTGACAAAAGAATGTGGGACTCCAAACCTAGCTATCACATGATTAAATAATAAGAGGGAGGAAGTCTTACCATCCTCTGCATACGTAGGAATAGCCTCAACCCATTTTGTGAAATAATCAACAACTACGATGATGTAACCATGCTCCCCGGATGAGGTAGGCTTACAATGCATAAAGTCAATTCTCGATTTGGCAAAAGGGCCAACCGCAATGACAGGGTGTAAAGGAGCAGGGTGGGTGCGCTTTTCAAATAGAAATGTTGGCAAGGTGGAAATTTCTTAACATCCTCATGATAGTCTTTGAAGATTGAAGGCCAGAAATAGCCAGCGTGAAGGATTTTCGGGGCCATATCCATCCTAGAAAGATGACCTCCACATGCTCCGGAGTGGCAATTAGTAAGGACTTGTTCAACCTCTTCATGTGTAAGGCATTATCAGAGAAGGGAATCGATACCACGTCTATACAATGTATCATTTAAGATAACGTAGTACATCACGTGGTGATGGGTACAACAACAATCGTCATGGGATACATTTGGCTGAAATCTTTGAGTTTGGAGATAAATGATTAAATCTCCATACTGTGGGTCGGTTGTGCTTATCAAGAATAGAAATTCATCTGGAAATGAATTACTGGGCTTAGTATCCATCAAAACACAGGGAAGGTAACACATCAGCTCTGTAAAGACCAAGGATTTCTTTGAAGTGACCTTGGCAAACTCAAGGTCGAATTCCTATAGGATGACAATCCAACGGGAATATTTCCCCCCTAGCACCTGACTAGTTAGGATGTAGTACATAGAGTTATGATCTGCAAGTACTATGGTGGTGTGAAGCAGGATGTAATGATAGAATCTTATGAACAACAATGACAGTAGCTAATGCTAATTTATCCACATGCGAGTATCGGATTTTAGAATCAATAAGATTCTTACTAGTGTAATATATCACGTGCTCCTAACCATTGGGATCTTCCTGTGCTAAAACCATCCCAATGGTAGTAGTGGAGGTAGCAAAATACATGAGAAACTCCTTTGAATAATCCTAGGGGGTGTATCATAGGTGAATGAGTCATAGCATGCTTGAGATTATCAAAGGCGCGTTGGGCCTGGTCATCCCAAAAGAATGGAGTATTCTTCTTCAAGAGACACATATAACCATGCGTTTTCTTAGCGAAATTGCAAACAAAATGGCGGAGAAATTTTTCCTTCCCTTGCAAAATTTGGAGTTCAAAAATATTTGTTGGGGCGAGTAGGGCCAATATAGCAACAATCTTCAGTGGATCAATTCAGATGCCATCCTTAGAAACCACAAAGCCAAGGAGACGTCCTGTCTCAACGCAAAAAACACATTTGTGTGGATTGAGCCATATGTTATAATGATGACATCTCAGAAAATTGTCTCTAAGATGCCCAGGGTGGTCTTCCTGTTGCTGTGAATGCGTTGGGAGGTCGTCAAGGTACGAATCCACAATGTTTTTAATATCATGAAACGCATAGGACATGGCACGCTGGAATGTAGCTCCGACGTTCTTGAGGCCAAACAGTAACTTCTTATAGGAAAACGTTCCCCATGGGCATATAAATGTCGTTTTGTGCTGATCGATAGGAAATATCTCAATCTAATTATAGCTAGAAAATCCATCCATGAATGGGAAGATGACACTTCCAGCACAGTTGTCGATAATTTGATCGATATGCGGAGTTGAAAAATTGTATTTGGGACAAGCTTTTTTTAGGTCTTGAAAATCAATGCAGACTCTAATGGTGCCATTATTTTTGTTCACAAGGATGTTGTTAGATACCCATTCCATCAGGGGTATAGGATAAATAAATTCTTCCTTAATAATTTTTTCTACTTTAGCTTTAATAGATGCAATCTTACGGGGATGGACTTGACGCAATTTTTTTCCGACATTTTTTGCTGTGGGATAGGTTTTAATTTCATGAACCACGATAGATGGGTCTATCCTAGGGATCTCTTCATAACTCCAGGTAAAAATATCTCATAATTCTTTGAATAATGCTCTATATGCTTTAGTTTCTTCTATTGAGCAGTTATGCCCTACGTGAACCTGCTCAATGGTTCCAGGTTTGACTGGTATGTCAATTAGGGTTGTTTTAGTAATGTTGCATAGGTTTCCTTCGGATTTCATATTTTACAACAATACAAATGTTTGTGGATGGGTGACAATATCAGTACTCATAAGTGATTCAAGGTCAAAACCCACCGAATTTGCATTGGGAAGAAAACAAGATCGATGATGATGATATTCCCATACAGGTTCGCTCTCACCCATAATCTCCATGATGGAGTCATATGAAGGAAAAGTCTGTGTGAGATAATCTAGAGTGGGAAGAGAAGGTTCCAAGCTATCATTAGAGGAAATTTGGGGTCTAAAATGGGCCTTATAATAAAATGTGCCAACAATACGTTCTTGTTAGTTGGAATTCAAGAACCAATATAATTCCAATAAAATGAGTCAACCATAATGGTTGAATTGACATATTTGTCATTAAAAAAACTGCTTTTTTTGTTCGTATTTTCGAGATATCTCCCTGTGTTTTTAATCAAATTTTGATTGGGAGAGCTCATTGGATGTGGAATTTGATTCCACATCCAATGCGTACCCACATGGCATACTTTTGACGGACCCCACTAGCCCAAAAATAAGAAATACCAGAAAAAACGTGATGATGATGTCATCATCACATTTCTTCTAGTATTTTATTTTTATTTTGGGGTAGCAAGGTCCGTAAAAAGTATGCAGTGTGGGTACTCATTGGATGAAGAATCAAATTCCGCATCCAATGAGCTCTCCCGATCAAAATTTGAGTAAAAACATAGGGAGATGTCGAAAATACGAACACAAAAAGTAGTTTTTTTCTTTTTTCCTCCAAAATTAATAAATATTATTTTATTATTTTAAAGTATTATTTTATTATTTTAACTATAATTTTATTATTTTCCTTAGGAGGCCCGTTTTAGACCTCAAAATTCCTCTAATGAAGGCAGGTGGTAAGGATCCGAAGCCACAAGATGAAGTTCATCAACATGGTCATCGGAAATGAATTGGATAGCATCATACATTGCTTCATGTGGGCCAAGTGAGGATGACTCAACAATTTATTTTCCCTTGGTACTAAATCCAGTTATGGAAATTATATTTACTATCGCCACTTCTATACTAAGAGGGGCTGATGGAAACACACCCATGAGGGTGGGGTCTTTCAGCATACCTATCCCAATTGATTGGTAAGGAGGAGGGGATTGACCTAGCATAGGGATGTTATTTGCCATGGGGGTTGTAACATCCGGAATGAAATAATCAAGTTTATCGATAGTCACAATAGTCCCCATATGCAGAAATTGGATATTTCTAAACACTGTCAAAGCGACAACGGTCATAGCGTAAAACCAATTCCTCACCAATAGAAGATTGTAATCTAACGGGGCGTCAACCACTTCCACCTGAATGGAAACAACCTTGTCCCCAAGCTTGACAGGAAGTACTAACAATAGAACATGGGGCTAAAAAAATCTTCCATCAAAATATTTCAAGGTATTAGGTGATTTCATAACCTCAGGAGAACCAATGGCTCTTCAACAAGCTATAGATAATACTAAGGTCTAAGCTCGTTCATCTAGGACGGTCCGATGGACCTTTCTCCCAACTACTTTAGAAGTAATATGAAACTTTAGTTGGTGAGGTAGTCTAGATTTATAGTTCTCTACGTTGAAATGAATCAAGTTGGTGTTATCTAGGTCTAATGTCCCCAAAGTTGTTAGCGGGTTTTTACGTTGCGTTGGACAACTTTGGAGTACCTCAAGGGTAGACATCACACAAGGTGCCTGAGCTAGATCTTCAACAACATTATATAATTGTGCAACTAAGGATTTGGGATTGAAAATAGACTTCCTGAGGTTAGCCTTTGGTGTTCGTAAAATTAAATCAAGATTAGATTTTTCAATCATGAGAGGGCCATTAGACAAAGATGGGGGAGAACTAGTGGAAGGAACTTTGTCAGAAGAAGGATTTTCGTCCTTTTTATCTACTGTCTTGTCATAAGATTGACTATGAGTGCTCAAAATAATGGTATCGGAAGACATAATTTTGATTTCTTCCATGGAATTGGAGGTTCCTTGATTAGACATGTGGTCTATCAGTTGTTCTTGAGAGGGAAAAGGATCAGTAAGAACTGTTGGTGCGAGGTTACTCTTCAAAAATTTACTGATCTCATCATGATGAGGACATTCTTTTGTGAAGTGATCTCCTCCACACAATAAGCAGGGATATTTGGATTTCCTTTTCCCTTTATCATTCTTGTTGTTTGTTGGTTTAGGATTCTCCTATTGGTTCCTAGGTTTCTTGTTTTTACCTTTTTCATTTTTCTTATTGCCGGGTGCCTTTGAACTTTGAATGGAATTCACCTCGATAAAAACCATATGATTCAAAGGAGCAGTGGTAGAAGCATTTGTTTGCTTGGCATATTTGGCTATTGATGAGGGTTGGATCGAACCAAACACCTCATCAACAAGAGTTTCTGTTGGTGGCTTAGCGGGATCTATACGGGGGTGAGGAGCTTGCAGAATTAAGTCATACAACATTTCGAATTGGGAATAGACCAGATCCAGATACTGAGTGCAACTGATAGCCTGCTCTTCAGTAATAACACTGCTCATAGCCACATCTCGAGTGATAGGAGGCAACAATGACTTAGTGAACCAATCAACTAGGAGTTGTTCCGGGATGGGAGCTTTAATGAGTATCTCCCCCTTCTCCACTCGTGGATATGGTCCAAGATGTGTGTGGAGGTGTTCTAACGGAGTGAAGTTAAAATATCTGTACCTATTTCATAACAAATGGGTAGCTAAAAGTGCGTAAGAAAAACAGTTTCTATAGAGCTAAAGTTCAAAAATGAATGTTGCGGGAGTTCAATGTACCATTTCGCAGCCGTATCGGCCAATGTGCAATGGAAGACTCTTAAACGAACAGAATCATCCATCAGGGAGTTCAAGGAACACCATAGATGGAAGGTCATCACATGGTTTTTGGGATCATCTCCCTGCTTTCCATCAAATTTTGGAATGTCCGATGGTAAATTTACCGGAACCGCGGGCCATGAAGGGTTCTGTCGAATGGGATCATTTATCAATTTTTACAAATCAAGCAAGTCCAAAGTTTCTAGGAAAGGTAACTGACGATTGGGTTCCACATACTGGTAGTATTAATAAGGCATGTATCCACTATGTTGATTGGTATATAGGTTGTTCAAGTGACTTGTTGGAGTAGGGCCCCGCAGCTACAGGAAAAGCTACTATAGCGGAACAAAGAAGTCAAAGGAAACAGTACCTGAAGCGGCCGAGAAGAGAGAGCTCAACCACTGCATTTAAGGCAGTGGCAATGACAGGAGGGCTCATCTACCCTCATAAAGAGAAAAGGAGAAACAAGCCGAGGTATTAAAGACAAAGGACAGAAGGGGAGCAACCGAGGAAGCGGCGCCCATACCCACGATCAGCACCGGGAAGCGTGGAAGACTGTAGAAAGTTGTAGTGTGACCAGTAAGGGGCAGTTAAAAGTACAGATAGGCCGACTGTCACAGTTAGGGTTTTTGGGTTACTGTTGGGATAGGCCCACGGTGTTGTATCATGGTGAGACCTTCGGGCCACCTATTTAAGCATGTATTTTTTATTATGAAAGGTTAGCTAGTCAGTTGGTCTGTTAGCTCGTAGACAGTTAGCTGGTCGTTTGTTCTGTTAAGAAAGAGTCGATCTCTGGTTCTGTTGTAAAGTCTATAGTTATCTTACTGTAACTAGTACCCGAATCCTTGAGCATGTATGTAACGATCCATAGGGATTGAGAGAGAGAGAGAGAGGAAGAGTATATTGTAAGAGGAAGCAATATAGGAAGAGAAGAGATCTAAGAGAAGGGCTCCCAGTTGAGTGTGTGGAGTTTCCCAAAAGATCTCAAGCTGCATAATAGGTTACAGCGGAACTGTGTATACTCTCTCAGATATAATATAAAACACAGTTCCTGTGGACGTAACTTCCCCCCGGGAAGTGAACCACGTAAAATCCGTGTGTTGTGCGACTGTTTCATGTGATTGTGCTCTACCTATGTGCTATCTGTTATCTGTTACATGAACTTTGCTTATCAGTTAGTGAAAGTATGTATGCTATCTTCCAGTTTACAGTAACATAGAAGGTTAAATGTGAGTTGAATGTATCAAGTGTCCTGTATATGAGTTTATCAGTTCTTGATTCATGACAGTTAGCAGTTACTGTGTTAAGTGATTCTTGTATATTTAGTTCGGCAAGTTGAGCGGAATAGATGTTGAGCATGTTAAACCATAGAAACTTGAGTGAGGTTGTTTAATGCCTTAATTAAGGTTAATTGAGCTATTATACCTAGTGAGGAAGCCTCTAGACCTGGAGAGTCGGTGAACATATTAAGTATTGCTATAGGAGATATCGCGGCGTAGAAAGGCGATATCGCACTGTCGGACGAGCTGCGGTGTGAGATATCATAGGTTAAAGGTTGAGCAAAAGAGAAGGTTTCCGCATCATCTTAGAAGCTACGACATGATAAGAGCCAGTCCCATAGAAGACTCAGCTAGAAGAGAGAGCCAGTCCTTGCTGAGAGATCCCACTGGTTAACCAGAGTCAAGAGAAACCTAGGATGCTACAGAACCTGGTTAAGGACACCTAAGTCTTCAGCCACCCCATATAGGATCACTTCAGGTGATACTTCAGGCCATTCTGTGGTCAGTTGCCGAAAGGGCCAGTGAGCTAGGGGTTTTGTTGGTACATTAAAGTAAACTCGGGTTTGCCCTGAAGACCAACAAATGGTTTCGTTGCCGGTTTTGAACAAATTGAAGAGCAGATGTTCTGTTGGCATCCTACTAAAGAAGAAATTAACCACTGGGTTGAGTTTAAGGAATGAGAGTTTGCTGAGAAAGAAAACAAGAGTCCTAGGTTGAGTACAGAGGACTGTTTACAAAAACATATCTTCACAGACCTGCAC
>LPNX010896167.1:1047253-1122854 GCA_001517045.1 Pseudotsuga menziesii | reverse complement strand
AGTACATACTACCTCTACATCACCTACATTTACACCGCCAAGTGGTAGTAATACAACAAATCAGAATCCACCACGTAGAAATAGAATGGGGGATGACATGAAAATACCTACCTTTAGGGGAACAGGGACAGAAGACCCAGAACAACAATGGTTCCTATGTGAAGCCGTATGGACCATTAAATATATTCAGGATGACAATACTAAACTTGTCCAGTTGGCCACTACACTTAGAGAAAGAGCTTTAACATGGTATATAAAGTATACATCAGCGCAGCCCAGAACGCTCGTACAGGTTAGGACTGCCATGATTAAGGAATTTAAGAAACCCAAGTCTGAGTCATAATGTATTACAGAGCTTAAAGACATCAAACAGTTACCCATAGAGTCAGTATGGGACTTTGATCAGAAATTTAAAGCTCTCATAGACCAAGTTAGCTTTGAGTTTGCGCCGGAGCAACATAAGGAATGGTTCATCGCAACACTACTCCCTCATATCAGACTTCCACTAATGCAACAGAGACTCCATACGTAGGATGAAGCATTGGAGATGGCAATGAAACTAGAGGCATCACCTCTAGTTGAGACTAGTGCAGGTATGACAAGCTTACAGAACTAGTTAGCCAATCTCATGTTACAGCTACATGAGATTAAGAAAGGAAAAGAGGTTGTACAAGAATTATGGTGCACAAAGTGTAAAGGACAGGGCCATACCAAAGATAACTGTTCAATATTTGTTGAGTATCTAGAAAGTGGGGCTCCTAAACCCTTAGTACAGAATCAAGGGCCATGGTGTGAAATATGTAGAACAAGAGGACATAGACTCACATGAATGCCCTTTACTTCAGAAGTATGTACAAACCCCCAAGAATTTATATTGTAACTTCTGTAAGTCAGTAGGACATGATGAAAATAATTGTAGAGCTTATGATATCATGGTAGAGAGAAAACATGACTTCTACAGAGTCCAGTCAGAGACATCTGGACCAGTAGCAAGACCACAGCATGAACCGACTCATGATGGTCGTGGTGGAGGATTCAGAGGACGAGGCCGCGATGGAGGCTTTGGCTGTGGCCATGGACCGATTGTTTGTTACAATTGTGGAACTGTAGGACATTATGCTAGGGACTGTCAGAAACCTACTACAACATGTAAATATTGCAAGTCCTATGATCACGCTATAGAAGAATGTCCTATCTTGATAGCCAAGATTAAGGACCCTAAGCTAGCACTAAATCAGAATATTCAGCTTATTGCTGCTGAGTAGAACAAACTAGAACCAAGAGTCAACATTGTGACTCGCAGCGGTGCTTCTACTAGTAGCGCATCACAGGATGTCGAAAAGAATACAGGTCCAAAGTGGGTGCGTAAAGCCACTGATAAACCTACACCGCTTGACCTGCAGAAGAACAAAGAAACATTCTAGCAAGCTAAAACCATCTTTACTGACCCTACACCATCAGGATCGCAGACATTGCCTTATAAGGGTGTAGCACAGCAAAAACCTTGTGGCGTTAGTCCTGTGCAGATATAGCAGACTACCACATCTAGAAGGTGCGAAGAGGATGAGTTGACAGGAAGTGTACAATCCTTCCTACGGAGCTTTTTGAAACTTGTGAGAAATGAGAAAGCCATAGGAGAGCTTCAGTGCATCATAGACCAGTATCAGCAGCCTTCTTCCATGAGCAATGCACAGTGTGCTATTCATAATATTATGGGCAATACAAGAATAGGAAGAGAAATGAGACTCACAGCACAAATTGGAGAATTTGAAATGGATGAGGTAATCCTAGATTTAGGATCAGAGGTAAATGTTCTGACTAAGAAGACATGGGAACAGATGGGTAGCCCTAAGTTAGCCAGAGCACTTATCCATCTACGATTAGCTAATCAATAGAGGGTATCACCACTGGGTCGATTACCGCAAGTGCCAGTTGATATTGACAGAGTTCGTAGCTTTGCATATTTTGAAGTCATAGAAATTATTGGCGATAGTAGACCGTATCCAGCTTTACTAGGTATTGATTGGGAAATTGATAACATGGCTATTATCGATTTGAAAAAAAGACAAATGACCTTTGAGGATAAACAGATTCGGGTCATCGCACCGTTGGATCCTTTTCAGGGTCCTAGATACATTGAACCTATCAGAGCAGAGGAAGAGGTGCGTAATATGGAGAGCCTCTATCAGATGACTGCTAATCAGAGTGACTATATCAATCCGCCCGTAGAAGGAAATATTAGTTGGTGATGCGACAGCTCATGCGCATCAGATTCGGAGGTTGGTTTAGAAAATTGGCAGAATAGACTTTATGAAGTCTCAGCTCGTAGATGTGCGTTTATGACTAAGTCACTGCGAGGATTGGCACAGAGGTTAAGGATATTCCATCATTTGATGGCTTAGTAGATATCAATGAATTTTTACAGCAGTTTGAGCAGGAAATCCCTCATGAGAAGAGGATGGCAATTATTGAACTTGCAGTAAGAGCCACACCTGCAAGATGGCAGCATGCACATAAAGAACATATCGCATCATGGGATGATTTCAAGAGACTGATGGCGATCAGATTCTCTAATGACAAGGAGTGTTTACAGCAAAAATATACGGGAGAAATTGACCCCAGGTCACACATTAAGATTTGTGAACAGAATTGGTAGGACATTCCCGAGGATGAATGGGTTCACCTATTCATTCACACTTTAGACACAGTGCCAAGGAACTGGTACACTAAGACAGAGTTGCGCAGAGGAACCATTACATGGCCAGTTATGATAGATAGCTTTGAACTCACTTTCACTTTTGAATCTGAGTATCCAAGCAATGATCAGGCTCTAGATATTATAAAGACTAGGATATTTGATGACTGTACCCTATCAGTGTCTGCTCAATCTAATTGGGCTATCCAGTTAGAACATGCGCTAGAGTATTACAACTTCGCAGCAGAACCAGGTGATGAGGATGAGAACCCTCGCAGTATCAACATTCCAGAGTCATAAGGGACTCGTGATGTTGATGGACCGAAGCTAGAGATTCCAGCTATCACAGAGCCTATTAAGATTAAAAAGATCAATATTGGCACAGAAACAGAACCAAAGTTTGCCTCTATTGGAGACTATTGGGATGATGAAACGGTAGGACACATCGCAGATCTGTTACATGACTATTAGGACATATTTCCCACTAAGTTTATAGAGATGAAGGGAATAGTAGGATATTTGGGAGTCATGAGGATACCTTTGAAAGCGGATGCTAGGCCGGTTAAGCAGTGTCCATACAGATTAAATCCTCGTTATAAAGAAAAAGTTAAGGATGAGATTGATAAGATGCTAGCAGCAGGCATCATTGAGCCCATAGAAGAGAGCGAATGGGTTAGTCCCATGGTTGTGCAAGAAAAGAAAACTAAAGGAGAAATAAGGATTTGTGTCAATTTGCGCAAACTCAATGATGCATCACTTCATGACCCATTTTCAACACCTTTTACTGATGAAGTTTTAGACAATGTGGGAGGACAGGAGGTCTACTCCTTCACTGATGGATTTTCAGGCTATCACCAGATAAGAATCCATCCAGAGGATCGATATAAGAACACCTTTGCGACAGAATGGGGCTCATTCCAGTATACAGTAATGCCCTTTGGTCTTAAAAATGCACCAGCTATTTTTTCTCGAGTTGTAGTTGCTGTCTTTAAGGAATACATCCATAAATTCTTAGAAGTCTATTTTGATGACTAGACTGTATTTGGATTAGTCAAAAATCATATAGGATATTTAAGGCTCATGTTAGAGAAATGTAGGCAATATCAGATTTCTCTTAACTTGAAGAAATGTATATTTTGTGCGCCATTTGGTATTTTGTTGGGTCATATTGTTTGCAGACAAGGCTTGATGGTAGATCCTGCAAAGATTGCCATAATTGTAAATCTTCTAGCACCCAACTCAGTCAAGCAATTGAGGACAGTACTTGGTCATACAGGGTACTATAGAAAATTCATCAAGGGTTATGCAAAGATCACAACACCTATGGAAAAGTTGTTAAAGAAAGACATGAAATTCCTATGGAATGAGGAATGCCAGCAAAGTTTAGACACTCTTAAAGAGAAGATGGTTACAACACCCATCTTAGTATTTCCAGATTGGACCAAGCCATTTCATGTACATGTGGATGCATCTGGAATCGCACTGGGGATTGTCTTAACACACCCAGGAGAAGGAGGTATTGATCACCCTATCACGTACTCAAGCAGAAAGTTATCTACCGCAGAAAAGAATTACACCACTACAGAGAGAGAAGGAATAACTATGGTGTATGCTCTACAAAAGTTCAGGCACTACCTGTTGGGTGCCCCATTCAAGATGTTCACTGACCATTCCACTTTAAAGTACTTGGTTAATAAGCCAGTGTTAGGAGGAAGGATCTGTAGATGGTTACTCCTATTTCAGGAGTATGATTTTGAAATTATTGTAAAACCAGGGAGATTAAATGCCGGACCTAATCATCTGTCGCGCATAGATTCAGGAGAAGAACCAAGTAATCTAGAGGATAATTTTCCAGATGCGCAATTATTTTCTATCCAAATCGCAGATAAGTATTACGCAGATATTATTCACTTTCTCACTACAGGGTGCGTTCTAGCTGAGTTTACTAAGCAGCAAAAGAAACGGTTAGTTGTTAAAGCAGCAGACTTCACTTTGATCACAGGACATTTATATAAGTTAGGTCCAGATGAAGTCCTGCTTAGATGCATTATGTCGCACGAGAAAGAGGCCATTATCAGAGAAGCACATTCAGGTACCGCAGGAGGTCATTTCGTAGGAAAGCCGATTGCCCAGAAAATTCTAGCTGCAGGATTATGGTGGCCTACTTTGCACAAAGACACTAAGGAGTTTTGTAGATGCTGTGATATCTTCCAGAGGGTAGGAAAACCTTCACGGAGAGATGAAATGCCGTTGCGACCACAGATTACGCTGCGGGCATTTGACAAGTGGGCTATAGATTTCGTGGGTCCTATCAACCCACCAGGGAAATGAACTGGTGCGAGATACATCATCACAGGAATAGAATACCTCACCAGGTGGGCAGAGGCCAAAGCAGTAAGGAATTGTGATGCTGCTACAGCTGCACAGTTCATTTTTGAAAACATCATAAGTAGATTTGGATGTCCAACAATTTTGATGAGTGATCAAGGCACACACTTTCTGAATCGCACTATTCAGGCCTTGATGGAGGAATTTCAGATACAACACCTCAAGAGCACTCCCTACCACCCACAAGCTAATGGTACGGTGGAGGCCTTTAACAAGATTCTAGAAAATGCTCTGACTAAGATCTGTAACAACTAAAGAAACGATTGGGACATTAGGGTTAATGTTGTGTTATGGGCTTATAGGACTACATGCAAGAAACTTACAGGACACACACCTTTCAGCTTGGTGTATGGACAAGAGGCTGTTATGCCTATGGAATATATTATTCCCAGTTTAATAATTGCTCAAATTACTGAGATGGCTGATACAGACATGATGAATGAAATATTAGCACAGTTGCTTGCCTTAGAAGAAGACAGATTCATCGCAGGATTTCATCAAAAAGTGCAGAAGGCACGACAAAAATCTTGGCATGATAGGCACATCAAGAGCAATATTTTTCAGATAGGATACCTAGTGCTCCTTTATGATAGCAAGTTTTTTAAGTTTCCAGGGAATTTCAAGATGCATTGGTTGGGGCCATATCAGATCCAGCAAGTTACAGAAGGAGGTGCCGTTCAGCTCAGTAAATTGAACGGGGAGCTTGTTCCTACTTTGATTAATGGCAGTAGGCTTAAGCTTTATAGTGACAGCCACTCCACCTCCCAACCCTAATTCAGAGAACTGGGTGTGCAGATTTCGAGTGTAGTTGAAAGGAGGCATTGCACCCATAACTAGTCTACACCCCCCCCCCCAAAAAAAAAGGTTCTAAGTATGAGGAATCACAGTGTTGTGCAAGTCATAGGACGCTTGCGGAGATTTTTTTTAACATTGTGGAGTTCATGCCAACACTTTGGTTCAGGATGATGCGGTGTGAAATCATAGTGATGCGATGTTCCCCGTGCCATGTGGATGATTTTGAAAAGGGACGTAAGGCTAGTCACTTTGCCTTCTGACAAGCAATTAATCTAGTTATGACAGGTATATGTAGCCCTAGATTTGGAAACAGTACAGTAATTGTCCTAGATTTGGTAAATCTTGGTCGAGATTGCCATCGCCTGCACACAGTTTTCGAGGGAAATTTGATCATATTTTTAGCAATTAATGAGGATCGGGACGACGGCTGTTGCCTTATCCATGCAATAAATGCTGCTGACGTGTCTAGTCTAAGTGACCGTTGCTTCAGAGATTATTGCCTTCATTATAAATACACAAATCATTCACACAGAAGGGTTACTTTTTGCGATTTCTGAGAGTTATAGAGCAACTTGTAGAGTTTTCCTGTGCAGAGATACTCTAGTTACAGAGTGCTAGTTTCCCTATTTCCGCAGCCATTGCTAGTCCAGGCTATCACACTGGGTGGTTTCTGTCCGAGAAGGAACCTTTAGAAGACATTGTGCAATGATTCCAGAGTGGTGGCCTCGAGTCTGCTATGACGACGCCACCCAAGGTTGTGAAATTAGGTGCACCACAGGTCAGACAGACATCGAGGATGAGGAGTCAAGCTCAGATAGTAGAAGAGTCCAGCCTAGAGTAGAGAAGAAGAAAGACGAGAATATCACTAAAGATAAGAAAACAGAGAAGAAGAAAAGTGAGAAAAAGAAGGAGAAGGGCTCTCGGCTGTGCGCATGGAGTTTCTTAGAAGATCTCACGGAAAGAAAAAAGGACCAAGAAACAGGCATCCGAGACTCAGAAAAACAAAAGGAAAAGGGAAAGGAATGAAGCATAGATGTTGAAAATGAGAGAGATACAGAAAATGAGAGAGATACAGAAAATATCAAAGAAGGTAGTTACATTAAATCTAGAAAAGGACATATCTCCTCATGGAACTTTTACCAATGTGCATATATCCAAGTAAAGTCAAATTATTGGAATGAAGATCAACTTAAATATATGCTGAAAGACATCTCCTTTCCATATATTTAGAATAATGATGGCTTTGATGCATCTGTCTAGACAAGCACTCCAGTAGAATTTGAGGTGAATGGTACAAACCTGACCGAGGTAGCAGGAGGTGAGGTCGTTGCAACAAATTTAGCATCCTATAAATGGTCCGCCATTTATTCTAGAGCTTCATTTAAGGAAATTGTTGACACTATTTTAGAGGAAGCAGCACAAGACTGTGTCGAAGCTATGGACAAAGAGGTCGCAGGACTCAGGGAGAGATTCGCAAGGACTTTGTAGGAAGCCAAGGAGAAGCTATAGTAAGAGAAGCCAGCTGTTAGTGGCTCGAGGACATGCCACAAGTAAGTGTTAGGGGACTGTTGGAGCAGGGCCCTGCAGCTACAGGAAAAAATGCTATAGCGGAACAAAGAAGTCAAAGGAAATAGTACCTGAAGCGGCCGAGAAGAGAGAGCTCAACCACTGCATTTAAGGCAGCAACGACGATAGGAGGGCTCAGATACCCTCATAAAGAGAAAAAGAGAAACGGGCCGAGGTATTAAAGAAAAAGGACAGAAGGGGAGCAACCAAGGAAGCGGCGCCCATACCCACGATCAACGTCGGGAAGCATGGAAGACTATAGAAAGCTATAGTGTGACTAGTAAGGGGCAGTTCAAAGTACAGATAGGCTGAATGTCACAGTTAGGGTTTTTGGGTTACTGTTGGGATAGGCCCACAGTGTTGTATCATGGTGAGACCTTCGGGCCACCTATTTAAGCATGTATTTTGTATTATGAAAGGTTAGCTAGTCAGTTGGTCTGTTAGCTCGTAGACAGTTAGCCAGTCAGTTAGCTGGTCGTTTGTATTGTTAAGAAAGAGTCAAGCTCTAGTTCTATTGTAAAGTCTGTAGTTATCTTTTTGTAACCAGTAGCCGACTCCTTGAGCATGTATGTAACAATCTGCATGGATTGAGAGAGAGAGAGAGAGGAAGAGTATATTGTAAGAGGAAGCAATATAGGAAGAGAAGAGTTCTAAGAGAAGGGCTCCCAGCTAAGTGCGTGGAGTTTCCCAGAAGATATCGAGTTGCATAATAGGTTGCAGCGGAACTGTGTATACTCTCTCAAATATAATATAAAACACAGTTCCTGTGGACGTAACTTTCCCCCCGGGAAGTGAACCACGTAAAATCCGTGTGTTGTGTGACTGTTTCATGTGATTGTGCTCTACCTATGTGCTATCTGTTATCTGTTACATGAACTTTTCTTATCAATTAGTGAATGTATGTATGTTATCTTCCAGTTTACAGTAACATAGAAGGTTAAATTCAAGTTGAATGTATCAAGTGTCCTGTATATGAGTTTATCAGTGCTTGATTCATGACAGTTAGCAGTTAATATGTTAAGTGATTCCTCTATATTTAGTTCGGCAAGTTGAGCGGAATAGATGTTGAGCGTGTTAAACCATAGCAGCTTGAGTGAGGTTGTTTAACACCTTAATGAAGGTTAACTAAGCTATTATACCCAGAGAGGAAGCCTCTGGACCTGGAGAGTTGGTGAGCATATTAAGTATTGCTATAGGAGATATCGCGGCGTAGAAATGTGATATCATATTGTCGGAGGAGCTACGGTGTGAGATATCACAGGTTAAGGGTTGAGTGGAAGAGAAGTTTTGTACATTGTTTTAGAAGCTGTGACACGATAAGAGCCAATCCCATAGAAGACTCAGCTAGAAGAGAGAGCCAGTCCTTGTTGAGAGATCCCACTAGTTAACCAGAGTCAAGAGAAACCTAGGATGCTACAGAACTTGGTTGAGGACACCTGAGTCTTCAGCCACCCCATCTACGATCACTTCGGGTGAGACTTCAGGCCGTTCTACGGTTTGTTTCCGAAAGGGCCAGTGAGCTAGGGGTTTTGTTGGTACATTAAAGTAAACCCGGGTCTGCCCTAAATACCAACACGGCTGATGAGATGTTGAACTTCCTGAAGATCCACCTGAAGGGGGTTAACCTCCAGGGTTGGGACCACTAGGACCACCAGGTCCACTTGGCCCTCCTGAACCTCTAGGACCACCTGGCCCACTAGGACCACCAGGACCACCAGGAGGAGGACCGCTAAGACCTCCAGGAGGAGGACCGCTAGGACTTCCAAGACCTCCAGGTGAAGGACCACTAGGAGTAGGACCACCAGGACCTCCAGGAGGAGGACCTCCAGGCCCCCCAAGGGGAGGACCTATATAAGGTGGTCCTCTGGTGCCTCCAGTAGTATGAATAGGTATTCCTCCTATTGTTGGCATGTAAGACCAGTTGGGTTTCCACCATAGTGTAAATGTATTCCCAGGGTATGGAATTCTAGTGTAGGGCATTACTATAGAGGTAGGTTGATAATTCATATTCCCTACATGTACTTGATTTATTGGGTAACCATAACCCCATGAGGGTTTATTAACTGCAGGTTATTCTACTAATGGATGACCTAAACTTAAAGGAGGGTTTACCATATTTGTATTGGTGGGAGGAACAAATGCTGCGGATTGTCTTGTAGTAGAGGTCTGTCTATTATTAGTAAAAATTCCACTAGCAGGTAATGTAGGTCACACCGGGGGTTTCCCCTCGACGTTAGAAGGTACAGACACTACTGGAACTGAAGGTTTCCTCCCAGCCATAGAAAGTATAGGATGACTAGAGACATACCTAAAATTCAAAACTGTAGGAGCAGAATTGGAGGTTTGAGTTGGATTGCAAGAAGTCTCACCATATGCTGGATAACCATCAGTGGAAATTCTAATTTCAGCCATAGACAAAGGGTCCATATTACAGGGTAATCTAGCTTATCTAGATTCATTATGAGGTGCAGGTGCGGCCAAAAACTCTACCTAGCCTATGCATTCTCTCTTGAAAATATCGTGCACGGTGAATAGATGCTTGGATTTGTCTATATTATTCTTCACCTAGAGAAGTATGTTCAGGAGAGGTTCTATTAACCCCAAGTGAGGAAATGGCCTGACCCATAGAAGTTCTCCAAAATGGATGAAAGGAAGTATAAGCCATAGGATTCTACTGAGACAAGGGATTAACATAAGAAGTGAATTGATCTCCACTTTCTACAACCAGATTTTATTCCTCATGGGAGCTAGTTGTAGCTCCTTGGTCGATGGCTTCCATTGGAATTTCTCCCATAATAGGAGGAAAATCGAGTGGTAATCCCTAATTCATTCTAGATCGTCTCAACTAAAACTCAAATAGATTGTATCAGTCACTAAACCTAACCTAGGGTTTCAAAACTAAGAAAAATCACAAAAAACCTTCTCCTTCTCAAGCTACAGGCCACAAGAAAAATTAAGTGATAACCTGAGCTCAAAATAGTTGGTCTCTCACCAATATTTTCAAGAAGGTGCAACTCGCGATATACTCAAGGTATGTGCGTAGTAATCTACCTGATTGTTGTTCTCGGTGTATTTCTCCAAACAAGATGGCCAAAGGGTTTTTCTTAGTTGGATAAGGAATCCTAGTAGGGTCTCCTGATATACACAAGGTACGTGGGAGCTCAAGTCAGTAATAATGATGTCTAATGCACAACCATTCACAAGGGGCCTTTCGATATACCATTGAGTACGTGAAGTACCCTTCTATATACCTCAAGGGTACGTGAAAGGCCATTCGATATACCGATGATATGTGGAAGAAACAAACAAGTCCAGGGTTGTAGTGCAAATAAATTAATGAAAAATCCTACATTTTATGACACTCGAACACGTCACTAACTTATCACTCAAATATCTATACAATTTTAAACCTATAACTACCATTAATTTTATCTTGAGAGGTTAGGTGGATGCATGATATTTTGACAAAAATGTAAAGCCATGAAAATATGAAATGCAGATAATTTCACCTTAGTTTTCGACACATGCCTACCTATGGGAAGGAGAGAGTATTTTTCTTTTCAATTTTTGTTTTGAAACCAAAAATTTCCCAGAAAACTACACTAAACCAAAATTTTTCTGAGAAAGAGAACAAGCAACAAACTTCAAGCTAATTTTGAAAGCAAGAAAAGTAGGGTAAGATCTCTTTTTCTAAGAATAAAGACAAAACACACTCAAAGGTATAATCAACATTTTTTTCAATTTTTCCTTTAAAAACTAGAAAGATCTAACTTAAAAGCACTAATATTTTTATTTTGATGAGATCAACATATAAAAGAAAGAGAAGAAAGATGGAAATCTGAAAGCTGATGAGGCTAATCAGAGGTCCAATAATTCATCCTCCAACAAAATTATAAACAACTCTCAACAAAAAAAATTCATTTTTCAAAGCAAAAAGAAGTCCTTCACAAACTTTTAATGAAAAATGAAACAAGCTATTAATCAAGGAAGTCTTTCTTTTCAGATTTGTCTAACAATAAGACTGAGATCTAACTAATGCTAAGCTCTCAAACAAAATTCCTCTTGAAAATCTCAAAACCAAGCAAACAAGCCAATGAAAATATAAATTTATCCTAGCTCTTTGATTTCATTAAAACAGGCCTTTTACCACACCAAATTTAACACTCAAGCACTTAGATCTCTTCAATACAAACCCAAACACTTAGAACTAAAAGCAAGACAACCAATTTTTTTGCAAAAAACTTTGAAAAAACAAGTCTGGAAAGACCTACCTGGCACCGCTTCCAAAGGGTCATTGATAGAGTGAATCTGCTCGAGCACCGCTTCTTGATTTCTACTTACAGGTGGTGGCACCACTCCCTTCTAACTGATTTCAGGCGGTGGCATCGCTTCTTTCCTACTGTTCATATGCGGTTCCCTGTAGATGTCTGAAACAAAAAAAAAAATGGCGAAAAATAAAAGTTAAATAACTGTGCAACTGACATTAAAATCAGAAATTAACAGTATTTAAGAGCATAGAAAGTTAGAAAACTCAGATCCGAACAGATCTGAGATACCAAACCAATAACCACTAGATCGGTGAGTGGATATGAATGAATTGATGAATAATGGGATCTTGGATTTTAGACAAGTGTTTTGAAAAGACTAAGTAAGATCAGATCAGCTGAAGCTCTTCCCCAACAGAGTCGCCAAATTTGTTGCTAGGAATTTTGCACCTTCTGTGGACAGAAGCTGTTCCTCTAGTCTGAATGGTTCATATCTAGAACAAATAGTTCATGATAAGGTTAGAAGACTTTCCCTAGAAGATATAAACACTTGGAATTCAATATTTGATGGAGTGATGCGGTTCTTCTCTTATGACAAAATGTCTCCAAGAAAATACCTGGATAAACACATCAAACACACAAGAGATCAAATATACTAGAACATCATCTATAGGTGTATGTCAGTGACTAATGAATATGACAATAACATGCAAGATTATAACATAACAAGTATATGGGAAAGGAACCAAATTTACATTAATAAAATGAAGAAAGAGTTTACATCCTGTCATCACTAAAAGATGCTCCTTGACTGCAGAAGAACCATGGCTAGTGAATATTTAAAATTGGTTTAATGGGTAAATGAGTTGATAAAGTAATGGAGGTATAACAATCCAAATATCAGGCTGGGTTTTAAGATCAAACAGCAGGAAATGCATCATTGTAAAAATAAAGTAATAGGAAAAACTACGGGCATGAATTTATAAAGAATAATTTGGTTCTGCAACATGAATTTTAAAGGTAATTGCACATCATTATAAGAATCTTGTAATGTATTATTGAGACCACACACAAGATAAAATCATAACTAGATACAATTCATGTATAAAATCAAAACAGGCTCATGATTATAATCATTTCAAAGCATCCATCCTACATACAGAGAAACAGAGTGCATACATGCCCTGCCAATACCATCTCAGCGCTCTTGGTTGGAACGCCCCCTATACAAGCCTCTTAGCTCATCATTTATAGATATTACATTACTTACAAAGGAGGTTTCGAATCCATGAGAAATGGATTGAATTTGCTAGTTAAGGCAAAGAGATAACTCAAAATTTGTTTCTAAAATGAATCTAGTAGATTTCAAGCATAAAATTTGGTAATCAAATTTCAAATCATTTTTCTTTCTTAAGAAACCTATTTGACTATCCAGAATTTGGGCCTGAGAATATTCTATCAACACTTATCCAAAATCGGGATAAAATACGTCTAGGAGCATGGTGTTTATTTTTGCAAGATGCATACTATTGGGTGCTCTGCCACCTGCAATTTTCAAAAACTAAAACTCTGCCTTAGAATCTAGATTTGTTTCCTTGAATTCTATACAATACTCTGACCTAAAATCGATTCAAGTGCTGATCCTCGAGAACTAAATGCTAAAAATTGGGCCTCTTGAAATCAAGCCATCAACATGTCAATTTAATTTATGAATACATCCTTTATTCGAACTGACATCCCTGCATTTTTATCTTTCGGTGATCTCCATGCAAACGCTACTCACACCTGGACACTTTTATTACCCTTGGTAATTAGTAATTTCCTCATTGAAGTTGATCATGATTTGAAGGGGTTTTGGCTTATTTCCATGGGTACTCTACATTAAAACTTGAACCACTGGCTTTAACACTTCTCAATCTTAAGAATTCCTCAGTGGTTTGTTAATTTTGTGCCTACCAAATATGCTTTTAAATACCAACTTTCACTTATGCATCCATTCATTTGATGGATGGCAGCAATTCTGGCACTTTTGGGTTGAATGGGTAAAGTTTTCAGGATTCCATTTTTTCGGTGTGTATCTTTGAACTAATGAAGGCAGCATAAACAACATCGATCATGTGGATTCATCTGATGCGTTGGCTATAAAGAACACTTAGACATTGGGTGTTTGCTGCGTGGTATGTCATGACACTTGGGAATGAATGCTTCCAACACTTGTAGATTATTGCTTTCCTATGTGTAATTTTTTTGGAGAATAACTAACTCAAGTTTTCCCTTGAAGTTGCTTTCAATATCAAGATTACACAAACACTCGAAGTTTTAGCAAAATATCAATGTTGAAGAATTCAATAGCGAAAGGTAGGCCTAGTGACAAAACAACCTATGCCTTAGTGTTGACATTATCTCTCACAAAATGAACATCTTGTCCCCAACAGCTCCAACTTGCTCCCTTAATCTCTCTTGAATGACTTAGGCCAGAATATGAAAGCAACAACATAACATTACTTTCTCCTCAACCATGGAGACTGAGCCTACTTTTATAGGCTTGGAATGGATAGGGATGGTAGAGAAATTGATGGGTGAGGTGGATAGGAGATCCTACTAGGACATATCTCGATCCCAACTGACCCTAGTGATCAGGGATAAGGGTGCCATGGAGCCTTCTTTCTAGAAGCTTTATGAGAACCTCTCTTTTTCACTTTTTACCAAGGGCACCACTACTTGTTCACCATGACAAAGTGGTTTTAGGTAGAACCCTGCATTGCTTAAAGGGTAAAGGAGGTGCCACCGCTTACTGCCAACATATTATAGGCAGTGCTTAAGAAGGTACCACTTTTTGACTAAAGGGTAGAAGCGGTGCTAGATTTTCATATACAAATTTGATGTCTCAACCAATGTTCTTGCTTCACAATTTGGAATTGAAGGCAACACTGAAGTTTGGGATCTCATCACATGTTGATGACGATATCTAGGTATAACAAAGTTCCCCCCAAAGCATGAGGCTAGAGGGATACAATAGGTGAGAGATTTGAAAGAGAAAGTTATCCATTTAAGGAAAGAATTAGCTTGATCAGAGATCATCAACCAGGAATCTACAATACATCAATACTTTTGACTCATGAGAAAATTGTGTCTTCATCATGGCTGTAGACAAATACAAGGTAGATCCATGAGAGAGATAAACAAACATGGCTACTAGAATACAACGTAGATCAATGTGATAGAGGACTCAAACTTGGACATAGCTACCAAACATAGAATGTAGATCTATGTCATACAAACGCAAATTTGAGCATAGCCATGACCATACAAATGTGGATCCTTGTTGGCACTTCATACAATATATCCCATCGTAACCTGGAGAGAAAGAGATGAGTGCTTTCAAACAGACACCCATGGTCTTCGTCTCATCTTCCAAAAAGTACAATTATATCCATGTCATTACAATGATTTGAATTAAAAAATGGTACAAACCACTTGATTACCGGTCAATGATGTGAACCATTAACAAGTGCGAGGGAGATCACCATTAATGTCAATGATTCCAAAGGTACTCTAGTACAATCTACTAAGTGTGAATAGATGTTTTGATGTCGAACACTTAGTCAAATCTCTTGATCAAAATCCAATGATGAGAAGCTATGTCAAGAGTGAGAGAATCTATCACTGAGGCATACATATCTCAAGGTACTAAACTTGTTTCTAAGACTAATTCCTGGATGATGAGCTGATGTCGACAGGAATAGTCTCATTGAAGGAGGGCCGTGATGAATCCCACAACGATGACATGAAACTCAGAACAAAGTTTTCGAATGTTGTGGATAATGTAACCATTGGACTGACTCAGAAGGTACTAACACAAAGGTTGTTTTAACTATAGAGGTAAACTTCTAACTTCCCTTTGAACATAGGGTGACACGACAAAAGACTTGGCAGCATTGACTCGATGAGGCAGAACACAATATGACATTGGAAAATGCAGTTTTTGAAAGACTCAGAGGAGTGACATTACTCATGAAAGTGGATCGACTCAGAGACAAGCTAATTTACCCAATTGATTGAATGAAATGGGAACAAGTGCCATGTTCAAAGGTGATGACAAACTACCATTTTATTTGCAAAATGAATTGATTCCCTTCCCTTAATTTCCCCATAATGATTGATGAGTACCTCTTTTCATTTTTACGAGTCCAAAGAGGGTAACAAACACTTGTTGTAGCTTATCTAAAGACAAGTCTATTCTCATATGTTTTACGAACCTGAGAAAGCAGGGGTTCCTTCCCAAAAAAGGGTCTCTCAGTGTTTAGTTTAACGAGTCCAATGAAAGTTAACTCAGTATTGTTCATTTTTAGGGAGTTTGAAGGAAGACAAAAGAAGACTCCAGAGGGTCCTTTTTCATATGATTTAGTCTCTAGGGCCTGAAAAAGTGTAAAATAATACCCAAGAGAACTCTTCCAGTCATGATGGGATGGAGCGTTCATTTTTCATAAATATTCCATCGGAACCAAAAAAGCGATAACCTACCATCGAAGGGATGACTCTTCAAATACTTTTACGAGTATGAAGAAGACAAGTACTTGAGAATATTTTCATGTTTAGGGGGTCTGAAAAGAGTTTAAAGGAGACTCCATTAGGTCTCTTTTCACGATGAAGAGTTTTACGAGTCTGAAAAGAATAAAAAAATAGTTGGAACTTTGATACTGGTTTTTGAAAGCGCGATCAATGTATCAAGATGAACGCTCGAGGACTTTTTCCATTTTCAAAAGTACAAAAAAGCCAAAAATGAATTTCCCAATAGACTTTACTGCTTATTTTTGTCCCTGCAAGACTTAAACGACCATTAGTTTCCCAAAATATTCAAAAAATGGCTTTCATGAACTATATTTAAAGGGCATTTTTATAAAAATGATTTTAAAATATAAAAAAACCTAAAAATAGGCTATAAGAGTCTAAGTAAATAGTAAAAAACAATTCATTTCACTATTTACCAACCTTGGAGAGCATTTTGGGTAGTTTGGAGCCAAAAATTCAGCTGAAGATTAGATGAGCATCCACCATCCATTTTTCGCATCGTCAATTCTAGGTAACATCTAAATCCATCCTCTTTCCTTTTATGGTTTCCAATTTTTAGTTTTCATAGTTTTTTGAGCTCATGGGCCAAACCTAAAATGGGAAATGCAGGCACCACTCATATCCCTTATGAGAAAGGCAGTGCTCAATAGAAACTATGTTTCATCAGTTTGACACAGGTGGTGGCACCTCTCTGTCTTAACTAGACAGAGGCAGTGCCAGCCAATTTTTTTTTTTCAAGCAAATTCAATGATGAGAAATATTTGTAAATGGATTTTGAATTGTTTTTGGCAGGTTTGTTGGATCAAAAGAGGGTTGTCTAGAAAGAAAGGAAACATGACCTATATGATGCCGCTGTCGCAGGAGATGCAGGTTGTGTGGGTGCCCTACCAGGTTGTGGCCTTCTAAATTTATTCTAGACCCCAAGCATGATCTCCCATGCTCGCTTGCTGGAATATATCCTACAAATGTGGAACCCAGAGCAGCAATATTTTGAGGTAGGAACTCATGCTTTGACCATAGAGGTAGAGGAAATCTACTTCCTGATGGGGATGTCTAGACGAGGGGCCCTATCTCTCTTACTGCTTCCCTAGGAGGGAACATGACTACTCAGTAGCTGATCAACCGTAATTGTCATCTTGGCATGAGAATGTCAGGTTAGAATATTTCGATTAGGGTTGTGGTGGATATGCCACTTTGCATAGTTTTATTCATCATGTAGAGGTTGGCTGGAATCCAAGGACCTCATCAGGTATCCCGGACACATATTCTATATTCCCTTGAAGTTATGGCGCCTATAGTTTACAACTGGGAAGAAGCACTTCTTCCTGTCTTCAAAGATAAACTGACAAAATGTCAGTAGGGAGAACTAAAGAAGTTTAGCTTTGGGTCCATTTTAGCTTGCTTCTTCTTTGAGAGGGTGCCTCTCATGAGACCCCGGGTGATCTTCACTAAGCTTAGGGATAGATACCCACACATGCTTAGGTGGGTTGAGATCAAGGCTCGTACAGGTGGTGGTAGAGCCAAGGTGAAATTTGAGGTCGCTTTCTTTCGTTGGCTACGAGATCAAATCCTCATGATAGAGGATTATTCCTACACAAGGACATATTTCAGAGGTGACCCTGATCTACCACTACCACCTCATGCTCAGTGGGGGGATAATGGTAAGAAACAAAACCCTAAAATGGTGATCATGTTTTTTATGTTTTTTATGAGGTATCATAGACATATTGCAGGGGTGCTAGGACATTTTAGCCAACTTCTTCACAGGGTAGCACACACTATCATGTGTTATCATGAGCATCACTTGATAGTGGACTACATTATGTACTACTGAAAGCTAACTAGATTCACAGTTTTTTGTATGAATTTATATTTCTTGGTAGCCATAGTGCTTCAGACGAGGTCTCATGACCACATTTTTTATAAAAAACACTTTATATATATATATATATATATATATACAAAATTATTACTAGTGTTTATATGTCTCAAATGGAAATCATATTTACATGAGTTTTATGTGTCATTTACAGTTTATTTTACAATGCATTATGTTTATTTTACAAGTTATGAATGGGAAATATACTAGTCTAGGATGTAGTTTGTTAATGAATCAACAACCTTATTATCTGACCTAGGGACATGCCTATAAGTAATACACTTGAATGACCTTTCTAATAAACACACTCTCTGAAATCAATAGAGGAGTATAGGGTTTCTAATGGTATAAACATGGTTTAGATGAAAACCCACTAATTGTGAATCCATAAACACTACCAAGTCATAAATGTCTCGAGATGTAGCCTCAGTCAGTAGACCTATTACCACCTGATACTTAGCTATGTTGTTGGTAGTGGGACCAATGCAAACCACTCCTGAAATGATCAGGTCATGATCCAGGGAATAGAGAACCCAAGAAATTGAAGCAAGGTTCAGGGTATGATGACAAGCACCATCAGTGAAGCCATAAAAATCCATCCGATCTGTATAACCAAAACATGGTATAAATAGTTTGGACACTAAACTCAACACCATACTGAATCAAGACACAACACATTGAAAGCCAATAATATACATATATACAAGGTACCATACAAATATGATTTAAGCATAGTACCTCTTCAGGTACAACCCATTGCGAGGTTTACCGAAGGGTATCCCATCATAATCTATGAGCTCGTAAGGTCCTTTCTCTAAAACTTTGCTGATTACAAAGGGACCATACCACATTGACTTCAGCTTCCCTTTTCCTAGTTTATCTTGTCTCTGATCGTAGGTCAGAACTAGGTCACCTTCATTGAAAACCCAAGGCTGAACAGATTAATCATACTGGGCCTTGACGAATTTCTTATGTGCCTCATTAGCTAAGGTGTCATCTCTTCTAGTTTTTTCAAGATTAGTCAGGTATAGAAATATCTCTTCCTTGGTGGAAGTGTTTAGCATAAGTTCTACTACAACTTTTAGTGACAGAATCTGGAATTGGATAGGAAGGAAATCTTCTAGTGCATAAACTAACTAGAATGGTGTGAAACCAGTTGCTATTTTTACCGAAGTCTTGTAAGCCCAAAGGGAAGAAAAGAGAGTTAGGTGCCAGTTGGATTTATGATCTCCAACCATCCTCCGCAGCATGGTTTTTAAAATTTTGTTAAGGCCTCGACCTGACCATTAGCTTGCGAATAGTAAGGTGTAGAGTTTTCATGGTGAAAACCCATCTTGGTACTCAACTCGGTCATCATCTGATTCCAGAAATGTGATCCGTGGTTAGTGACAATATACTGTGGGACTCCAAACCTAGCTATCAAGTGATTAAATAAGAAGAGGGTGACATTCTTATCATCCTCTACATACATAGGCATAGCCTCAACCCATTTTGTGAAATAATCAACGACTACGATGATGTAACCATGCCCACCGGCCGAGGTAGGATTACAATGCATAAAGTCAATTCCCCATTTGGAAAAAGGGCCAACTGTAAATTTGGGGTGTAAAGGATCAGGGTGGGTTCACTTTTTCGAATAGAAATGTTTCCAGGGTGGGAATTTCTTAACAACCTCATGATATTCTTTGAAGATTGAAGGCCAGAAATAGCCAGCGTGAAGGATTTTCTGGGTCGTAGCCATCCCAGAAAGATGACTGCCACACACTCCAGAGTGGCAATCATTAAGGACTTGTTCAACCTCTTCATGTGTATGGAATATTCAGATAATGGAATCGATACCACATCTATACAATGTATCATTTAAGATAAGGTAGTACTTCGCGTGGTGACGGATATGGCGATGATCGTCACAGGATATATTGAGATGAAATATTTGAGTTTGGAGATAAATGATTAAATATCCATACCATGGGTAATTTGTGCTTATCAAGAATAGGAATTCATCTAGAAATGAATCATTGGGCTCAGTATCCATCAAATCACATGGAAGGTCACACATCAGCTCTACAAAGACCAAGGATTTATTTGAAGTGACCTTGGAAAAATCAAGGTCGAAGTCCCATAGGATGAAAATCCAATGGGAATATTTCCCCCCTAGCACCTGACGAGTCAGGATGTAGTACACAGGGTTCTGATATGCAATTACCTTGGTGGTGTGAAGTAGGATGCAATGACAAAATTTATGAACAGTGATGATAGTAGCCAATGCTAGTTTCTCCACATGTGAGTATCGGGTTTCAAAATAAATAACATTCTTACTGACGTAATATATCACGTGCTCCTAACCATTGGGATCTTCCTGTGCTAAAAACATCCCAATCGTAGTAGTGTAGGTAGCAACATACAAGAGAAATTCCTTTGAATAATTCGGGGGGTGTATCACGGGTTAATGAGTCAGAGCATGCTTGAGATTATCAAAGGCTCGTTGGGCCTAATCATCCTAGAAGAATGGAGTGTTCTTCTTTAGGAGACACATATAACCATGCGTTTTATCAGCAAAATTGAAAACAAAATGACGAAAAAAGTTTGCCTTCCCTTGAAAAATTTGGAGTTCAACGATATTTGTTGGGGCAGGTAGGTCCAATATAGCAGCAACCTTCAGTGGATCAATATGGATGCCATCCTTAGAAACCACAAAGCCAAGGAGATGTCTCGTCTCAATGCAAAAAAAAAATTGTGTGGATTGAGCTGTATGTTATAATGACGATATATCAGAAAAATGTCTCTAAGATTCCTAGGGTGGTCTTCCTATTGCTGTGAATGCACTGGGATATTGTCAAGGTACGGCTCCACAATGTTTTTAATATCGTGAAACACATAGGACATGGCACACTGGAATGTAGCTCTGACGTTCTTGAGGCCAAACAGTAACTTATTATAGGAAAAAGTTCCCCATGGTAATATAAATGTCGGTTTGTGCTGATCGGAGGGAAATATCTCAATCTGATTATAGCCAGAAAATCCATCCATGAACGAGAAGATGACACTTCCAGCACAATTGTTGATAATTTGTTCGATACACAGAGTCGAAATTTTTTCTTTGGGACAAGCTTTTTTCAGGTCTCAGAAATTGATGCAGAATCTAATGGTGCCCTACTTTTTTTTCACAGGGATGATGTTAGATACCCATTCTGTCAGGGGTACAGGATAAATAAATCCTGCCTTCAGAATTTTTTCTACTTCAGCTTTAATAGTTGCAGCCTTCTGGGGATGGAATTGACGCAGTTTTTTCGTAATAGGTTTTGCTGTGGGATAGGTTTTAATTTCATGAACCATGATAGACGGGTATATCCCAGGAATCTCTTCATAAGTACAGGAACAAATATCTCATAATTATTTGAATAATGCTCTATATGCTTCAGTTTCTTTTATTGAGCAGCTCTTCCCTATGTGAACCTGCTCAATGGTTCCAAGTTTGAATGATATGTCAATTGGGTTTTTTTTAGTAATGTTGCACATTAAAGGAAATTTCAACTCAAAATGGGCCTCTTAAAAAAAATTAATAAAATAATAGTTAAAATAATAAAATAATATTTATTAATTTTAGAGGAAGAAAAGAAAAAAACTCCTTTTTTGTTTGTATTTTTTACATATGTCCCCGTGTTTTTAATCAAATTTCAATCAAGAGAGCTCATTGGATGTGAAATTAAATTCTACATCCAATGAGTATGCACTCGACATACTTTTGACGGACCCCGCTACCCCAAAAACAAAAAAACCTGAAAAAACATGATGATGACATCATCATCACATTTTTTTTCAGGTATTTCTTGTTTTTGGGGTAGTGGGGTCCACCAAAAGTATGCCAAGTAGGTACTCGTTGGATGCGGAATTTAATTCTACATCCAACGAGCTCTCCCAATCAAAATTTAAGTAAAAACACGGGGAGATATATCGAAAATACAAACAAAAAAAGTAGTTTTTTTATGATACCTATCCCCAAATTTATATTAAAAAAGTGTTTAAGAACTATACAGTATTTCAAATTTAAAGAAATTTCATTGGCCAACACTTGATGACATGGAATTTGTGTTAAAGTTAAAAGACCCATTTTTAGTTGAAATTTCCTCTAATGTAGGTTTCCTTTGGATTCCGTATTTTGCAACAATACATGTGTTTAAAGATGGCTGACAATATTAGTACTAATAAGTGATTCAAGGTCAAAACCCTCTGAAGTGGCATTGGGAAGAAAAAAATATCAATGATGATGATCTTCCCATATGGGTTCACTCTCACTCATAATATCCATGACGAACTGTAATGTCCTCGACCCTCCGACCGACGAAGAGGACGCTACCATGACCTTAACCATCCGGGAAACCAGCCCCATGAACATGTGCATTTGTAAAATGTTGAAACAAAATGCATTGAGGTAGAACATACACAGATAAAATTAATTATCATACACAGTGGAAGAAACATACATTCATACAAGCATTCAACATGTTCACCATATTCATTAACAATAAAATGATTGTAGGAGTAAAATAGACAAGGTTACTTATCTTATAAAGAACTCGTTCCGCAACCAGCTACGTTGCTGCAACGTTCCACCCAACCATAGGCCAGCGTGCTCCTTAATCTCTCAGCAATGCTGCCACCCCCAAGCTGGGCATGATTCTCCAAGGAATGAGGAACAAGTAGGCTTACACATAGCCAAGGATACACAAAACATAGCCAAGCCAACAGAGTTGGGTTTATCAGGCCATTAAGAAGTTGGGAAAGGCTAAATGCTAAGCTAGTGAGCTCATTACAGAGCTAGGAAAATCTACACTAGAACTAGCCTGACTTCTAAGACACCCACACACACCCAACACAAGGAATCAGTCCCTTCTCTGCTACACAGTCCCTCAGGCCTTGACTTCCCTTCCAGTGCTATTTAGGGGTTATGGAGAAGAAATCCAACCCTCTAGCTCTATTTGTGTGGTTTCCCAACACACCAGGTTTATCAAGAAAACCAAGCCCCCATCCCTGCTCCCTACAAGGTCCGAAGACAAACCATTGGATGCATGCAATCAATCAGCAGTTACAGCTTAAACAGGGAAACGACTCCTGAGTCGTTCTTAGCTCTATCATGGCCAAAACAACTCCCAAGAGAATTACAACAGTCCCAAAAGGTATCAGTAAACACAACTCATGACATGGAGAGAACAACAGTCCGTCCTGGACCACGAAGTCACTGGGAAAACTTACGCAGACCACACTGGGGAAGAAAATACAGTCTCCCAACCTGTGCATGAGGGAAACATGCACCGGACCCCAAAATACAGAGGGAAAAACATATGCACGAGCCACAAATAGGTAGGGAAAACTTACACATAGTCCCTGAGCGTAAAAATGGCTCTCCATAGGAAAAATCATGGGTGATAGTGACTGAACGGCTCCCAGCTTGCTGCATGAGTAACAATAACGCAGAACCCAGTGTGTGAGAGAAGATTCACACCAAATCCCAAATATGGATCGAAACACACCATATTCCTCTCTATGGAAAATGTGAATGACAGTGGAGATGGCTCCTCCCTCTTGGCTACGTGAGACCAAACAGGAAAGAAGCTTGTGCATGGGAACAACCAGACTACCACCCCTGCATGATGATGAATAGACAAGGGAAAGAGTGGCATAGTGGAGAGGATGGAATGAGGGGCGTAGACATTCTTCTGCCCATCGTGAGGTTCAATCTGCTGGTGGAGTGTGCTTGTGGGAAAGCACTGACAGTCCTGCCACACTCCACTCCCAACCATAATTGGCCCAACTAACAGCAGCAATTTTCAATTGTGGTAGTTGGGTAAGACAAGGGAAGGTGACACATGGATTTTTCTCCCATTGCCCAAGGTTTGACATCCCCCACCCTTATCCTTGTGAGAATCATGCCCCTTCTCAATTTAGTTGCCGCGAACATAGCTGTTCGGGGTTCATTTTAATTAAAGATGCATATTTACATGATGACAAAACTTAATATATGCCATATACCACGATAGACCACCGGCAATGATTCCGTTTGCCGAAACATAACATAATTAAATCGATGGCGGGGATTTTTGCCTTTAGCTCCACACCATGATTCATTACAATATATACATCATGTATGTTTAATGCAATGGGGTCAAAACTGGGGTGTTACATTCCCCTCCCCCTTCAATAGCACTGTCCTCAGTGCTTTACAAAATTGAACAAATTGCTACACTGGTATTGCCTCAGTGTTCCGCAGAATTGAACAAAAATGGATGTGCCAATCGCATGGCATCCTATAGCTGCCACGTAACCTCTTCAGGTTCGTAGTGCTCCCATTGTACCTTTACCTGACCTATGGCCCGGTTTCGGAGCATTGTGACCTTCCTATTGAGGATGCGCATTGGCTTGATTCAGAACTCTCCCTCGGGTTCCACCTGAATCACATCCCAATTTATCACATGGTTAGGATCATGTACATATCTCTTAAGCAAAGAAACATGAAAAGCATTATGAGCCCTAGTGCTAGTAGGAAATGCAAGTCTATATGCAACATGCCCTATTCTCTCAAGCACTTCAAACAACCCACAGTATCTAGGTGATAGCTTGGCACAACTTCCAAGCTTCAAAGAACTCTTCCTTCCCCTCACTCTGAGGTAAACATGATCCCCAACATTGAACTCCCTATTCACCCTATGCTTATCTGCATATCTTTTCTGTCTGTCTTGTGCTGCTTTTAGATTCTGCCTAGTATTTACAACCTCTTGCTCCATTTCCTTGAGCAATTCCGGCCCAAGCACAATCCTATTCATAGGGTTGTCCCAAGTCATAGGTGTTCTACACCTTCTTCCATGCAAATATTTGTACGGACTCATCCCCAAGGAAGCCTGCTGTCCATTTTTATAAGCAAACTCTACCAAGTGTAAGTAATCTTCCCACCTGGTTGGTTTTTCCATTATGTACATGCGAAGCATGTCTTCAAGCACCTGATTAAATCTCTCTGCCTGCCCATCTGTCTGAGGATGGTATGCAATGCTGAAGTTTATCTTTGTACCCAAGTCTGCAAACAACCCCTTCCAAAAGTTGGAAGTGAACTTGACATCTCTGTCAGAGACTATTGCCTTAGGCAATCCATGCAATTTGAAAATCTCCTTCATGAATATCTTTGCAATGTCATTAGTCTTATGCATGGACTTAACCGGTATAAAATGTGCTGCCTTAGTCAACTTGTATACCACAATCATGATGGAATCATGTTTCCTCCAAGTCATTGGCAATCCTGTAATAAAATCCATGGAAATAATTTCCCATTTCCATTATGGAGCTGGCAAAGGCTGCAATAATCCTGCTGGATGTTGATGCTCAACCTTTACCTACTGACATTTCATGCACCTCGAAATGTACCCAGCCATATCCTTTTTCATTCCTAGCCAAAAGTACTGCCTTCTAGCTGTAGCAATTGTCTTCTGATATCCTGGGTGACCAGAATATGGAGTGTGATGGATTTCATCCATGAAAACTCTCCTCAAGTATACTACATCTGGAATATAAATTCTACCTTTATAAGTGAGAAGTCCATCTTCTTCCAATTTATATCCCTCATACCTCTTCTCAAGACTTTGCTGCTGCAATTTTTCTTTTACCTGCTCATACAATTCATCTCCAGCAGCATGACTAACAACATGCTGCCTCAAATCCAATTGGCAAATACTAAGAGATGCCACATGCATTTCTTGCATCTTCCTGCTGAGTGCATCAGCTACCTTATTTGCCTTTCCCTTTATGTGCTTGATTTCAAAATCAAACTCACATAAAAACTCCAGCCATCTTGCTTGCCTAGCATTCAGAGTAGGCTGATCAAACAAATACTTTAGACCACAATGGTCTATTCTGAGCTCAAATATTCTACCCATCAAGTAATGCCTCCACATCTTGAGAGCATGTACTATGGCTGCAAGCTCTAGATCATGAGTGGCATAGTTCTTTTCATGCTCCTTCAGCTTTGTTGACTCATAACATATCACGTGGTTGTCCTGCATAAGGACTCCTCCAACCCCTTGTCCACATGCATCGGTACGTACAACAAAATCTTTCTCTGGATCTGCAACCTTCAATAATGGTGCACTGGTGAGAAGATTCTTCAATTGCTAGAAGATTTCTTCACACCTCGATGTCGATTCGAACTTCATCCCCTTCTTTTGCAAAGAAGTGATGGCATGTGCAACTTTGGAGAATCCCTCAATGAACCTTCAGTAGTATCCTGCAAGTCCCATAAAATATCTTACATCTGTCACATTTCTTGGAGTAGGCCAATTCATAATGGCTTCAATCTTTTTACGGTCCATAGATATACCTTCCTCTGAGATAATGTGACCCAAATACTGAATTCTATCTCTATAGAAATCACACTTGCTTAGTTTCGCATACAGCTGATGCTCCCTGAGCAAATTCAATGTCAATCTCAAATGCTCTTCATGATCTTCCTCATTCTTAGAATAAACAAGAATGTCATCAAGGAAAACAAGAGAAAACATGTCCAAATATCTGCTGAAGACACTATTCATAAGGCACATAAATGTAGCTGGTGCATTTGTGAGACCAAATGGTACCACTACAAACTCATAATGTCCATACCTTATTCTGAAGGCTGTCTTATGGATGTCTTCATCCTTGATTCTCACCTGATGGTAACTAGACCTCAAGTCAATCTTTGAAAATACCTTTTCTCCTCTCATTTGATCAAAGAGGTCATCAATCCTAGGCAATGAATATTTATTCTTCACAGTAACCTTGTTCAACTGTCTGTAATCAATACATAACCTGAGTGTACCATCTTTCTTCTTTACAAACAGAATTGGTGATCCCCAAGAAGACACACTCGGTCAGATATACTTCTTTTCCAACAACTCTTGCAGTTGCATCTTCAAATCTAGCATCTCCAGTGTACTCATCTTGTAGGGTGCCTTGGACACTGGTGCTGCTCCTGGCACAAGTTCAATGGTGAAGTCAATGTCCCGCTTTGGAGGAAGCCCTAGAATCTCATCAGGAAACACATCCCTAAATGTCTGTAACACCTGATAGTCCTCCAACCTAGGAGTTTCATCTCCTGATGTCTCCAAAATATGAGCTACATACAATTGGAAACCCTTCCTATAGAACTTCTTTAACTGCATTGCTGAAATCTGCCATACTAAAATCACCTTTGGAATACCTTTCACAACTACTAGGTTCCCTTCTTCATTCATGCATTCGAAAGTCTTATTATAACAGTCAAGCTTTACCCTGTGAGCTTCTAACCAATCCATTCCGATGAGAACATCATAGGAACCAAGCGATAGAACATTCAAATCTACACAAGTGACCAATCCATCCAGGACAAATGGACATTTCTCTACCACTTCACTAACCTTTCTCTTAGTTCCAGTGGCTAGCTGAACTAACCGAGACTTCCTATGCTTTACTTTCTTAAAAACACAAATATCCACTACTCTAGGAGTAATGTAACTATGAGTAGAACCAGGGTCAATCAAAATAGAAATAGATTGCTCAACAATCTTACTTGCTACTTCAACCATAGTTGACTGGTGATCTGCTTGGTGGTCCTCCAATGCTGCATAAATCCTAGGGACTGCCCTTGCTACTTGACCCACTGTTTCTTCTTCTTGAATGTTATAAGCTGGCCTTGCACTCTCATTCTCGAGTGGACAATTCTTGCGCATGTGGGGTCCTCCACATTTCCAACATTGAAGTGGCCCTCTATTCTGTTTTGGATCTTTAGGCTTTTCTCCTGTCACTCCAACTGGCTTACTCGCAGATTGAGATGGCTGCTTCTGCTGATTCCTAAAGTTAGAAGGTTTGAAACCCTTCTTTCTTTGGTCAAACTTCTCATTCTTCTTGTCCTTCCATGCCTTATGGTAATCAGGTTTACCTTTTCTTTTCTCATAGCAATACTTAGCCTTCCTTATTGCTTCTTCAAGAGATCTAGGTTCATAAAACTCAATTCTATCTTTGTAAGACTGAGGTAATCCACTCAGAAAATGATGGACCTTCACTTTTTCATCTCTAATGTACCGGACATACCTCAACAACTCCAAAAATGTATTTGCATATTCTTCCATGGTCCACTATCCCAATCTTAGCTCATGCAACTCCTTAATCTTGTCATCATAATACCTGTCAAAGAGGTATCTCTGCTTGAAATACTTCTTGAACTATTTCCACTTAAGTCTCCTTTCACTGATCCTCTTTGCTTGCTTGAAGTGTTCCCACCAAATGGATGCTCTTCCATTTAGATTGAATATTGCAACTCTTGCCTTCATGTTTCCCAAATAGTCATGCACTTGAAAGTACTTCTTTATTCCAAGAAGCCAAGCTTCAGCCTCTTGTCCAGTCTTTACCTCACCATCAAATGTAGGAGGTTTAACTTTCTTAAATTCATCCCAAGAATGATCCCTATGGTGTCTCTTTCTTTTTCTTTTATGAGAATAAGAACTTGAATCTTCGCTGGACTCTTCAGAATCAGATGATCCACTAGAAGTCCTTCTCCTTCTCCTAGTACTGCTCTTACTGCCTTCTGCTCTTGCTGCACCTCGTCCAAAGTCTATCTTTCTTTGCAAGTCTATCAAACTCTACAACATTGCAACATTCAACTGATGCTGCTCTTCCTGGGATTTGATCAAGCTTCTCATGGTGGCTGCAACATCTGATGGTGTCTCTTGGAATATCCTCCCATTGGACTCAATGTCATCATTCCCATTACGGACATTTTCTCCCATGGCATCTTCTGCTCGCTCGTAAGAATCCTGAGGATCATACCCATCATGGGTTCTCATGATTGAACCACCTCTGGATTTACCACACTATTCTCTCTGGAGTACTGCTTTTGGAAGTTATCTAAAGTTCTGTAAATGTGTTAGTAGCAAACTATTAGATGCATAACATAAACATAAGTTAAAACTACTTATCTTTTCTTCTGGAAATTTTATAAAACAACAATTATTCCAAAACACAAAATTTTCCTCTCCCCCATGTTCAGCCTTGTAATCCACTGACAGGTCGCTGAAATCTCTTCCCACCTATTTTTCTGATTCTATGGTGGTCAAAACAACTAGATTTATGATCTATATCGGTGAGCAAAACCACTGTGCATCGGGTGCATAGTCCTTTTTGCAGCCGCAACGGCGGAAAGTAATCTTCCTACCATTTCCGTAGGCAAACATCTAGACTTCCTATCGGTGAGTTGCTTGTCTAATTCCTTCAACGTATCGGGCCTGCAGTGTTCTATCATTCCACAATGGTGGCCAACAATCCCCTTATAATTTCCGTGGATCACAGTTTTGTTAGCAATCAGAACATCATCCCACTGTGGCATCAGACTCTTATCCCTCTAGGCGTCCGCAACGGCGGCAACCAATCAACTATTTTCCATCGATCCTTTTCTTTCCTATTGGCGAAAACTTCCCCTATCCATTGCAGGTTATCCACTATTTGTCGCCACTGACCGGGGTTACTATTCATTACTGCTTTGGCATCGACGACTGGAGGACAAGTTCGTTGGTGAGATAGTTGACTAAGCAGTCGCAACGGTGGATTCTCAAACCTTCATTGAACTTTTTCTGATCGGCGATATTATCCACTAACATTTCCCGATGGCTGATGATCTCGTGCCTTAGAGAAAATTTTTAAACTTTCTTTCTTTACGACGTCGATGGTTGGAGGCCTTACCTGTTGGGAGTGTAGTTGTCTAGACATATGCAATGGTGGGTGCTTGATCAACTATTTTCTGCCAACGATTTCAACACTTAAACCAAATTTTGAAACTTTCCTACTATCGGCATTTTAGTCCCTTCGGCAGCCACAACGACGGACTGACAAACCGCTAAATTCTTCCGCGGTGTCGACGAACCCAACATCTATTTTCCGCTGATGGATGTCGCATACTTAGAAAATTTTCCACAATTTTCCTTATAACTATCCTCCATCGAGCGTGCTTCTACCTAGCTCTCCGCTACATCGAAAGTCCTTCCCACTAAGTGTTCCGACGAACCGATAGTTCAAACACTTAGACAATTTTTTTTTAAATTTTCTAGTCATTCACTGATTTCTGCTAGGCAGAAAGAAATCCTACCTCTTTCACTGCATCCTTCATGGCTCATTCAAGGCCATTCTCCAACATGAGCTCTGATACCACACTCTAACATCCCTGACCCTCTGACCGACGAAGAGGATGCTACCATGGCCTTGACCATCCGGGAAACCAGCCCCATGAACATGTGCATTCGTAAAATGTTGAAACAAAATGAATTGAGGTAGAACATACATAGATACAATTAATTATCATACACAGTGGAAGCAACATACATTCATACAATCATTCAACATGTTCACCATATTCATTAACAGTAACATGATTGCAGGAGTAAAAGAAACAAGGTTACTTATCTTATAAAGAACTTGTTCCGCAACTAGCTATGTCATTGCAATGTTCCACCCAACCATAGGCCAGCATGCTCCTTAATCTCTCAGCAATGCTGCCACCCCCGAGTTGGGCATGATTCTTCAAGGAATAAGGAACAAGCAGGCTTACACATAGCCAAGGATACACAAAACACAGCCAATCCAACACAGTTGGGTTTATCAGGCCATCAAGGAGTTGGGAAAGGCTAAATGCTAAGCTGGTGAGCTCATTACAGAGCTAGGGACATCTACACCAGAACTAGCCTAACTTCTAAGACATCCAAACACACCCAACACAAGGACTCAGTCCCTTCTCTGCTACACAGTCCCTCAAGCCATGGCTTCCCTTCCAGTGCTATTCAGGGGTTGTGGAGAAGAAATCCAGCCCTCTAGCTCTGTCTGTGTGGTTTTCCAACACACCAGGTTTATCAAGCAAACCAAGCCCCCATCCATGCTCCCTACATGGTCCAAAGACCAACCATTGCATGCATGCAATCAATTAGCAGTTACAGCTTAAACAAGGAAATGAATCCTGAGTTGTTCTTGGCCCTATCATGGCCAAAACGACTCCCAAGCAAATTACAACAGTCCCAAAACATATCAGTAAACACAGCTCATGACACGGGGAGAACAATAGTCCATCATGGACCACGAAGTCACTGGGAAAACTTATGCGTACCACACTGGGGAAGAAAATACAGTCTCCCAACCTATGCGTGAGGGAAACTTCCACCAGACCCCAAAATACAGAGGGAAAAACATATGCACGAGCCACAAATTGGTAGGGAAAACTTACACACAGTCCTTGAGCATAAAAATGGATCTCCAAAGGAAAAATCATGGGTGACAGTGACTGAACAACCCCCAGCTTACTGTGTGAGTAACAATAACACAGAACCCAGTGCGTGAGAGAAGATTCACACCAAATCCCAAATATGGATCAAACACACCAAATTCCTCTCTATGCAAAATGTGAATGACAGTGGAGACAGCTCCTCCCTCCTGGCTATGTAAAACCAAATAGGAAAGAATCCTGTGCATGGGAACAATCATACTACCGCCCCTGCATGAGGATGAACAGACAAGGGAAAGAGTGGCGTAGTGGAGAGGATGGAATGAGGGGCGTAGTCATTCTTCTGCCTATTGTGAGGTTCAATCCACTGGTGGAGTGTGCGTGTGGGCAAGGACTGACAGTCCTGCCACACTCCAATCCCAGCCATAACTACCCCAACTAACAGCAGCAATTTTCAATGGTGGTAGTTGGGTAAGACAAGGGAAGGTGACAAATGGATTTTTCCCCTATTGCCCAAGGTTTGACATCCCCCACTCTTATCCTTGTGAGAATCATGCCCCTTCTCAATTTAGTTGCCATGAACATAGCTGGTTGGGGTTCATTTTAATTAAAGATGCATATTTACATGATGGAAAAACTTAATATATGATGTATACCATGATAGACCATCAGCAACGATTCTGTTCGCCGAAACATAACACAATTAAATCGATGGCGGGCCTTTTTTCCTTTAGCTCCACACCATGATTCATTACAATATATACATCATGTACGTTTAATGCAATGGGGTCAAAACTGGGGTGTTACACGAACTCATCCGAAGAAAAGTCTATCTAAGATATTGTAGAGTGGGAAGAGAAGGTTCCAACTAATAAGGAAGGTGGTAAGGATCTGAATCCATGAGATGAAGTTCATCAACATGGTCATAAGAAATGGATTGGATAACATCATACATTGCTTCATGTGGGCCAAGTGAGGATGACTCAACAATTTATTTTCCCTTGGTAGTAAATCCTATTGTGGAAATCATATTTATTGTCACCACTTCTATACTAAGAGGTGCTGATGGAAACACACCCATGAGGGTGGAGTCTTTCAACATACCTATCCCAATTGATTAGTAAGGAGGAGGGTATTGACCTAGAATAGGGATGTTATTCGCTGTGAGGGTTGTAACATTCAATGTGCAATAATCAAGTTGATCAATACTCACAATATTCCCCATATGTGAAAATTGGAGAGTTCTAAACACTGTCGAAGTGACAATGGTCATAGCGTAAAACAAATTCCTTCCCAATAGAAGATTGTAATCTAACGGGGCATCAACCACTTCCACCTGAATGGAAACAGCCTTGCCCCCAAGCTTGACAAAAAGAGATGGAAATAGACCATAGGGCTGAAAGCCTCATCCATCAAAACCTTTCAAGGTAGTAGGTGGTTTCATAACCTTAGGAGAACCAATGGCTCTCCAACATGCTATAGACAAGACTGAGGTCGAAGCTCCTTCATCCAGGATGGTCCGATGGACCTTTCTCCAAACTACTTTAGAAGCAATATTAAACGCAAGTTGGTGAGGCAGTCTGGATTTATAGTTCTCTACATTGAAATGAATCAAGTTGGTATTATCTGGGTCTAATTCCCCCAAAGCTATTAGCATGTTTTTATGTTGCATTGGACAAATTTGGAGTACCTCAACAGTAGACATCGCACAAGGTGCCTGAGTTAGATCTTCAACAACATTATAGAATTGCGTAGCTTGGGCATTGGGATTAAAATAGACTTCCTAAGGGTAGCCATAGGTGGTAGTAAAATTAAATCAAGATTACGTTTTTTGATCATGAAAGGGCCATTAGACGAAGATGGGGGAGAACTAGTGGAAGGAACTTTGTCAGAAGAAGGATTTTCATCCTTTTTCTATACTGTCTTGTCATAAGATTGACTATGAGTACTCAAACTGATGGTCTCAGAAGACATCATTCTGATTTCTTCCATGGAATTGGAGGTTCCCTGATTGGACATGTGGTCTATTGATTAGTAAGAACAGCTGGTGTAGTGTTACTCTTCAAAAATTTACTGATCTTGTCACGATGAGGACATTCTTTTGTGAAGTGATCTCTTCCACACAATAAGCAGGGAATATTTTCCTTTCCTTTTCCCTTTATCATTATCGTTGGTCATTGGTTTAGGATTCTCCTGTTGGTTCCCAGGTTTCTTGTTTTTACCTTTTCCTTTTTTCTTATTGTCGGGTGCCTGTGAAATTTGAATAGAATTCACCTCGGCGGAAACCGTAGGATTCGAAGGAGCAGTGGTAGAAGCATTTGTTTTCTTAGCAGGTTTGGATGTTGATGAGGGTTGGATCAAACCAACCACCCGATCAACAAGAGTTTCTGTTGGTGGCTTACTGGGATCTGTGCTGGGGAAAGAAGCTTAAAGAATTAAGTCATACAATGTTCCTGATTGGGAATAGAGAAGATCCAGATATAGTGCATGACTGATATCCTAGTCTTCAGTAATAACACCGCCCATAGCCACATATTAGGCGATAGGAGGAAACAATGACTTAGTGAAGCAATCATCTAGGAGTTGGTCTAGGATGGGAGCTTTAATGCGTCTTATCTTCTGTCTCCACTTGTGGATATGGTCTGAGATGTGCGTGGAGGTGTTTTGAAAGAGTGAGGTTAAAATATACGTACCCATTTAATAATGAATGGGTAGCTGAAAGTGCGTAAGGAAAACAATTGCCATAGAGCTAAAGTACACAAATGAATGTTATGGGAGTTCAATGTACCATTTTGTAGTCGTACCGGTCAATGTGTTCTAGAAGAGTCTTAAGCAAATAGAATCATCGATCAAGGATTTCGAGGAACACCACAGATGGAAGGTCATAACATGGTTTTTTGGATCATCTCCCTGCTTTCCATTGAATTTTGGAATGTCCAATGGCAACTTCACCGAAATCGTGGGCCATGAAGGGTTGTGTCGAATGGGATCATTTATCAATTTGGACAAATCAGGTAAGTCCAAAGTTGCTAGAAAAGGTAATTGACCATTGGATTCCACATACTGGTAGTATTGATAAGGCATGTATCCACCAGTAGGACCATATGTTCACTAGTATATATGTTGTTGAAACAGATGATGACATGATGAACTTCCCAAAGATCCACCTGAAGGGGGTTGACCTCCAGGGTTGGGACCGCCAGGACCACCAGGACCACTTGGCCCTCCTGGACCTTCGGGAACACCTGGCCCACCAGGACCACAAGGACCACCAAGACCTCCAGTACCTCCTGGAGGAGGACCTCTAGGACCTCCAGGACCTCCATTAGGAGGACCACTAAGAGGAGGACCACCAGGACCTCCAAGAGGAGGACCACCAGGACGTCCAGAAGGAGGACCACCAGGCCCCCCGGGGGGAGGACCTCCATAAGGTGGTCCTCTAGCACCTCTAGAAGTATGAATAGGTATTCCTCCTATTGCTAGCATGTAAGACCAGTTGGCTTTCCCCCACAGTGTCAATGTATTCCCAGGGTAAGGAATTCCAGTGTAGGGAATTCCTGTAGAGGTAGGTTGATAATGCATATTCCCTACAAGTACTTTATTTGTTGGGTAACCATAACCCCATGAGGGTTGATTAACTATAGGTTGTGACACTAAGGGATGACCTGAACTTAAAGGAGGGTTTACCATATTTTCATTGGTGGGAGGAACATATACTGTAGATTGTCTTGCAGTAGAGGTCTGTCTATTATTAGTAACAATTCCACTAGCGGGTAACGTAGGTCACACCGGGGGTTGCACCCCGACGTTAGAAGGTACATACACTGCTGGAACTGAAGGTTCCGCCCCAGCCATAGAAAGTATAGGATGACTAGAGACAGACCTACATTCAAAACTGCAGGAGCGAAATTGGAGGTTTGACCTGGATTGCGAGAAGTCTCACCATATGCTAGATAACCATCAGTGGAAGCTCTAATTTCAGCCACAGGCCCAGGATCTGTATTACGGGGTAATCTAGTTGATATAGATTCATTATGAGGTGCAGGTGCAGCCAAAAATCTATCTATCCTATGCATTATCTCTTGAAAATATCATGCACGATGAATAGATGCTTGGATTTTTCTATATTCTTCTTCACGTGGAGATTATCAAAGCAAAAGTATAACATTACTCTCTCCTTAACCATGGAGATTGAGCCTGCTTTTATAGGATTGCAATGGATAGGGATGGTTGAGAAACTGATGGGTGAGGTGGCTAGGAGATGCTACTAGGATGGATCTCGAGCCCAACTGACCTTGGTGATCAGGGATAAGGGTGCCACGAGGCCTTCTTTCGAGAAGCTTCGTGAGAACCTCTCTTTTTCACTTTTTACCAAGGGAACTGCTTCTTGTTCATCGTGACAGAGTGGTTTTAGGTAGAACCATGCATTGCTTAAAGGGTAAAGGTTGTGCCACCACTTACTGCCAACATATTATAGGCGGTGCTGAGGAAGGTACCACTTTTTGACTAAAGGGTAGAAGCGGTGCTGTATTTTCATATAAAAATTTGATGTCTGGACCAATGTTCTTTCTTCACAATTTGGGATTGAGGGTGTTACCACCTAAGTTGTACTTAGTGGTTTTTCATCAAGTGAGCCTGGTGAACCGGACAAGGATAACTTGTTCGGACTTTAGAAGACCTTCGAAAGTACTTATGGGAAGTGCTTGTTGTACTATATCACATGTTCATACCCCATGGGGGAATTGTAATAAATGTTCTAGCATGATAGTGTCTATAAAAGAATCAGTCTCTTAGACTTTATTTGTCAATCTGATCAGCCCAAAGTGTTTTATTTTTGTTATTATTGGTTTCTGAATAAACGACTAATAATTTCTGAGTTTTTCACTCCATACCTCCAAAGTTGGGGTGGTCGGCTTGGAATTTAGGCCTATTGAGGTTATTAGAGTCTATGTGTCAATGTATAAACATGCTAGGAATCATGGTCGAGTCATATGAACATGTCTAATCCCCCCTAGGTTTTTTCATTTTTTCAATTTTTTAATTTTTTTAGTGTTTTTTATTAAAATTTATTTTTTCCAAAACTTAGGCTATTTTTTAATAGTTTAATTGGAAAAATTGATTTTGTAATAAAAGTGGGCCAAATAATCAGTTTCAGTCATGTAGGTGCTCATTTTCAAGCTAAGAGCACCATGTAAACTCATGGATGCACTATTTCCTAGTTTTGAGTGATTTTCCACCACTCAGGTCAGAAGGCCCCAAAAATCAATTATTGATTATTTTAATTAATAAATTGATGAATAATGGAGCAAATCCAAAATCATAGATCAGTGGATTCTCAGCCGATTTGATTGAAATCAGTCAGATCTGAACCAAATTGACTAGATCTGACAAATCTTTGACTAAAGGAGGTGATCAAATCAGATCCAGAGTTGATCTTCAATAGATTTTATGGGAAATTGTGCCCTCTCTCTCTACTCCACACATGTGGACTCTCCTGGATGCTCTGTGGACTGATGTGTCAGTTTATGGGTTGATGTGTCAGCTCAATCACCCCCCTGATTGACAAGTAGGATCAGTTTAGCTTCAGATCTACATTGATTGACTCTCCATCAGCTGATTTGATCTGTCTCCTTGGGATTTGCGCCCCCACTGGGCTAGATCTCCTGGTTTTTTTATAAATCAAAGCACAAGCAGCGTATTCCAAGCTAGTCAGAAATGGGATTGAGGTGTTGTTTCTCTTGTACTGTATTGTTTATTATTCTGGAATAAAGAAGCTTTGGAGGAAATATCTATGGTGTAATGCTCTTCATGTGTGGATGGTGATTGTCAAATGCTTATGAGGTATAATCTGTGTTATTTATCATTGCTTTTGCTGGTTAATTATTGGCCTTGAAGGAGAGAGCTCCCTCCTGTTAGGGTAAGAGTTTATTCTAGTTTTATTTATGCTCTTACTGCTGCTTGTTTCAGATCTATTGGAGTTGTATGTATTTTAAGTTTAATTGCATGCTTTCCAATTATCTCTTACAGCAACACCTATGTTTTAACCATCTTTCTGTGCAAGGATTTCTAAGTTGCAGGCGATTCGCTTGTAGAAGAGGTTGAGCTGGTTTTCATATTCCTCATCTTCAATATCTTCTAAATGACATAGTCCCTTGATGTTCCACCAAAGTAGAATCCAAATCCCAACATTCCCAGGTTTCAAACACTCTTTCTCTCTCTTCCTCCTTAAAAATCTTAATTTCTCTTCAAATTGGTTACTTTTAAAGAGTCTTATTGCTTAGATTTATCTCATTAATAAAATTACATATAGATATAGTTAATAAGATCCTTTCTTAAGTTTATATCTCAGTTCCATTTTGCATATAAAGTTATATTTTAAGAGATCTAGCTGAAATTATCCTCTTTTTGCAAGCATTTTAATGAAAATTTGTAGCTTGCTTTTAAGGTAGTTTCCTTTGATATAATTTAAATTTTCATATTCTACAATAAAATTGCACATCTCATTGGATTCCCAAAAATCAAGCCAATATCCCAAGGAAATCTTGCTTTCCTTGGTTCCTTTTTGCAAAACTAGATTACCCCAACTTAACAAAATTTTACTTAAGTTTTTTTTTGGTAACTAGTCTGGTGACCCAAAACACTTTCAAAGTGTGTTTGGGCACATTTGATTTTGATTGCTCACTTTTTTTTAGCAGGTCTAACAAAAAAGAGAAGGAGACTCTGCCAAATTTTCGACTCTTGGACGAACCGAAGCTTTCCAGAAGCTTCCCCCACCACTGTCTTTTAATTCTAGCTTGTTACAAGCTTGTTGTAAGCCTTTGGATCATAGATAACAAGGAACAAAGAGCATCAATTTTAATTTTCTTATATTTTAAATCAATTTTGATAAAAATAAAAGGTCTTTTCGAATAGGCTCTTTCGAGCCTATTCACCATCCCCCCTGGGGGGATTTGTGTTCGTGTTTCCTTTTTTCTTTTCTTTCCTTTTTTTTTGTAAAATAGCATAGTTCTAATCTGTAGGGTAGTATGCTTTGTTTTATTATCAATTTCATATTCCATATTTAATATTTCAAAGTAATCTTAATTCTTACCCCACGACTTCCCGAATGACCCGAAAGGGGAAAGAGATGCGTGGTAGGACTAATTAGAAAACCGGAATTGTGTATCTATGTTTTCCTTTTCATCATTTGTTTCATTAGATATTATAAAATTAACCCCTCCTTGATTCCCCGCTTGAGATCCACTTGGATCAAAAGAGGTTCCTAGGGGGTTTTCTTTTTAACAAGAACACCCATCTCAAAATTTACTAAAATTGACAAGACTCCGGTGTGTATGATCTGCACTTGGATGCAGTTCAGTCAATAATTCAAGCTATATCAAAAGCACTTGAGTGACTAGAATAATCAGGATTCACTCTCCCAAATTGACAAACCATCAGGTGAAAATCCAACACCTAGATCGAACCATTACGGTGGAAAAATACTCAAAGGAAGATGGAACTCCTGAAAAGTGACCTCGGGGCACCGATCTCTGTCACACCCTAATGGGTGCATTATGAACAATAGCCCCAGAGACTCCATTCAGCCCACATATTCCTTGCGGGTAGCCGTGATGGTTTAGTTTTGGACATACTCCAAGTACTTTCGGGTATATCTGGAGTCCCCCCCCCCGCCCCCTTTCGCCTAATTTTAATCAACTCATATTTCACATTAACTTAAAACGTACCAAGAGGCAATTGCAAAACATTCACTCCAAGCACATGCAAGTACATTGATTATCTTTTGACTCCATTTTAAGGCACTGGCTATTTTCTTTCTATATATATATATATATATTGTGTCGCATCATTGCGCTTTCGTGCGCTCATTTTGTATCTTGTCATCTATGGTTGTTTATGGTTAAATTTCAAACTCCTAAGAAATTCATTCAGTTTAACATCACCATACTAAGTAATTAGCCTTAGTAACTTAATAGGGTCTACCCCCCTTGGCTTCGTTAGGAGTTGAGCCTAAACGGAGGAGTCAAGAACAAGGTGACAGCCTTGACTCGAGACTTTCTCCCAAGGACACACCGAGTGGCTTGAAGATTTTTGTCATGTGACCCAGGTGTGTGAAAGGTGGAAATAGAGGGAAACACTGAAGTTTGGGATCTCATAACATGCTGATGAAGAGAGTTAGGTATAATAGTTACAAGTCCTTCAAGCTCACTTAGAAAGGTTGCAAGGTTAGGCAAGCCCTCATATGTGGGTAAATCCCTCAACTGAGTCTCCACCCGTCACACAGACCTTGTAACTCTGGCGCATATCCTCATAGAGATCTCATGTAGTCTGTTTTTCCAATTCTCCAATGCCTCTCTTTAATCTGATGTGCATGAGCTAGTACTCCTCCATTTCAGGTTCCCATCCGATGTAGGATTGATTTAATCCTCTTTTAAGGAACTAAAATGATAGATATGGTCCAGATAATCACCTTGTCCTTCACTATAGAATGGATCGACATATATTTGTCCCTCTAGTGGATATATGGGTGACACTACCCTCATCTCGTCATCCTCAAATGACAAGATTCTTTTTCTTAAAGTTTATTATGGTCTGATTGTCTATTTCCCAATATATCCCTAGAATCATGGGATATGGGTTCATGTTGTTGACAATGTTGATAACTCCAAAATATACAAATGTGCATAGCCCCTCAGTGTCGACAGGAACTTGACTTAATCTACCAATCGGTAGGACCTTCATGTGATTCACAAGCCTCAACTAGACATGGGACTAGTCCAAGCATGGTTTTCCCATGCTTTCCCAAGTTTGTCGCATCAAAATATTGACATCCGATCCCAGATCTAGGATAATATAATCCATGTCGTAGTCTCCTATCTATGCAGTCATTCTCAACTCGATCCTAGTTTTGAATTTTGTTTTTACATGGTTAACTCTTCTTTCAGGTTGTGACTCTGGGGTTTCTTCAATCAACGCTTTTAATTCTAAAATAACATATTGATCCTTTGATTAGCGCTAAGCAAATTGAAAGGAATGTATTGAGATTACTAAACTTGTTTGGATCCTACTTCTGGAATATCAGTTGAAATCATTCAAGCATCTCCTTGACTTCATATGAGGTCGACGGTTGTTTTGCATCTACAAACTCAGGTCACACGTCTAAGAATACTTACTTCTTCGTTTGAACATCAAACGCTACCTCCTTTTGTGCCATGGGTCACACCTGTACTAGTTAAGGCTATACATTATGATCTGGTCTAGATGCAATACCTCCTCATGTTACGACAATGATGTTTGGTTCTCTCAGCTCAGCAAAAATAATTTGAACATTCATGTTCGAATTCGGGTTGGGATTCTGCAGGGGGTTAGGAGGGGTCTGAGATTTCCATTTTGCAATTAACTGGGGACATTGTTCCACATTATGATCTTACACTTTTCAATATGAACATGTCTTTGCAGGCTCCTAGAAATGTCTAGCATAATGGCCCAATTGTCCACGGTTATAGCATACCATTTGAACTCTTCCTCTGCCAAATCCTCCTCCTCTACCTCTGAATTTTCCACCACCCCTATCATGAGGGTGTGGTTGCTGCAGAGGATACTGATTCTATGGGTTCCAAGGATAATACTATGGATAATGTGCAAGTGACTAGTGTGCTTGCACCTATTTAGCCTAAATCTTCCTATCGTTCTTCATTAAGTAGGTGTCTACTATCTTCTCCTTCAAGAGCTAATATGCTCAACAATATTTCTCATCGTGTCCTACTGACTTAAAAAATTTACAAACAAGGTTGTATGGTGTAATTACAATATTCTGTAAGTATAGACAGTCCTCATCGCGATGTCATCTAGTCTGGTATATTCTACACCAAGGCAATCCTTGGTTACTCAACAGATTAGGCATGCCTGATGAGATATAGTTCATGTATGGCAAACAATTATCCTTGTGGTGTCCATCTGTTCAACATCTTGTACACCATAAGTCTTCCTGGAATTCTTTTCCCTATTAATATCCTAAATCTATACTTTCATATTAGCCAGTTGCAATTGAATCTGCATCATCCATGCGCCACCATCTTTGATCGGTGAGGATTCTAGCTTCATCGCTATTTCTAGTGATTCCATTTATGACACAATATTCAGTTGCATCAAAGCGGCTCGAATGTGTGGTAACAGTGCAACAATAAACCACTCTTTGTGTTGTACATCCGACATTTTAAAACTTACTTTGGCCATCAGAGTTTTAAACCTCTAGTCGAAATCCCAGACGGATTCCGTCGGTAACTGCTTTATCTCCTTGATCTCGGTGATACACTGCAACTCCGATTTAGGTTTTTTGAACTCACAAATCATCGTGAGTTGGATCTCATCAATATTTTTTTGTGGATTTCCTACTGGTACTACGCAAATCTTCATAAACCAGTCTAGCGCACAACTCTGCAGAGTCGTAACAATATGTTCTTTCCTTATGTCCGCATTGTGAACTTGGAATGTCCAAACAAATTTGTAGAGGAACCAATGTTTCTATGGATCTTCTACTCCATTCCCATTGAATATAGGTAATCTAATATCTTCCCCAGCCATTGATTTGGCGTCGGGGATATTCAATGAACAATTTAATGAATGTGGACTTCCTTGCGCACTAGTTGCAACACTAGTACTACTAGTATTGATAGTTCTTTCAGGAGATGAGGCTTTAGACCTTACCTCCAGTGATGCTCTTGGTGTGGTGTAGTTACATTCTGATATTGGTGTCTCTACAAATTCTTTCGACTCTTCAACTCCTTCATAAATTGGGTTATATTCTTCCTCTTCATCCCAAGACACCTCGTTTAGATGCAACTCAAACTCGTACTCCCTTTCTCCAAACAGACTAGGAGTTCATCTTCCTTCTAGTGTTTTTCTTCTTTTTCCTGACTGAAATATTCTTCCACTTCTTAAAAATCCCACTTCTAGTTTAGCTTATATATTTCCTAGGAACATCTCAGCTCACCATTTCCCAATTTCTTTGCAGGTTGTCTGCGACATATCCCCTCCTTTGGATATTGTGACTCACCCTCTCAACTGCAAAACTCCGTTCTCACAGACAAGCATTTTTATCCACCAGCATAGATCCATCCTAAACGTGGATCTATTAAGCACCGAGATGGATCAAATTTTTTATTTTATGAGCCAACATAAAAAAATTAATTACTTTTTATTTTTGGTATATAACTTGGCAGCTTTAAGTAACCCTACATATCTCCTTCCGAGCTTGCTCCCAATACCAACATAGTGTTTTTTACATATGAGGTTAGATGTAAGTACTGAATGAATTTGACATAACTAATTCCCCTTGCTCTTAACCAAAGGCAGCATGATAGCAGGGGATATAATTCCATACTGTGTCCACTCAAAAGAGATTTAACAATTTCTATTTATTTTATTCCAGACATTTCAACTTGACCCTCACATAATGCTTTAGATTTCCCTCAAAAGGCACAATTTCAAAAGATGAGCACAATTCCGAACTGTTTTAATTCATTTATCTCTCAAATTATCCCTAATTCCTACAATTGAAGGACAGTTACTGATTCTAAATGTTTTGAAACGCTCACAATTTTTCTTAACCTATCCCAATTTTGGTAACAAAAGGAAAAATTGGGGTTTAAGTGTTGGCCTTAATAAAATTCCAGTTTCGATGGAAATCCAAGAAGGAACATTTCTTGCCATTAATTGAATAGTAATTTATTAGACTAGTTAACTGGGATGGCAGCTGGGCAATTTAAAGCAATGTAAGTGACTGTATATAAGCAACATAACATATGCATGATATAAGTAAAACCAAGTCACTCGAAACTTGGTTAAGAAATTTATTCTACCATGATTGTTAATTGGCATATTGGTAATTCATTGGAGATGAGGAAAACCTAAGTTATGTATTCTTTTCCAGAGACGGCATGGAGCATATCAGAGTCAAGTAGCTCCAGCTATTGAAGAAGAGTACTGACGAGTTCCACCACATTTCTCTCTGACAACCTCACACTGGACATTGCTAACCGTGCGGCTTAAAATTGTCTCTGCAATTCTGTAGACAAGATTTGTAAGGCTCTCCATTTAATATCCTACTCTTTGTGTGACAATGCACAATATTTTTTGTAGTTGAATGGAATTTGAAATTCAGCATGAATATATTGACACTATCCCTTTTAAATAGGGAGCGTACATTTTTTTACCATTTGGATCTCTCACAGATCTAGGTTTAGAACGGATCTATGCTAATTTAATTTTTTATTTTTTTATTTAAGTAGATATATAATTTATATTTTTCATTTTTTAATATTTTATTTATGTCAGCTAGAATAACATGACTATTGTGACATGATCTCCCCCATACTAGGTCGTAGAGCACCTCGCTTCTCTCGGTGCAATAATTTTATAGAAGTCAGGTACCTCCCGTGGGGTCCTTGGAAAAAATTTCTTTCCACCTCGCTATACAAGGTTATCGTCTCAACTGCAAATTGAAGAATATATCCTTACAAAATAGTATCAACCCAAAAATCAATAGCTCTATATATGGGGTTACTTACACTTGTTACCTCATGGACCAGTTGACCACTCCACTCGACTGCTTCTATTCTCTGAAATTTTGTCTGTCGATTCACCAATCTTGACAACCACTCATGCATCACAATAGGAAACTTTGCAGATAATATTTCATGAATATTTATGTACAGGTATCGGTCCAACCAGTTTTCCATGCTCAACTGCGATCTTGTGCTCTCCTCTTGCACAAATGCTAATGTCTTAGACTCCATTCAATCCTTTATTTCCTTCTTTTTCAGATGCCACAGCATTTCCCTTGACTCAAATTATTAAGGGTCCCAAAAACATGACCATTTGCTAGCTACTTTTCCTCACTCTCACGACCCAGGTTCAGAAACCCCATAAAACACCAACAAAACACCCAAATATATCGGCCCAACAAATAAATCCCAGCTGGAAACACCTGTGATGCATGCGCAGTCTCACCTGAGATATATTAATGTGTAGATTCCAGAACAGTCTTTCTACAGTCGAAAAGGGATAAAATTCCCTTGGTGCACAACCAAGGAGCTTAATAGAGTTGAAAGTGTTAGAACCCTATAATTTTTCTATGGTTGTTGCAGGAAGTCACAGGGGTAACCATTTCAACCAAATTTAGACTGTATTCTATCCAATACAGTCAGATATGGATCTCTCTTATCATAGAGGAAACAAACACACATATATATAAAGATTTGGACAACTCACAGAAGGCTATATTTTTTATGGTAACAAGGCGTTGATAGATTTAAAAAATAGTAGAACAGACAAACAAGAAAATAATTGGGAAATGGAGTCAAATCCCAAATCAATCAAGGGTATTATAGAAAAAATGAGAAAGGAAATTTCTTTTATATTCTGAGGTAAAGTAAGTGTCACAAACAGTCAAATATCTTGAAAGGGTGGTAAGGGGAAAAGGGAAAAAATACCAATGAAGCAAGAGGCACCTATCTGTCGATGAATCTCTTGCACCACCTTTAGGAGAATAAATAACAAAGGATGGTATATGTAGTGGAGCATAGACGATGAATTCCAAAACATTTACCAAAAACACAAAACAAATGTAGCATTTGATACGAGGAGCGCTTAAATAAGAGCGAATTCCTTGTATACTAATCTAGAGTGCATTAGTAGAAATACAAAAGAATGAAAGTGATAAACATGAAACACAGACTAAATTTTATCACCGTGATGAATCTGAGAAACACCGGAGCATATTTCTCATCAATACTTCCAAGAAAGTTATAGAGATGAAAAACAAGAGCAAAATAATCTCTGAATGAAAATTCCAACCCTTTCGTCATCAATTGAGGTCTTATTTATAATGCCATGGCTCCCTGGACCAACCTCGAAATAGAGTCCAATTTTGTTACAAAAAATTGGGAATCAAATCCTGTATCATCATTCAAATCCTAACAACTTTTTGAGGTGGAAATCCCACCACGATTCTTTACCCAAAATTGACCTTATAGTATAGCATACATGCTATTCCTAAAATAGAAACACAGAAAAGGAGAAGCACACTCAATTTCTCTAATGGTGACACCCAAGATCTTCCTAATGGTTTCATTTTCTCAGGAATGACCCACACTATTGAATCTTTCACATACTCCAACTTGGCTTCATGTCTATGCATACCCTTTTTGCTTACACACCTTGTGTCATGCAACATTACTTCAGACCATAGATATCATCTGCAGAGAGATCAGTCGTTGCCTGCTATGTCCCTTTACGTGATTTCTCCATCATTACCCTCGTTATCCTCCCTGTACCTTTCGTCGATGAAGACGCTCTACGTCAGTCATCTGGACCACATCAAATATCTGCCATTGAGAGATGCGGAACCCGTGAGCATGTCACAATGACCTCCTTCGTTAACCATTGTGCACTTCTACCATGTGAAACATGTTTCCACGATGGATCAAGTGCACCATCAGGTCTTGGTCATTCATAAGTGCGGGCCCTACTATCCCTTCGCAGTGGTCTATCTTGTTAACTGTCATGCATGTTGTTTCCGTGAATCATGTTCCTGTTGTAGATCATGAGCATCGGAGGATTGTGATCATCGATTCTTGAAGAGAGATGCAAATTTCACGATCCTCCACAATTTAATGGACTACGCACCTTCCTTTTAGCGAAATTTNAGATCATGAGCATCGGAGGATTGTGATCATCGATTCTTGAAGAGAGATGCAAATTTCACGATCCTCCACAATTTAATGGACTACGCACCTTCCTTTTAGCGAATTTTTCCCGCCGTCAATTTGTCTTGGCTCGCACCAGTGCTAATTTTCGGTTTAGTCGCATTTTTGGATTTTCTCTTCGATTTCGCTTGTCCACCTTTTTGTCCCTTTAGCTCGGGATGGGGCCAATCCCATATGTTAGTCCCCTTCAAAAATTAACACCGGTGCGAGCTAGGTGTTAACAGTGGCTCCAACTCGGGGATGCTATCCTCCCTACGAGGTAGCAAAGAACTATGTAGGCCATGTTCCTTATCCATTGGGCTGCGCCAACCTTTCCTGCAACTCCAAAATTCATCTGAAAAACAAACTTGATGATGGCATCCCTTGAAGACCTTAATTCCTTCACCTCGGGCTTTAAATATTGCCAAAGAGCCATCCACACATGCAATATATTTAAAGAACAAAAGAAAATGGTATATACAAGGACAATGGGACTGCTTTCTTCTACAAGTAATGTTTGAGGAGCCTCCCATTAACCGGGATCCAGATACCAATCCACCTTCCATTTCTTCCAACATGTAGGAATTCTTACCTCAGAAGGAGGAGATCTTGTATGGACCTTTCCGTAGGTGGTCAAATTTTCCATGCTTTCCTTTCTCTTCATGGGGTGTGGCCCATTGCAACACCACTTCATCTATATGGAAATCATCGAGTTTGGTTCTTTTGTCAAAAATTTCTTTCATCTTGTCCTAGAAAAGATGGGTCCTTTCGAAAATCTACTCCTTTGCTTTTGTAGCTCAACTAACTAATACTTCCTCCTGTGAGTAGGGTGAGTCTCAACGTCCTCTTCTTGCAGCAGTCTCATTACTAGCAGGCTCAGAGAGGTGGGAAAAAATACTTTTGAACCATAGACCAGTTGGAATGGTAAGGTTCCTATAGAATTATTTACACTAATTATGTCTTCCCACAAAGCATGAATTAGCTTAGTGTGCCAAGCCTTCTTATTTCCCTATAGCAGCTTCTTTATGATCCTCATGAGACTCTTTTTTAAGATTTCAACACTCCATTTCCCTAGGGGTAAGAGGCCGTGGAATGCCCCAGTTGTATTTTGCATTTGAAACAAAAGGTGATAATCTTCTTTAACTTAAAGGCTAGAGCGTTATCAGTGATTATTTTCCTGGGAACACCAAACCTGGACAAAATATGATCCTCTAAAAACTGCATGATCACTGTTTCGGTGGCATGTCTTGTGGGGTTGGCCTCGATCCATTTTGTGAAGTAATCAATGGTGGTTAGGATCCATGTCTGTTGTCCTCAATATTGAGGATTAATATCCCCGATAAAATATATCCCCCATTGTTGGAAAGGGGCTTCAACCTAGATGGGTTTCAAAAGAAATGACACCATTTTTCTCCTGCCTTCAAAATTATGACATTTATGGCAGAATGCTACTTTCTTATGGGTGTTAGAGAATATCATAGGACAGTAGAATCATACCCTAATAAAAAAATTTATTGTTGTTTTCCAGTAATGATTACCTCCACACTCCCTTGCATGGAATTCTTCAATGAGTTTCTTGGCCTCGTTTTCATCCACGTAGTTTAGCAAAACTCCCCTTGGCTCTTTCCAGTACAACTTCTCATTTAGGATACAGAACCTTGTCTCTTTCTGTTTGAGGAATCTAGCTCTAGTATTATGCATGCCCTGTGGATCTTGCAAATGTTCTAAGATGAAAATGACATCAGCGTACCATGGTGATGACATAAATTTCTCACCTATTGCAGGACCAGATTGTCTCTAAGGATCCTGCACTTCAGCTGACAACTTAGCGATCATGTGCAAGCTGAGAGTGTCATAGTTGGACCGGGATATAAGTTTAGCTAACCCATAGCCCTTTACCAACTTTCTATTTTTAATTTCTAGGTCGTACTTGAGCAAAATTGCTATCCATTTTCCCCTCCGTCCCTCTGGATCTGGTTGACTTAGAATTTCCTTCACAATGCTAGTGGGCACATTGGCTATAATATGGGAATGTAGGGTGAATTAAGTCCTACACCAAAGAATATGCTTGCTTGTGTAGGATTTTGTAATTCATAGGGGCATCCCTCAAAGTCTTGTTGTAGAAGGCGATGGGCTGCTCATATCCGTCGTGGTTCTTTTGAAGCAACACTCCTTCCAATGTGTGCTCGGAGGCAAATGAGAAGATGAGAAATTATTTGGAGAAATATGGACTCATGGGAATAGGTTCCTAGGCTATGGCCTCTTTGTGCCTTCGAAGGATTGTTTGGCCTCAGGTGTCCACCTGATTTCTTGGTCGTTCCCTAACATGTTAGTTATATATTTGACTATTTCAGAAAATGCAGATATAAATCTTTTGAGGAAATTTTCCTTTCGCAGGAACGATTGAACCTCCACATTTTTTCGAGGGAGCTCAATTTTTCTATATGCCTCAACCTTCTTGGGATCTATCTTTATTCCTTCCCAAGATATTATGTTCCCCAGAAAATTCCCTTCCTTCATAGAAAAGAATGAATTTTTAGGATTCAGGGAGATGCCAAACCTCCTGCATTTCTTGAATGTTTTCAACAAGTGGGCGACATATTCTTCATCATATTTGGAGAGAACAATGATGTCATCCAGATAGATGACCAATATTTTTTCCTTTTCATCGGTGAATGCTATGTCCATGGCCCTCTGGAAATTCGTGCCTGCGTTCATTAGTCCAAATGGCATTTTAGCATACATGAAGGTGCCTCGAGGAGTTGTGAACGTCATCTTCTCTTGGTCATCTAGATGATCCACAATCTTTTTATAGCACAAGAAACCATCCAGTGTGGAGATCCTATGTGAACCCAATACTCTTTGTAAGATATGGTCCATTTAGGGGAGGGGGTAAGGATCCTTCAGGGAAAAAAATTTCAAGTTTCTGAAGTCAATATAGATTCTTATTTCCTCATTCTTCTTTCTAACAGGAACAATATTTTCCACCCAATGTGAAAATCAGATGGCCACAATGATTTTTATTCAAACAACTTCTTGATCTCCTTTTCTACCAGGGGTAATAGTTTGGTGTTCATCCTCCTAATCTTTTGTTTGAATGAAATATCATCCTTCTTGATCAGTATAGTATGATGGATCATGCTGCTGTCGTAAGCCTTAAGGTCCTTGTAATCCAAGAAAACACATCCAAATATTCCTTCATCGGTGAGATATATCTTTGTTTATCTTTCAGCACGAGGGTCCTTACCATTTTGATGGTCCTAGGATGATCTTCTATCCCAATAATCACTTCCTCAACATCTTCACAGTTTGGGACCAATTGAGGTTCTCTAGCTACATCATCAGGATCGAAGAGTTTCTCTAGAGGGACCAAACCTCTAGGGATGGAATTTCCCTTTAGTTATAGAATTTCTTTTCTACATAGGTTGTTCTCATATCCCTATTGGACCTCAGACTCCTGTAATTCAGGCTCTCGAATATTTTCCTTATCATCTTCTTCAGTGTCATTCATGGCAACAACCTCCTATTCTCGGATTAATTCCTTCATATCTGCTATTTGGTTTCATAAAGGATATTGAGTGGGGGGAAACTCCTAAAATTCATTTTCTTCATTGACATCTGATCCCTCAAACTCCCCGACGAGGGTGAGGAAATCGTGGATTTGTTTATCATCTTCGAACACTTTCCATATCTTCACATTATCTAGGATAGAAGGTCTATGCCTCAACTCAATTTCATATTTCCCTATAGAATGCATGGGGACATTGAAAGTTGTTTCCGAATTAGCCAAGGAATCCACCACGCAATTTTGTACTCTAGGAATTATATTGAAATTGAATTCCTCAAAGAATTCTATGAGTTCTTGGGAGGCATTTTGATAGCTCCTCATATGGGGATTCTTGGCTTGATATTCAGCGGTCATTTTCTTTGATTATCAGCTCATAATAACCATGTAACACCACCCTCTTGACCTGGAGCTCCTTTAATGCCAGAATAGCTAATATCATATCTTTGTATTCTGCTTCATTGTTCAAGTAGTTGAACGCCAATTTGTAAGAGTAACTCAAAGCTCGTATTCCTGGAGGTCTCATCCATACCCGAGCCCCTGCTCCTTCTCTGTAGACTAGCCCATCAAAGTCCACTTTCCATACACTTGCTAACTCCTCCTGACTTGGAACGAAGGCAACATTTTGGAAACATGCACTGTCTTCATCACCTTTGGTGAATAAAATAGAAGATCCCATTTTTGTGTCCAATGGGTATATGGGATGATTTTGCAACCTTTCAGCATTGGTCACCATATATGACAATTTTCGTTCTCTAAAAAGTCTCCTTTGTATCCCAAAGATGGGAATGGTGGCATATGACATGTCCATCTGGATGGTGCCTTTGATCTTGGATGCCCAAGATCTAGATAGCAGCATTCCAAACTTCGGAGGAATGCCAGCCACCACCATGTCCATGACTAGGGTTTTGGAAGGGATTTGAGAAAGATCGATGACCAAGTCTTTGAGGAGGCCCAGGAATTTGAATTTATTAGAATCAAAAGAGAAAATATCTGTGTATGGTCTATTCACTTCCAATCCTAGTTGATCCATGATCCTTCTAGGCATCATGTTGTAGAAGGCTCCTAAATCGAGCATGGCATTGTGTAGGATGGCATTGTGTATGTTCAGGCTAACATAGAAAGGGCAGACTTCAGCATTGGAGGGCTCATCTACATGGGGGCCAAATAGGATGGTGGGCCTATCATCTTGCAAATTCAAGCTATCCAAAATGGTGAAGGTTTCCCCTGGAGGTTTCAAAACCATGGAAATTTTGGAATGATATTCTAAATTCTTTAGTAGTTCAGTGAGGGGGACCGAGATTTTAATCTTTGCAATTTCAGCATCCAGGCTGAAAGAAGTCTTCCCTTGATCAGATCCCCAAGGATTGTCTTCCCATTGTTCCTTTCCTTTGGGCTCAGGATAATTCTTGGGGTTATCTCTAGGAGGAGGGTCATTTTTAGGCTTGTTAGTGGAAGCTTTTTTCCCTACTTCTTTATTCTTCATGACTGGGACACATCTCTTCCTCAAGCTGATTTTTCTCTGTGTGTCCAAGACAGTGAGATGGTACCCCCTCTTGAAGTCATCTATATCATCTGGAGGTGTATCTCCTCTTTCCAAGAAAGCATTTTCATGTTCTTCCTTGGTAAGGAAAGTGGCAGGAGACTCGATATCCAGCTGACGAATTTCATCCTCAGTTTGATTCTCCCCATATCAGTCCATGAAATTCTCTTGGAATGGAGGTATGATAAGTAGTTCAAGAGGATTTCTCTTCCTGTTCTGGACAACTTGAGGCCTTCTAGCATTCTGATTCCTATTTTGTTGTTCCTGATTTTCCCTGGGAGGGGGTCTTCCATCTATAGAGAGCCTCTGCATCATTCTTTCCATGGTTCTCATCATTGTGTTGATTATGGCTTCTCATGAGCTCGAGGCGGAGGGATTCTCAAGTTCTTTGTTAACCTTTCACTCCCCTTCCTCTCTTCTCCATTCTCCTTCGTCTCTTTTATTCTTTCTTGTGGTGACTAGGTTCAATTCCACCTCTATGGTGTCTTTCATCATAGCCTCCAAGGAGTTTGATCTTCTTTCAGTTAGCCATAAGAAGAATTCACCATCGAAATATTCTGTGTATTGAAGATGGGTGGAGCCGATGGGAGGTTTGAATTGAGTAGGGATAGAATTGTACACTTTCATGAACCTATCCAAGAATTATTGGACAGGATCACTCTCCTTCCTCCTCATGGAATGATACTAAGAGAGATAATACTTGGGGTTCTTTTGATTTGGCCATTTTTCATTGAAGGTATCCTCGAAGGCCTAATAGCTCAGAATAGATTCATATGTGAGGTTTTTATACCATTTCCTCGCTTCTCCAGCAAGGGTCTGGGAAAATAGTTTAACCTTAACATCGTCGTGGTCTACCTCTTCCAGGTCGACCCAATCCAAAAACCAGCTGAGATGTTATTCATATGAGTACCATCTTTATCCATAGAACTTCCTAATCCTGGTGGAGTATCCCAGGGGGAGATCATGAAGAACCACCGGAAGGAGTATAGGAGCAAATTTGTTTTCCATTATTGTGGGTATGATAGGGTTTACTAAATGGATTCGGACTTGTGTGATAGGAATTGGTAAGCGGTGAGGTACAGAGAGGTGGTGGGGAGTGGCGAAATTCAGAGATGAAGGCCGATTTTGTATGGAAGTAGTGGGGGATGAAGGTGTGAAGGGAAATTTCCTTATGACTATGAAATTCGACAAGGATTGATTAGTGGAGAATGTAAGGCACTCAGGTTTTGGTAGGTATGGAAAACCCCTACCTAGAGGCTTTGAGGTATGGGGTAACCAAGCAATGCGGGGGATTTCAAATGTAGAGGTGTTAGACACTAGGTCAGAGAGACTAGATTCAGATTTAGTTTTGGGTAGGCTATTACACACTCCACATTACAACATTCAGATATATCGCTAACAGAAATAGCAGTTTCAACAGGAAAATAATTTTTTTTTACTAACCTTTGCATCTTGTTGGCCCTTCGGATCAAACTTTCAGGATCGAATACTTCTTGAAAGGATTCTGCATCAGGATTTCTTGTCGTACGGGTTCTACTGGTCACCAATATTTCCCAGTGGAGTCACTTTCAAAAAATTTGTGGCGTCGTGAGAGCATGCGCAACCAATTTTGTGTTTAGGACCAACTGGTCAACCAGGACATAGAACTATAATAGTGTCATTCTTCTCGAGGATATAATATACATTAGGCTCCTCGACAACGGTGCAAAGATGTTAACACCCTGTAATTTTCCTGTGCTTGTTGCAAGAAGTCACAGGGGTAACCATTTCAACCAACTTTAGACTGTCTTCTAGCTAATACAGTCAGAGAGTGCTCTATCTTGTCACAGAGAAAAGAAACACATATATATAAAGCTTTGGACAGCTCGCATAAGACTATATTTTTGATGGTAACAAGGTGTTGATAGATTTAAAAAATATCATAACATACATACAAGAAAATCATTGCAAAATGGAGTCAAATCCCGAATCAATCAATGGTATTATAGAAAAAATGAGAAAGGGAATTTCTTTTATATTCTGAGGCAAAGTAAGTGTCACAAACAATCAAATATATTGAAAGTGTGGTAAGGGGAAAAGGAAAAAAATACCAGCAAAGCAAGAGGCACATATCTGTGGATGAAGCTTTTGCACCACCTTTAGTAGAATAAAAAAAAGGTCAATATCTGTAGTGGAGCATAGATGAAGAATTCCATAACATTTACCAGAGACACAAAACAAATGCAGTGTATGATACAAGGAGCGCTTAATTGAGAGTGAATTCCTTATATACTAATCTAGAGTGCATTAGCAGAAATACACAAGAATAAAAGTGATAAACATGAAACACGGACTGAATGCTATCACCATGATGAATCTTAGAAATGTTGGACCATATTTCTCATCAATACTTCCAAGAAAGTTACAGAGATGAAAAACAAGAGAAAAATGATATCTAAATGAAAATTCCAACCCTTTCTTCATCAATTGAGGTCTTATTTATAATGTCATGGCTCTTGAGAACAACACCGAAATAGAGCCCAATCCTGTTACAAATACTGGGAATCACATCCTAGATCATCATTCAAATCCTAACAAATTTCTGAGGTGGAAGGCCTGCCATGATTCTTTACCCAAAATTGGCCTTACAGTATAGCAGACATGCTGGTCCTAAAATGGAAATGTAGAATAAGAGAATCATATTTGGTTGCTCTGATGGTGATGCCTTATCTCTTCCTAATGGTTTTAGTTTCTTAGGCATGACTTGCATCATTGAACCTTTCCCATACTCCAACTGGGCTTCACATCTATGCTTACTCTTTTTCCTTGTGCACCTTGTGTCGCACGACATTGCTTTTGACCGTAGATATCATATGCGTAGAGATAGTTCGCTGCTTGTTGTGTCCCTTTATGCAATTTCGTGATTGTTACCATGGTTATCCTCCCTGTACCTTTCATCGATGAAGATGCTCTACACTGTTCATCTGGACTGCATCAGATATCTACCATTGAGAGATGCGGGACCCATGAGCATGTCGCAATGGCCTCCTTTGTTAACCATTGTGCACTTCCACAATGTGAAACATGTTGCCACTGTGGATCAAGTGTGCCATGATATTGTAGTCATTCATAACTGCAGACCCTACTATCCCTTTGCAACACTCTATCTTGTTAACTGCCACGCATGTTTTTGCCATGAATCATGTTCCCACCTAATATTGCGAGCGTTGAAGGATCATGGCCATCGATGCTTTAAGAGAGATGCAAATTTCACGATACTCCATAGTTTAATGGACCGTGCACCTTCCTTTTGATGAAATTTTCCCATCGTCGATCTCTCTTGGCTATGTGCTCGCGTCATTGACTTTCAGGGTCTATGAGGTTTAGTCATGTTTTTGGGCTTTTCTCTTTGATTTCTCCTGTACGCCTTTTCTTCCCTTCATCTCAGGATGGGGTCAATCCCATATGCTAGTCCCCTCAAAAACTTAGCACTGGTGCGAGCCAGGTGCTAACATGAAGGTTGGAGTCTTTTCACTAACTCGACAGTGGCGCAACAGTGCGACACAACCTTTCCCTTAATAACTTATCAGCAAAAGAACTCGAAACGATATAAAATATTTTCAATGTTACTGCACATTCTATCTTCCTTAATTTGCGATAGCGACACAACTGTGTTACAACTTAATAGAAAATGAGCATGAACTAATACACAATGCTTCAACAATGCTTTAGTCATTCATTCATTCAACTTCTTTATCAATATTGTGACATTCACTTAAGCGATAAACAAAAACAATAAAAAATAACCCACAAATATTCAACAAGCACAATCATTCAACACAATATGTAACGTGTAAACCCAACTAGGAAAAACTACAAAGGTGCTCTTCATTTGGCATGAGAAATATACGGCACCTTTCAGTCTACGAATTTACTGCAGACTGTTTGAGATATGTATTTTTGGCTCAAACTCTTTCTCACTCTCATACTCTCTATTTTTATTATTTTTTTCTCCTAACTACTCCTATTTATCTGCACATAGCCTGGATCGACTCTTCTACTCTACTATATGCACACTCAGCTATAGATTGACTCCTACTACTCAACAACCCCTCTACAAAATGGGTTCCTTGGCTCAACAACCTTCAAAAACACTACTATCATACTTCTCTATGATTTCTTCAATTATTTCCTAACTTTAGCAACTATTATACAAAATGGGTTCTTCCTATTTATAGATTCTACAATACCACACAGGGTCGACTGGGTACAACACCTTTATTACATTCATAAATAGGCACAAAAACACCTTTCAATACATTTAATATAGAGCATAACTAGCCACAAAATATCTTTCAATACATTTATTACAGACCATAACTAGCCGCAAAAATGTCTTTCAATATTCCACTGCCTCTAGTACCTATGATCTTCTAGTCCTGTTGCTGTCCAGCCTTTACTCTTATGCTTGCCTACAGATTCACTTTTCCTCCATCGCACTATTCCTTGTCGCAACTTTCTCTCTTCTTCCTTCCTTTACTTTGTCGCATGCCTATTTTTCCTTTTGGCGGCTGTGCTTATATTTCTTCCCTGTGCTCTTTCCTGGCCCAACAATAGGCCCCAAGGCCAAGCCAATCTCCCTTGGGTTAATAGGATGCCAACACAGTGGAAATTTAGAATGACTAAGCTAGTGGCTCATTCAAGAGCTAGGACACCTACACAAGATCTATCTGGCTTGTCATCCACAATACCTATATCCTAACACAAGGTAGCATCCATTTCTCTACTCAATAGTCCCTCAGGCTATGCCTTCCTTCTAGTTCTCTTCCGGGCATGCAGTAAGGATCTACCAGCCACTCTTATCTTTTCTTTAGGTTCCTCCATGCACTAGGCTAACAAGTCAATTCCTCTTCTCTCCCACTCCTCAGTCTTGCATACAAATCAGACCCAGAACCGAGGGTACACAACACAACAACCACACTATGGACCAACAAACCAGTCTCCTCACTGTGACCTATGAAACACACTGTAATTCAATAAAATAGATGGTTTCCACTGCGGGAAAACACCAACGCTAGGAAAAACACAAAAGACCACTCTTTCTCACAAAATTGAGTGATCCCCACTGTTCAATCACTCAACAAAACAACTAGATTCTCTGTCTTGGGAGAAAATAATGACCAAAATGGTGAACACTGAACAATAGATTGACTACCACAGGTAAAATCGATGGTTCTGCAAACATAGGGTAAACACACAATGCGCATGAGCAGTATGGATATCTCGAATGGTAGTGTGAATGAACAACGATGGAATGGTTCGAATGAATGAGGAGGAGGAGTGAGAAAAACCAAAGCATAACCTTCTCTACTAGACTAGGAATCGATCACGTGCTTGCTTCCTACATAAGAAAAAGTACGGCTTCCCCTAGGTTGCAGACCTACGCAGACTACAGTCTTCCATGACTTGTAATGCCCTAGGCATTAACTGCCTCATCCAATTTTTGGAAGGAATTAATGATTGAGTACAGGGACAAAATGACTAGATGAGGTTCAATGTTTTTCTCAATGACATCTAGCTTAACCCTATAGGCTCCTAGGTTTTACCAACTCCCCCACCCTATCCTTTGTGAAATCATGCCCCCATCTCTTTCATGTTGCACTTCCATAGCTAGCTGTGTATTTTATTAAATTGTGCATTTACATGATATTCAAAAATGCTATGTGCTTTGACTAGCACACTAACAATAACCTTAGACATCCACCTTGATCACCTATATACAAAATACTAGATTGATGCCAGGGCCTTGGCCTTGAGCTCCATGCCATGATCCTAATACTATATATATACATCATGTACAATCAAAATATCATGGGGTCAAAACTGGGGTGTTACATTGCCCTCCCCCTTCAATAAGCATTGTCCTCAATGCTTACAAAATTGAAAAACATTGCTACATTGGCATTATCCTCAGTGCTCTGTAGAATTGAACAAAAATGGATGTGACAATCACACGGAATCCTCCAATTCCTAGGTAGCCTCTTCAGGTGTAGTTCTCCCATTGCACCTTTACCTGCCCTATGGCTCGATTTCCTAAGGATGGTGACCTTCCTGTCGAGGATGCACATTCGCTTGATTTGGAACTCTCCCTTGAGTTCCACCTAAATTACATCCCAATTAATCACATGGTTAGGGTCATGTACATATTTCTTAAGAAAAGAAACATGAAAAACATCATGATCTCTAGTGCTAGCAGACAATGCAAGTCTATATGTAACTTTCCCTATTCCTTCAATCACTTCAAAAGGACCACAATATCTAGAGGACAACTTGGCACAACTTCTAAGCTTCAAATAACTCTTCTTTTCCCTCACTCTTAGATAGACATGATCCCCAACAAAAAATTATCTGTGCACTCTATGCTTATCAACATAGATCTGATGTCTATCCTAGGATGCCTTCAGATTCTGCCTGATCTTTGAAACCTTTTGCTCCATCTCCTTGAGCAATTCTGGTGGAAAAAAAATTCTGGTCACAGGATTATCCCAACTCATAGGTGTCCTACACCTTCTGCTATACAAAGCTTCATATGGGTTCATCCCCAAGGATGCTTGCTTTCCATTTTTTATGCAAATTCTACCAAGTGTAAGTAGTCTTCCCACTTTGTTGGCTTGTCCATCACATACATGCAAAGCATGTATTCCAGCACTTGATTCACCCTCTCTATCTGACCATTAGTATAAGGATGGTAAGCAGTGCTGAAATTGAGCTTTGTACCCAAATCTGCAAACAACCCTTTCCAAAAATTGGAAGTGAACTTGGCATCTGTGTCAGAAATTATTGCCTTAGGTAATCCATGCAAATTGAAAATATCCTTCATTAATATTTTTGCAATGTCACCAGTAGTATGTGTGGACTTAATGGGTATAAAATGTGTTTCCTTTGTCAACCTGTCCACCACAACTATGATAGAATCATGTTTCCTCCAAGTCATTGGCACTCTTGTAATGAAGTCAATGGAAATAGCTTCCTATTTCCATTCTATAACTCAAAATGGATACAAAAAACCTGTTGGGTTTTGGTGTTCAACCTTCACCTGTTGACATTCCATGCACCTTGAAATGTATTCAGAAATATCTTGTTTCATTCCTGGCCAAAAATACTACTTTCTGGTTGTAGCAATTGTCTTATGATATCCTGGATGACCAGAATACAGAGCTTGATGGATCTGATCCATAACAACTCTCCTCAAATCTGCTACATTGGAAATATAAATTCTTCTCTTGTAGGTAAGAATCCTATATTCTTCCAATTTATATCCCTCATATCTCTTCTCAAGATTCTGCTGCTACAATTTATCCTTGACCTACACATACAATTCATCTTCAGCACTATGATTAGCAATCAATTGCCTTCGATCTGATTGGAAAATACTAAGAGATTCCACATGATTTTCATGCACTTACATGCTAAGTGCATCAACCACTTTGTTCTCTTTTCCTTTTATGTGTTTGATCTCAAAATAAAATCCACATAAAAACTCCAGCCATCTAGCTTGTCTAGTATTTAGGGTAGGCTGATCAAACAAATATTTCATACCACAGTGGTCTATCCTTAACTCAAATTTTCTTCCCATTAAGTAATGCCTCCACATCTTGAGAGCATGTACTATGGCTGCAAGTTCTAAGTCATGAGTGGCATAGTTCTTCTCATGATCTTTTAACTTTATAGACTCATAACATACCACATGGATGTCTTGCATAAGAAATCCTCCAAGTCCTTGACCGCATGCATCAGTACACAACACTGTTGAGCCGCAAAAAGACCACATTTTATTCATATTTCACATACTATTTATCACCTTATTCCTATTTTATCCTTCCATAAAACCATTAATATTCACCACTTTCATAATAAATATGGGTTTATGTTACCATTTTCTAAATCATTTATTTTTGAGTATTTTGAGTGAATTTGTGGTTAATTATTGAGAAAAATAACATATTTTCATTATACTTTAAAGTTGGTTGAGTTTGGTGATGCTTACATGTGTATTTGAAGACTTTAACAAGCTCAAAAGTGACCACCTAGCACCAAATTCGAATTTCATCCTCAAGATGTGGGCTAATTTCAAGGAGAAGATCATGGAAATGTGGAGAGAATATCTCATCCAATATTTGTTGGAGAATTTGAAGGGATGAGTTGTAGATTTGTTGAGGATTTCAAGGGATGAGTTGTATATTTGTTGAGGATTTTGAGGGATAAGTTGAGAGAATAGTGGATCTATAATTATGATTAGTTATCTTGAATTCGTGTATAAATAGGAGGGCTCTCTCCTCATTTTGGTTAGAGATCTCTCTAGTGGTGTAGAAGTAGTGAATAGTTTAGATATTTTGAGAGTTAGTCATAGATTGGATTCTGATTGTTAAGTAATGGAGATGATGCTTTAATGCAAATCATTCTACTCTCTCTTATGTTAATCTGAATTTCTTTCTTATGAGTTGTTAATATAGATTTTCATGAGCTCATATCTACTTATTATTTTTCATTTGTTACGTGCTTTTCATTATATATTATATTTCCCTTGTTTAATTTTAGCCTTTCTTTACCAAGTTTAATTTATGCAATTTCCTGCTTTTCTAGAATAGGTTTATTTTCATGTCACTTCCTGCTTTTGTAAGTTTAATTCAATTTCAGTCATGTATTTTTAATTTCAATTATAGATTAAGTTCAACGACACTCTTCCCCTACATATATTTTGTATGTACCTCACAAGTTTATGCTCTCTCCAGGTTGATAATTAAATTGTTGGATATATATTATAATTTGTTTAATATTTTCCTCAACATTTTGGCGTCGTTGTCGGGGAGGTGCTAAAAGGGATTAGAGTTTAGATAGGTAGATAATTCATTTTTATTACATAGAAAGGGGGAGGGGGAATGGTAATACACAAGGGCGACTTCACTATGGAATTTCTGGAATTCCCATGGTGTAACAGCCAGCCGTATCCACTTTAGTGGGTCACCCCAAAGCCTTGTTGTTTTTACAAGCGTGTTTAGTTTTCTGCAAAGTGTTTTCATTCATTTTCTGCAAATGTGAGTTTGTCTTTATGCATTTTTTTCTTTTTCATTTACAGTTTTGTAGTGTAAAGTTTGGATTGATTTCATTTTTGGGCTAACATTTATTTCATACTAACTTGCGTTTAACCTTGTACCTGTTGTTTTTTGTTTTGTACAGATTTTTGTGCACTTTTTATTCTGCCTTTGCACTCATTCTGTACTAACCCATCTCATTCTGTTTTTTTTGCATCTGTCATGTACTCGTTTTTTATCTCTTTTCTTTTTTTAGCATTAGATTTGATTTCAGTAAAATGATGAGCATAATCCTAGAGTGGCTCACTCAGATCCTAGCAAAAGCCAGGATCTCCTCTTCTCAAGACGAGGAGATATTGACAACAATCAAGGATGAAACCTCTTCCTGAAGCAAACAAGGAAGAATCGACAATTGAAGAATCATGCATATCAAATGAAGAACACCTGTTCGAACTGAAGATTGAAGAGGATGAAGTAGGGATCTTGGGTGATCATCATGCAAACAAAAGCTGCATCAAATAGTGGTTCCCAGTAAGTATTAAGTTAGATCAGTTTTGTTTTTTGTTTTTAATTTGTTAATTAACATTTACAATCCCTAATTTCACATATTTTTGAATACATTAGGTTTCATTTTGTAAAATCCTATGTAAACATTCTTTTACTGCTTTTACATGTATGGTTCCATTGGAAATTTCACTACACTTAAGTGATTGAAAATTCCAATTAAAGTAAAGTAGGTAGATTTTAGTTTTTATTTCTAATTTAAAATTGGCATGTAGGATGCTTCAACTTGCTTTAATGTCTTGTTTACTAAAAATTTTATTTGTTTTTTTAATTACTATTNTGATCTCTTTTTATTAGGAATTAAGGTTTAGAAAAAAAAAAAAAAAATTAATAAACAAATAAAAAATAATAAACAAACAAATAAATATATACTAGTTTTTTTTTTCTATATAGTTCTTTAATGCTTCTTTCATTATTTTAGTTTTAAAAACATTAATGATGAAAATTAAAAATTAAAAATAAAATCAAAATTTTTACCCTTTGATCAACACTTATTTTTAACTTTGTTAAGAATTAAAATATAGTTTACATCTAGGAATACCTTGAAATAAATTTAAAAAGTTTATCTATTAAAAAAAAATTATTTCTTAATTAATTCTCTAATATTAATTTTTTTAATTTTAATAAATTACTTTAACAAAACCTAGTAGTATTGAACATATGTACATAAAAACTTAAATAAACCCATGTTTCTTTGTTAGTCTTTTAATTTTAATTTCTGTAAAGTTAGTAATATATAATAATAAATAAACAAAAATTTGAAACGTTCAAAATAAATAATAAACATTAAAAAAATGTATATTCTAAACATTAATATTAATATTAGAAAGAAAAATGCGTTAACAAAATTATAAAATAAATAAAACAGAGCATAGAGTCTACCATTCGAAACCCGCAAACAATCTCTCATCTGAAACCTTTAAAACAAATAAAAAAAATATACAAAATAAAATTTCTGGAAACCCTAGCTGTCTGCGCATCTTTCAACCTTCCATCGTCTCCTACAATATCCACAACATCACCCGTTGATATCATTCCTAATGCCATTTATAAGCATAATATTTTTCACAGTTTTTGAAAGTAAATTGTGAATTACCAACCATCGCTCCTCACAAATCGATTCTCTCGCTGCCATGACTTGAGATAATCCTCAAGGAAGAAATGAGCTACCTTGCAGTCATCAATTTATCCCATAAGTGTTGTTGCACCTGATCATGAGAAATTATTAACCCTAGACACCACGAACATGCCTGTGAGGATGCTCTCCTTTTGCAAACGTCTTGGCAGTCATATCACTAAAAATATTGGTAACTCGAGAACCCTGGAGTGCTTATGAACCAACGGTATTACATAGGGAAATTGAAAAATGCTTCAAAATCGATGCATGTAAGTTAGAGAAGATGCTCAATTCCACTCTTGGCTGATCGTTGGGCTGCTTAACTGTGTGATTGATATCAAACCTATTTTAGGGGTTGATATTATCAATGTGGCTCAATTTGGGAGCTTCTGGAATCAACTGATTGGTGCTTGATACAACAACGTTCACATAGGGTTCTAGCCAACATATCATTGCCGAGATCTTCTCCTTGTTCATCTGCTACCAAACTTTGATCGAAAATTCTTAGGAGTGATTTTCGTCTCCTAATTGATGCTTATTTGGATACGGTCAAATGGAAACGAACGTGCTTTAAATTGTAAACTGTAGAAGCTTCGATGGCTCATTATTGCATATTGATCTAGTTCTCTCAATGGATAGAATGGTTAAAGTTTCATTGAAGTGTGACTGACCAATTGACAGGTCTACGTAGTAGATGTATAATAGATATATGCAGATTAATTGACAGGTAGAAAGGTAGCAAGATAAGTTTGGAATATAATAATAAATATATTAGTATTTATATGATGCCCCTGATTAGCCTCATCATCGATGCATTCGATGCGGTAACCCTAGCACTCGCCATTCTATTCATTACTGTGGGATTATTTTGCATTGCGTACGTGTTCTACTTTTGTTCTCAGATACCAAGTGATAATGATAGTGGTAGTCGTATTGGTAGTGGTATTGGGGCTTGCCAACAACTGCAATATTTCAATGCACCATGGATCATTCGAATAACACTCATAGTCTATGCAATCTTGTGGATCCTGGGTGAAGTCTTTTGTCTCCCATCATTGAGAAAGGAAGGTTGGCTCGTGCATCCTTCGTTTCCTCATTTATTTAAGAACCAACTCCATCACTAGATTTAGGGTGAATCATTCTCTTCACAAAGAAAATGAGGGTGACTTTTTTGGTACAAGTAACGCAACATCTTCCAGAAGCTAATTCATGCTAATCAGAGGCACCTTTTGGAATATTTACAACTCTGATAAAGAGGCCTGGTCCTGAGAAGATTCCATATAAGATGTATACAATTCAATAATTACCTCATATACTCCGTCTCCTTTTAAATATTTAGCTTCATTTAAGAACTCATTGGGATCATGAATAAAAATGGGAGTATTTTCCATAGGTGAGAACCCAAATGAAGGAATGCCGAGTTCTCGTACATAGTGAGCATCTGTTGCAGCTGGTAAGATCTCTAGCCGGTGAAGCTTTCATCTGGCTTTCAAGATGGCCACCTCTAACAATGTCCACCATGGATTAGAATTGTTTGCAACTGTCGCAAGCGGAAGCTCCAGTGTGTTCTAGATAGGTACCTTTTTTTTTGAACTCAAATGTCATATTGCAGGACATAGGTGCCTATTCTTCTGCAATCCTTCTTTCAAGAAATTCAGCATTGGTACCTGGTGAAACACGTATGTCAAAACTTGCCTCAATCGTAAAAGGTTGAATATTCATAACAAAACCCGTGGGAGTAGGGGTTCCTGCTTTCAGAAAAACTTGATTGACAGAAATCACGTCGCCCTCAGCTGTCGACTCCATGCGGTTTTCCGTTACAGCATATTCATGGTATGCTAAGCTCTACAAAATGATGGAATAGCCTTCCCATCTGATCAATAGACTCCACAATGAAAAAGAATTTTACTAGTCATGTTCTAGCCAAGAAAGTTGTACCCCATTCGATTGTCTCTATTCCCGCATTGTTTTCACCTATTCTCCACAGTACTCATTTTTAAAATATTATATATTTATTATCTATCTAATATGGAGGGCCCTGTCTGGATATGATATGTATGCTTGACTGACTATAATTTATACCTGATCTCAGCCTAAAATAAAACAAAGTTTCGTATTGGAATATATAGAGGCGCCCGGTTCAACTGCATTAGTAAAAGATGGACCCAACCTCCGTTCTGCACTTGGCCAGCTCTGGAACGAGAATAACAATAAATAATTCTCAACGCCTCACACTGAAATCACCATGCTTCTTCCCATTGATGTGAAAACAATTTTTCAAAAATCATATAGCATATCGTCTTATAGATTGATAACTATTCTACATCTATTCCATGTAACTATTCAAATTCTATCTCTAGAAGCGCAGGTGCCAATATTGACTTTCCTAGTTTTGAGAGGTTGCGGAGTGTCTGGAAATGTAGACTACAGACCTTCTACTACACAATCCCCCTCTAATTGTGGTATTACATTAGTACCATTATTAAAAATGACAGTAATTATAAGGCTTACATAACCGTAAACAAAATGAACTACACTTGTTTTATTCGAGTAATCCTTTAGATTCATTTAGGCTTGTAAGCTCCTTGTTTTCATTCATCTACCTTAATTAGGGAGATTACACGATGCATGTCTAGTGCAATGTTGATGCCCATTTGCGTTGGCAAATTTTATTGCGTTGGTTATTTTTATTAGCCACAGTAGTAGAGGGATTATTAATAAGTATTCTAAATATAAGTGATGTATAACCATGTTTGAGGATGAATAGAAGCTTGCCACCATTATACACTAATACATCCAGAAAGTGTACTCAATCAACCATAGGCCCAACTCGATAAGGGTATTGAAAATAGCTATGAACATGTTTAGAATTAGGATATCTTAGTTTTGTCCATGACAATATTTGATTTTCGATCAGCTTACTTTGCTTGTAATAGTATCACTATTAAAATAATTCTAAGCTTAAAAAGATTTTTAATCTTAAATTATAGCTTATTTTAAGTGACATAAATTGTATTAATATGTGAAAAGCATTTCAAGGATGTAGAAATTTTAATTTTCTAAAGTAAACATTAATACATATATATGTGGAAAGTCACACAAAATATTAAAAAGAAAATCGAATGGTATGACTTGTCAGAAATATTGTTGGTTTATCTTAGTTTAAGCAATCAATAGATATGATTTTAAATATAAATCTTAGTTTAACCTTTTCCACATCGGTAACATTCTTAAATGTAAATGAATAATGTTATGATTTATTTCATTAGTTTAGTTTTTGTCTGGTCTCGTTTTGCACTATTAAAAACAATAGCTAGCAGATTACCACTATGAAGGCCTTTGGATGTTCACTAAACCAATAAAATTCTATTTCCGATAAAGACTTGGGGCAACTTGAGATAATTTCAATGATAAAGGTCCTTTATAAAGGAAAAAAATATTTTATGTTCAAAACTCAACTTACGACACTATACATCATCTATAATATGTTCCTTCGTAGTTTGGTTATGACTTCAACCTTAAGCACTTTTAACCTTTAAGGTAGGGATAGTCAAACACAAAAAAAACTCCTTTAATTAAATGTCGACTACCCTCTACATATAATATTCATTCTAGCATCTGCTTCCTACTCAATGCCCAAATGTTGAAAGGTTAATGTCGCCCGAACTTATCATGTGATTACATCAAACTTATGAATTGATATATTATCATGTTTTAAAACATATGGAAAATATTAAATTCTTGCATTTTATCATTTCCATGCAATTGTAGTGCTTACATAATCACTAAATGTAATCAATTTGAATTCCATATTTTTATTTCATTAATCTTTTGTCCATTAAAACAGAATGATGCAATATTAATAATATGTTTAAGGTAAAATCCGAATGATGAGTTATTTAAGCATAGTATCATATAGTTTTAATTTTCTCGAATACATAGACATACAATGTTTTAAAACATATTTATAAGGGTTACAATATAGAATAAAACAAATTTAATAACCCAAACAATATATAATAAAACCTAAAAATTAATGATAGATACTTTGTTTAGTGTTTCAAATTACATCACTAAGATCTTAATGAAATTTTGAAGAACTTATGTAAAAGATGAGCAATTGGGTCTAGGTTAAATCAATTTGATTCAAAATGTAAATCTAACAAATTGAATATTAACATCTTAAACAATATATATATATATATATATATATATATATATATATATGTATATATATATATCATTATGTTCAATGTTGAAAGCCAAAATGATCCAATTTTCCAAGAAAAAACATATGATCTTATCAAATTGATAATATTCCATCAGTTGAACGAAATTAGACAATCTAGAAGCTTGATACAAAAACTCTAAATCAAAGTCTGTTTCATTTTACCTTGAAATCAAAGGTAGCTGCTGTCGCAGCTAAGCCTCCCTCTTATTTTTATTTTTTCCCAGTGGGACCTGGCGCATCTTTGGTTTGGGGGAGGTAGGTGTTTGTTCCAATTTAGATAGGTTTTTGTTTCAAGATGCCAAACTTATCATAAAAAATCGCTTGTTTGAACATTAAGATAGTTTGATTTTAGAGGGGTCGACCACTGAAAGGGTTGACCCTCTCACTCTGTTTGCTCAATCGTTACATGAAGACGCATTAGGATGTAAAAACTCTGATTTTTGTTTTTATTGCAAAACAATTGAAAATGTAGAAAAAAACACATTGACATAATAAAAATTATACATAAAATATTAAAATAAAAAGCACATAAAAGGGTTATGATAAAAGGGTTTTGTAAAATCAAATTTAGAAATAATAAAAGGGTTATGATAACATTACAAAAATAAAATAAAATTAAAATTAAAAACATATAAATAAATAAAATATTAGGTAATAAATAAAATCATAAAATTATAAATTATAAATGAATTTGAAATCTTCTCAAATTTTATGATTGTTGTGCTAACTTGTTTTCACAAGTCACTCAGAAACATGTTTCGACAAGAAGGGTTGCTACTTTCAGGCATAAGACAATTTTATTTATTCTCTTTAACTTTTTTTTGTTGTTAAGCACATGTTTTCATGTATTTTCAATGCTCTCACAACTTTGTTGTAGGGAAATGCTAACCTTTTGTAGGTTTATAGACGAACAAATGGCATGTAGAAATAATTTCCAGAATCGCAAAATATTTACAAAAAAATGTTCGCTTAAAAGCTTGAAGAAGTTGAGTTTCTGCTATGTATGTCATGACATTTTGCTGTCACAATGAATCTTTTCAGAAACCAATTACGCCATGTCATGATTACCTACCATTTTTCCTTCCAATATTATTAGTCATCCATGTTAAAGTCTACTTTTTCACTACCTTATACATCACGATTTCCCGCATGTCTACCTTTCTGAGTCGCACACATTTTTCCTCAGTTTTAGTTTATCTTTTTTTCTTTTCCTTTTGAATAAAACCATTCATCTTCCTTTCCATGACTACATTTCTTTGTTATCCCTGCCATAAAAACTGTTTGAACCTCATATATTTCATCTATATTTCTACCACTCATTATGTACAACTTGTGTTGACTGATGTGGGATTCCTTAATACCCACCTTTCAACAAGTCTTGCCTTGTCGACCTCAGCACCTTATCTGGAATAGAGACTAGAGTTCATTTTTAGTACCTTGAGGATTGCATGCCTTAATGGCAAGTTCTCTCACTGACAATCATGTGAATACATCAATGTCCCTTGATTGTTAGATCTTGCAATTGGCTCGACATCAACTCCTTTATTCGCACTTTGCACGATGTACTTAGGTACCTTGGCACTCATTGACATCAATGGTGAGATTGCCTCACATTGGTTAACAACATTCATCAATGGTTGGTAATCCAATGAATTATTTTCATGTTCGATATCAACACATTTATTCGCATGGTAATAATTGTACCATCGAGTTTTGTGGCAGGTGAAGACTATATATTTTTCATGACTGTCATCAGTAGTTTTACAGCAGCATACTTCAGCCATATGAGAGTACCACAGTTCTAATTTCAGCTCTCATATTCTACTTCATCCAACCAAGAAACAGTTCATATCCTTCACTTCACACTCTATGATCTAGCAGTATCAACCACATTCCTATCGCATAGTTCATCAACTTTTTGGGTAAGTGGAGATATGTTGTTTTCTAATCTTTAACCATGTAATTTCTTAAATTCTAGAAAATGAATGAATTTGGAAAATTCCCTCACTACATTCCCTTTCTCCTTTTCATAAACCTAATACATCTTAAGTTGGGGGGGGGGGGGGACTATTCATTGCCATTTTACATATTCATCATCTCATTTACCATTAACCAATATGTCTTTCCCAAACTATGCTATATATATTGGCATGATTCATCATATGAAGAAAAGGATTTCTAATATACATTGATGGTTCATCATTTCTAATGCATAAATTTTATGTATTGCAGCAAAAATACAAGTAAGACAAGAGAATGTTGTTAAAACAAGAACCAACATTTGTTATACTTATGGTTGTCACACAAGAACCAACCATAAGGAAAATTGCTACCACTCATGCATTTCAAATCCTGGAATGATTTACTGTTACATATCATCATCATGTAAAGCCCAGCTACAAAGCCAAAAGTTAAAAAGAGAATCAATGCATAGTTGCACGAGGACATGCAACCGATCAAGTTGGGGGAATGTTGAGCCGAAAAAAGACCACATTTTATTCATCATTTCACATACTATTTATCACCTTATTCCTATTTTATCCTTCCATAAAACCATTAATATTCACCACTTTCATAATAAATATGGGTTTATATTACCATTTTTCAAATCATTTATTTTTGATTATTTTGAGTGAATTTATGGTTAATTAATGAGAAAAATAACATATTTTCATTATACTTTAAAGTTGGGTGAGTTTGGTGATGATTACAAGTGTATTTGAAGACTTTAACAAGCTCAAAAGTGACCACCTAGCCCTAAATTCGAATTTCATCCTCAAGATGTGAGATAATTTCAAGGAGAAGATCATGGAAATGTGGAGAGAATATCTCATCCAATATTTGTTGGAGAATTTGAAGGGATGAGTTGTAGATTTTTTGAGGATTTGAAGGGATGAGTTGTAGATTTTTTTGAGGATTTTGAGGGATAAGTTGAAAGAATAGTGGATCTGTAATTATGATTAGTTATCTTGAATTCATGTATAAATAGGAGGGTTCTCTCCTCATTTTGGTTAGAGATCTCTCTAGTGGTGTAGAATTAGAGAATAGTTTAGATATTTTGAGAGTTAGTCATAGATTGGATTCTGATTGTTATGTAATGGAGATGATGATTTAATGAAAATCATTCTACTCTCTCTTATGTTAATCTGGATTTCTTTCTTATGAGTTGTTAATATAGATTTTCATGATCTCATATCTATTTATCATTTGTCATTTGTTACATGATTTTCGTTATAGATTATATTTCCCTTGTTTAATTTCAGTCTTTCTTTACCGAGTTTAATTTATGCAATTTCCTTCTTTTCTAGATTAGGTTTATTTTCATGTCATTTCCTTCTTTTGTAAGTTTACTTCAATTTCAGTCATGTATTTTTAATTTCAGTTATAGATTAAGTTCAGCGACACTTTGCCCCTACACATATTTTGTATGGACCTCACAAGTTTACGCTCTCTTGGTCGACAATTAAATCATTGGATATATGTTATAATTTGTTTAATATTTTTCCCAACAAACACAAAGTCCTTTTTTGGGTCTGCAATTTTTAGAATGGGTGCACTTGTGAGAAGATTCTTCAACTTTTGTAAAATTCCCTCAAATTTAGGTGTCTATTCAAACTCCATCGCCTTCCTTTGGAAAGAAGTGATAGGATGTGAAACCTTGGAGAATCCTTTAATGAATCTCCTATAATATCCTACAAGTATGATAAAAGACCTTAAATATGTCACATTCCTTGGAGTTGGCCAATTCATAATGGGATCAATATTTTTAGGATCCATAGATATGCCTTCATTTGATACGATGTGGCCCAAGTAATGAATTCTATCCTTGTACAAGTCACACTTTCTCGGCTTGGCATACAACTTATTCTCTCTCAACAATTGAAATACAATTCTTAGGTGCTCTTCATGCTCTTCCTCATTCTTAGAATAGATAAGAATTCCATTAAGGAAGAAAAGAATAATCTTGTCCAATTACCTGCTGAAAACACTATTCATAAGGCACATAAATGTAGCTGGTGCATTTTTGAGACCAAATTGCACCACTACAAACTCATAGTGTCCATACCTTTTTATAAAGTTTGTCTTATGAATGTCTTCATCCTTGATTCTTGCTTTTTGATAACCAGACCTCAAGTCAATCTTGGAGAATACCTTTGCCCCTCTCATTTGATAAAAAACATGATCAATTCGAGGTAAAGGATACTTGTTATTCACTCTGAATTTGTTCAGCTGTCTATAATCAATACACAAACTAAGTGTACCATATTTATTCTTTACAAATAGAACGGGTGCTCCCCAAGGAGACACACTCGGCCTGCTATACTTCTTCTCCAATAATTCCTAAAGCTGCATATTTAGCTCTAACAACTCTGGTGTGCTCATCCTGTAGGGTGAATTAAACACTGGTGTTGCTCTTGGCACAAGGTCAATGGTAAAATCAATACCCTCTTTGGAGGAATTCCTAGGACATCATCAGGAAAAACATCCTTGAATTCTTGTAACACATGAAAATACTCCAACCTAGGATTTTCATTCTCTGCTGCCTCCAAAACATGGGATGCATATAACTGGAAACCTTTCCTATAGAACTTATTCAGCTGCATGGATGAAATGTGCCTAACAGAAACCACTTTTGGAATGCCTCTTACCACTCTTAGGTGTCCTTCTTCATCCATGCATTCAAAAGTCTTATTGTAACAGTCAAACTTTATGTTGTAATCTTATAACCAATCCATTCCAATAAGGATGTCATAGGAACCAAGTGGTAGAACATACAGATATGCATAAGTCACTAACCCATTCATCTCTAATGGACATTTTTCTACAATATCAATAACCTTCCTCTTGGTCCCAGTGGCTAGTTGAACTAACCATGACTTACTATGATTTGAAAATTTAAAAGCACAAACTTCAACAATCCTAGGAGTAATATAACTGCGAGTAGAACTAGGGTCAATTAAAACAGAGACAAACTACTTAGCAATCTTACCTAGAACCTCAACCACAGTTGACTGGTGATCTGCTTGACGGTCCTTTAACATTGCATAAATCCTAGGGACTATCCTTGCCACCTAACCAACAGTTTTAGCTTCGTGGACGTTGTAATATGGCCTTACATACCCTTCCTCATGAGGACAGTTCCTGCACATGTGGGGTCCTCCACACCTCCAACATTTGAGGGGTTCCCTGATTTCTTTAGGATCCCTTGGATTTTCCCCCATCACTATGGATGGATGATTTACAGTCTGTGATGGTTTCCTTTGTTGTTGGTTCTTGAAGTTGGAGGTTTGAATCCTTTCTTTCTCTATTCAAACTTTTCATTCTTCTTTTCCTTCCAATCCTTATGATGATCAGGCTTGCCTTTTTCTAGTCATAACAGTACTTAGATTTTTTTATAGCCTCTTCCAGTGTTCTAGGCTCATCAAACTCAATTCGGTCTTTGTAATACTGAGGTAATCCACTCAGAAAATGTTGGATCTTCACCTTCTCATATTTGATGTACTTGACATCCTTAACAAATCAAAGAACTTATTAGAAAATTCTTCCATTGTCAGCTGTCCCAACCTCAACTCATGGAATTACTTAATTTTTTCATCAGATTGCCTGTTAGAGAGGTATTTATGCATGAAATACTTCTTGAACTGTTTCCACTTAAGTCTTCTTTCACCAATCCTCTTTACTTTTCTGAGGTTCTCCCACCAAATGGATGCTCTTCCATTCAAATTGAAGATGGAAACTGTTAACCCAAAAAATCCCTCACTTAGCTCTACGTGGCCTACACCACCCAAGGAAACCCATGCACGACCCTCATTTGACCCCATTTGACCCCCACACCGTAAAAAAGGCTCAAAAATATGCAAAAGGGCTTAAAATCCCCTAAAGAGCCAAAATAGCTCTCATAGGGACTAAAGCCTCCAAAAAGGGGATAAAACCCCTCAAAGGAGCCTAAAACCCCCAAAAGAGCTAAAGATTGAGCGAAAGGGTATAAAAGACCAAAAAAGGGGCTAAATCCCTGACTAGGGGCTTAGAACCCTAAAAAAGCTATAAATAGAGGGGTGGGGGTCACTCTCAAAACATTACTTCTTTCCATATTGTTATGCTGACAGAGTGAGTGCCTTGAGACCATTTTCCTCTCAATCCATTCACTCTCCCTCTCCCCCATCCTTCCATTGAACCATAGCTCCCCCTTCCAAGAGAGGTGCTCTCCCAACTAGGGCATGGTGGCCCATTCCAACCAGAAGGTATACCTGTGTTGTTTTATGTCTTTGCTTTGGTAGTTTGTAGTTTTTTTCTAACAAAATTTGTTTGCAGGTTCATTGCTTAACATGTTTTTGCAGGTATTTTGGTTTATGCTCTAACAGTTGTATGCAGGGCCTTGGAGTTCAAACCCTAACCTTGTGTGCAAAGGGGTTCTTTGTTTTTGTTTTGTTTTATTTTTGTTTCATTTTTCTTGCACAACCACCAGGAACCATACCCTTCCATCCTATAGATGGAAGGTAGTTGTTCATGCTTTGTAGTAAGGGAGAAATCCCTACTATAGAACTGGCGACCATACCAGGTCGATCCCACAGGATCCCTGGAGTGTTTTTACAAGTTTCAAATTTTATTTCTGTTTTCTTTCCCTAGTTTAAATTTCTGTCAAATCTAGCTTAGATCTCTATTTTCCTACATTTCTAGTTACTACTGAGCCTCCTCAAGGCCAATCCGAGCCCATTTGGCCATAGTATAGGTTATTGTCAGCCGGATCTAGCTCAGGACCAAAACATTTTCACTTTCTAGAGTAGGTCGCTCTTATAAGGCTGAAAGAGGGGACCAAGTCGCTCATTTGGCCTGACAGGTGTGACCAGCTCGCCCATTTTTCCCCAAAAGGTGTGAATCCCTCCCAGAAGGCAGCCTGCTTCTATCTGCAAGTTCAGAGAGACCCCCTTGCCTATTTTTGGGAAAATTTGGTGACCCCCTCACCACATTTAACCTAAAAAGTGTGATCTGTCTCTCAGAGTCTAATTTTTTAAAAGTTAAGGACTATCAGTGCGGCTCAACCGCCTCTATCCATCAAATCTGTTTATGTTTCTGTTTCTGTTCATTTTATTTGCAGCATGTGTAAACCAATGTGTAAATCAATGGTTAATGGATTAATGAACATGAAAAAATCTTGATTAAAAAATTACTGTTAATTAAAATCAACATCTTGTCTAGCACTTCCTCCTCTACCCAGTCATCACCCTTTGGGGTATTATGGGATAAGACAAAGGGTCAATCTCATATAGTAATAGGCACTTCACTTATTCTTTTTCGAAGCCACTAAAAATGGGTGACTTAGAAGGTAGAGGGGGTAGAGAAGGATGGATTCTCATGATGCTCAGTGTCCTCCCTATTGACCGACCTAGCATCCAGAGGGTGACCTGTGGACCTATGGATGGGCTTAGTCCCATTGTGTTGAGAGCCCAGTACCCTTTCCTAGCTGAAGAGAAATATAGGTGCAAGGTAGTCACCTAGTCAGGCTATCATAGTTCAAATTCACAAATGGTACATGTGTAAATTTCTAATTATCATTTACTACTTTCATTGACAATGTTTTGAACTTTGCAGAATATTCATAAACCATTTAATTAACCACTAAGCATAACAGAAAGACAAAAAACATACACACAAACCATACCATATAAACCAACCCAACTCAATTCATGATGCTGAGTGAGCCATTAAAATTTACAATTTACACTAATTCAAACATCTGCAGTCTTTGAGGAAATAAGTCTCTGACTGCCTTAACTATGGGAAGTACTTGGGCTCAGCCCAAAAAATCATTGTGAGGAGTACTGTTATAGCTGATTTTACCACACATGGTAAATCACACTTTTATGGCCTTCCCTGTCCCTATGCAGACTCCTTAGACCCCATGGACTATTTTTGTTCCTTTGATGTTTCCTATATCATCCCTAAAAACATGCAAAAATTTCCATACGCGACTTTTAAAGCCTTTCTCATGTATATACACGGGTTTGACACCTAAAACAACGTATATTGGGATGTGTGCAACAGGACAAATTCTTTTGGAGTTTTCTTTGATGTGGATCCGACTCACTTGTCTCCTGGCCTTCCCTATGCCTTGAGATCACTCGGATTCGACCTTTCATTACCCCATTGATGACCTATATAAGGAACCCTTTGGATACATTGAAGGCATATGAGAAATTAAGAGCAAGAGAACTATAGTCCATTGTTGCCGAAACTTGTGCTTGAGTCTGCATCCCCTTTGTCCCTTGGAGCACTTTTGTGTTCTTCCCAAGCTTATCTTTTGCTTGTGATATTGGTATCGAGAGATGGAGGATTGAAGTGGTGGAGGCCGAAGTGGGGCACTCAGTTTCTTCAATTTGCAGACGTGTCGAAAGAGGTTGTATCCATTGTAATCTCTGATTTTATATCAATAGAAATATATTTTCATGTCCAATAATATGTGTTTGGATGAATATTTTATCCATGGATGATTTTAAATGCTTATATGTTATTGATTATATATGCTAGAGTAGAGCTAACACAATTAGATATAGTATGCTTGTCTTGTTTATTGAATGTTGAAGAAGCAATTCATCAATTCAAGCTGAAGTTGGAAAGCTCAACAGGGACCTACACCAACTGTCTGGAATAAGGTACACATCGAGATCCTTCAGTGTTAGTTGTTTAGTTTCTCTTGCATATAGGAAAGTATTGATTTCTGGAGTTAAGCTATCTGTTGTGGTACCCCAAGCCATAGGAGATTCTGGGTTTAATCCCAAGTAGAGTCGCCAATTTTGTTACAGAGAAAAATTCCTATGGCTTGGGGTACCACAATAGACAGCTTAACTCCAGAAATCAATCCTTTCCTATATGCAAGAGAAACCAAGCAACTAACACTGAAGGATCTCAATGTGTACCTTATTCCAGATAGTTGGTGTAAATCCCCATTGAGATTTCCAACTTCAGCTTGAATTAATGAATTACTTCCTCAACATTCAATAAACAAGACAAGCATACTATATATAAATGTGTTAGCTCTACTCTAGAATATATAATCAATAACATATAAGCATTTGAAATCATCCATGGATAAAATATTCATTCAAACACATATTATTGGACAGGAAAAGATATTTCTATTGATATAAAATAAAAGATTACAATGGATACAACCTCTGTTGACATGTCTGCGAATCGGAGAAACTGAGTCCCCCACTTGGGCCTCCACCACTTCAATCCTCCATCTCTTGATAGCAAGCTCAAAAGAAAAAGATAAGCTTGGGAAGAACATAGAAGTGCTCCAAGGGACAAAGGGGATGTAGACTCAAGCACAAGTTCCGGAAACAATGG
>LPNX010896167.1:999232-1044928 GCA_001517045.1 Pseudotsuga menziesii | reverse complement strand
CAACAGTGGTGAGTATGTCAAGAATGAGTTTATTAACTATTGTGCAGATGCAGGTATTCAGATGCAGCATTCTATCCCCTACACACCACATCAAAATGGAACACTTGTTTGGTTTCATTAACCTCATTGATGAGTTCCTTGGAACACTTGAGAGGAGTCCTTAATGCCCCTTGGGATGGTTGTTTCTCACGTGCTCGACTCCAACTACATCATCGCACTGTTGAGATTCATACAGGGTATTGGTTCGTACAATATTTGGTTGAAGACCCTGAATGTCACCTACCTCTAGAAAATTGATGAGCCTAGTCGAGGGACCTAAATAGGTTCATGTCTCTTATGATTTCTAGGTTGAGTTGGAGACAGTGTTCAGAAGCCCCAGCAATGCTTCTATATAGATTTATGATTGATGCAGCATACTTGTACCATAGAGACTCTGACTCTCCATCAGTGAGTCCATACAGCTATGTACCATTACATATCTAGCAGGCTGTCCGTCATGAAGATATAACATTCCATGAGAATTCCATGGGTCCAATGAAGCAGTTCTTCAAATCAGTATTGTATTCATCCTCTCATTGAGGCAACCACTATGTATCATCAACTGTACATGATCGGCTCTTGTATTATAGAGCATAGATCACATTATTCTTTTGACATTGTTACGAGCATGGGGATGCCTACCTTGTCCATAAACATGTCACGCATTATTTGTATCTCACCCATTGATGGGAACCATAATTAATACAAAAACCAAAAGCCACCATTCCCCAGCCCAAGAAGCACCACCTCTTCACAGAAAATCCTATGATTTTCATCGGCCATACGATGAGATCCTACCCTCACATACCAAGGGGCAATCTATTAACCCAAAAAATCCCTCACTCAGCTCTACATGGCCTACACCACCCAAGGATACCCATGCACGACCCTCATTTGACCCCATTTGACCCCCACATGCTCAAAAAGGCTAAAACATATGCAAAAGGGCTTAAAATCCCCTAAAAAGAGCAAAATAACTCTCATAAGGGATAAATCCTCCAAAAGGGGAAAAAACCACTCAAAGGAGCCTAAAACCCCCAAAAGAGCTAAAGATTGAGCGAAAGGGGATAAAAGCCCAAAAAAGGGGCTAAATCCCTAACCAGGGGCTTAGAACCCTAAAAAAAATATAAATAGAGGGGTGGGGGTCACTCTCAAAACATTCCTTCTTTCCATATTGTTATGCTGCCGGAGTGAGTGCCTTGAGACCATTTTCCTCTCAAGCCTTTCACTCTCCCTCTCCCCCATCCGTCCATTGAGCCATATCTTCCCTTTCCAAGAGAGGTGCTCTCCTAGCTAGGGAATGGTGGCCCATTCCAACCAAAAGGTATACTTGTCTTGTTTTATGTCTTTGGTTTGGTAGTTTGTAGTTTTTTTCTAATAGTATTTGTTTGCAGGTTCATTTCTTAACATGTTTTTGCAGGTATTTTGGTTTATGTTCTAATAGTTGTATGCAGGGCCTTGGAGTTCAAACCCTAACCTTGTGTGCAGAGGGGTTCCTTGTTTCTATTTTGTTTTATTTCTATTTTGTTTTTCTTGCACAACCACCACGAACCCTACCCTTCCATCCTATAGACAGAAGGTAGCCATTCTTTCCCTGTAGTAAGGGAGAAATCCCTGCTACAGCAACCCTTGCCTTCATGTTTCTTGAATAGTCTTGGACTTGGAAATACTTCTTCATCTCGAGAAGCAAAGCTTCATCTTCTTGACTAGTATTTATCTCACCATCAAAGGTAGGAGGTTTATCCTTCTTAAATTCATCTCGAGAGTTGTTTATGTGGCACCTCTTTCTCTTACTCTTATGTGAATAAGAGCTTGAACCCCCACTGGATTCTTCTAAGTTAGAAGACCCACTAGAAGTCCTTTTCCTTATTCTATTATTGTTCTTACTTCCTTCTGGATTTACTGTCCCATGCCCATATTTATTTGTAAGTGTGTCAAACTATGCATCATGGTTGCATTCAACTGATTCTGGTCTTCTTGAGCCTTGACCAATTTTTCATTGTTTACTTTGTAACTCTGCATCTCCACCCTTAGACTTCTCATGGTGCCTGTAAAGTCTAGTGGGGTATCCTAATATATCCTTCCATTAGACTTGGTTTCATCATTTCCAACTCTAACGTTCTCACCCATAACATCTTCCTCCTACCCATGGGGATATTGTACATCATACCTGCTGTAGATTCTCATGGCTTCAGATAAAAACCCACCTTTCTAATATGCACCATGACTCTGCAAAAATGTGTTAATAAACATGTTTGTTAGATGCATTATAATTTTCAAAAATTAAAAACACGTTTAGCTACAATGCTCCAACCAATATTTTTGGAAACTATTCACAAGTCCCATCTAGGCCCAATATTGTTAGATTTTTATCATTCAAGCTAACATTGTATTAGGATCTTTAACTGAGAGAATAACAAGTATAACAATCAAACATAAGAGATAATGAACACAAATTTTTTCCTTGGGGAAACCATAAAGGAGAAAACCCCACAACTTCCTCAGAGATAGAATCAACACCAAAAGAAAAACCCCCAAAACAATAAATGATATGCCGACAGCAATAGTCTCTCTCTCTCTTGTCCCAACAACTTCTTCTCTCTCAGTTATGCGCTACAACCAAGTGTGAGTGAATGTATGATAAATAGACAAGATCACTCTCCATTTATAATAATTCTTGACTTGAAAATAACTCACTAGGGCCAACTTCTCTAGGAGAGTCTAATAACCCTAGGGCCCCACAACTACGGGGACTTTAACCCTTGATCAATAGGAGGGTTTCCCACAATTACTTTTCATGACTTGTTTACATTATTGAATCTCCCGATAGGAACATCGGGGCATGACATGACTCAAATACATTACAGACACTTCCCAAAATAAACATCGAGGTACAATACATAAGATATACAAGTGAATAAATTCCAAAGTTACAAATACATCAACACTCCCTCATAACTAGGAAGGTATTCTCTTGACACAATTTATCAGCACAATTATTCTTCTCTGTATCATCTGGATTATCTTCATATTCAATTCATCTTCATATTCAAGTCATCTTCATCACTGGATCTTGATCATCACTTGATCTAGATCATCACTCGATGTGGATAATTACTGGATCATCATCACTAGATCATCACTGGTCATAATCACGAATGCTATCTCTCGATTCTTCTTGTCATAGGACGTTCTACAGAGCCATCCCTTTCTCATGCTAGTTGTAGGCCTAGCCTCCATGTAGGTTTTCATCTTCTTCAACGCTTATATCTGACCATGGTTGGAAACACATCACAACTATGTCAAGGCCCGCCCAACACTCACATCTTACCATGGTCAGAAAATCATAGCAAACCATGTCAGAAGGGCTCTATACTTACATATGACCATGATAGGAAACTCATCACACATCATGTCAGAAAGGATCTGAACTTATATCTGACCATGATAGGAAACTCATCACACATCATGTCAGAAAGGCTCTGCACTTATATCTGACCATGATAGGAAACTCATCACACATCATGTCAGAAAGGCTCTGCACTTATATCTGACCATGATAGGAAACTCATCACACATCATGTCAGAAAGGCTCTACACTTATATCTGACCATGATAGGAAAATTATCACACATCATGTCAGAAACGCTCTCCACTTATGTCTACCCATGATAGAAAACTCGTCACACATCATGTCAGAAAGGCTCTGCACTTATATCTGACCATGATAGGAAAATCATCACACATCATGTTAGAAATGATTTGCACTTATATATGATCATGTGAGATGAACAAATCACCACAGTCACATCAGAATGGATCTCAACCCTAGGCTGAGTGTCAGTCCTAGACTAAACAAATTCCTGGAAACTAACTAGGTGCCTCCATTCTCCTAGAGAATGGCCTTCTACACTTACATCTGATCATGTGGGAACACATCCCATAGTCACCTCAGAATGGCTCAGCACTTACATCTGACCATGGAAGGAACCAATCCTCTCACCATGTTAGAATGGCTCTTGGACCCATCTCTTCCCCTTGGAGGGAACCTCGATCTCGAGAACACCAAGCTTCTCCCTAAAGTACTCAAACTTCATTCTGGCCAATGGCTTAGTCAACACATTAGCTATCTATTTGTTCATCACAACATATTGGAGCTTCACTGCTCCTCTCTGCACCATATCCCTAATATAGTGATATTTGATCTTGATATGCTTCGACTTGTCATGGAACACCAGGTTCTCAGACAACTTCACACAACTCTGGTTGTTGCAATACATACAAGTAGAATCCAACTAGATATCAAATAAATCAGACAGTAGCTTCCTCATCCATACAGTCTCACAACTAGCTGAACAAGCTGCAACATAGTCTGCTTCAGTTGTAATCAGTGCCATGCAAGACTATTTCCTACTAAACCAAGAGATCACACCTGATCCCATGCTGAAGCAACATCCTAAAGTGCTCTTTCTATTGATGGCTCTGCCTTCCCAATCTGAATCAACATAACTTTCCAGGTTAATCTTCTGATCAGCCTTATACTTGAGCCCATAATCAACTGTACCCTTTAGGTACCTCAAAATATGCTTTGCAGAAATCAAGTGAATATGTCTTGGATCTGCTAGGAACTGGCTCAAGGTGTTCACAACAAAGAAAATATCTGGTCTCGTATTCATCAGGTACATCAAGGACCCAATCATCTAATGATACATCATGGCATCAACCGAATCGAATGAAGCATCACTCAATAGCTTCAGGTTCGATGCCATAGGTGTGGTCATGGCCTTGCAGTCCATCATCCTGAATCTCTTCAGGATCAATATTGCATACTTCCCTTGTCCGTGGAATATTCCATCCACATTCTGCCACACCTCCATGCCTAGAAAATAGTGCATCATACCCAAGTATTTCATTTCGAACTCAGCAACAAGCTTCCTCTTCGTGTCAGCAATCAACCCATCTGCACCTGTTAGGAATAGGTCATCTACATACAGTAGGAGCAACACTGAGTTTCCTTCTTCAACCTTGCAGTAAAGGTTGGGATCTGCTTTACTCTTGGTAAATCCAAAACTAGTCAGGAAGCTGTCAATTCTGTCGTACCATGTCCTGGGTGCCTGTTTTAAACTGTACAGGGCTTTCTTCAATTTGCACACATGAGTCTCTCTGTCATGTGTCTCAAAACCGAGTGGCTGGTCCACATACACTTCCTCTTCCACTACACCATTCAAGAGAGCAGTCTTGGCATCCATCTGGTGTATATTCCATTTCATCACTACAGCCAGAGCAAGTACTGATCTGATGGAAGTGTATCTAGCTACAAGTGCAAAATTTTCTCCATAATCTATTCCTTCTTTCTGGGAGAATCCATAAGCCACAAATATTGCTTTATATTTCTCTATGCTACCATCTGCAGTATGCTTGATCTTGTAGATCCATTTGGAAGTTACAATAGACTTCCCTTCTGGTCCTGGGACAATATCCCAGACATCATTCTTCATGATCGATTGATACTCTTCGATCATAGTGTCCTTCCATTCTTTCCTTTCTATCGCTTCTTCATAGTTGGAAGGTTCTTTATTGATGAAGTCACATAATAAGGCTACATAACCGGATCAGGACCTGGTTCTTTTCCTTTCTATGTGATTTTCTTCTGGTGCCCCATATCTTTCTGCACCTTGGATAGCTTCTCATACCCAAGCAGGTTTCCTCTTGTGATGATTCTTCTCCTAAGGTGGATCTACAGGTTCTTGAGATTCTTCTATTTCTCTATCTTCTTCTTGAATTTCTTCATTCATGCTTGTGTCATGAATTATGGGTACTTCGATTTCTTCAAGTTCTTCAGCAGCTCTCTTTATAGATTTGTTGTAAGATGAGTCTTCGTCAAATTTTACGTCCCTACCGATGTCGATCTTCTTGAATCCTGGGAAGTATATTCTATAAGCCTTCGAGCTTTCATAGTATCCCACAAATGTACCCTTCCTTCCTGAAGGATCTAACTTTATCCTCTTTTCTTTTGGAATGTGTATGTACACTAGACAGCTGAATATTCTGAGATGGCTAACTTCTGGTTTCTTGCCGGAAAATACTTCTTCAAGTGTCTTGTTCTCTATTACTCTGTGTGGAGTACGGTTCTATACATACACCACTGTTCTAGAAGCTTCTGCCCATAGATGCATGGGAAGATCTTGATCATGAAGCATGGCCCTTAGAGCTTCCATGATCATTCTATTCTTCCTTTCTGCAATCCCATTCTATTGTGGATTATATGGAGTGGTTAACTCCCTCTTAATCCCTGAATCTTTGCATAATTGTTTGAATTCATTTGATGTGAATTCACTGCCATTATCTGATCGAAAGGTCTTGATCTTCTTTTTTGTGTGGTTCTCGATCAAGTCTTTGAATTCCTTGAACTTGCTGAATACTTCATCTTTGTTCTCTAAGAAGTATATCCATGTATTCCTAGAAAAATCATCAATAAAAGAAACATAGTATACATACCCACTTAATGAAAAGGATGACATCGGACCGCATACATCGGAGTGGATGATTTCCAAGATTTTGTTTTCCTTGCTCTCACTACTTGGAAATGTCTTCTTTGTATTCTTTCCTTTCGCACATCCTTTGCAGACACTGTCATGTTTTGTCTGAATTTCTGGAAGTCCTTCAACTGCTTTGCTTGCAAGTGGTAGTGCTCTGTAGTGCACATGTCCAAGCCTTCTATGCCAAAGTTCATTTGGATCTACTGAGTCATGGACCAAGGCTTGTTCTAAATGGACTTTTAATTTGTATAGACCTCCTTCTTGTTCCCCAATGACTACTGCATCATCAATAGTCTTTCCCTTTGGCCACATGAGAACTTGGCCATCTACAAATGCAACCCTCATGCCTTTTTCATCTAATGCAGATATGGAGAGGAGGTTCTTCTTTAGTCCTGGTACAAACAAGACATCCTTCATCTTCATAGACTTTCCAAAGTCTAGCTTATACGAGGATTCCCCACTACCTTTTATTGGATACCGGTAGTCATCTCCAAGTTTCGCCTTGTGGGGTGATTCATGGACATTAACCCATTATCCAACCTTCATCTCAGGCTTAGAACCACTATACCAGTCATTTATCCCTTCAATTATATATTCTGCTTCCAGAATGACCATTTCTGAACTAATCTTTCCCTTTTTGCACCTCCGCTTCTGCACTACCGACCTCAAAAGTCAGGAATGAAAAATTCAACATTTTGACAAAGCGTTCTTCCAACCTTCCACTTTCCACCTTTTGGCCTCGGAAGTTGGAAATAGAAAACATAAATGTGTGAAGAAACATTTAATGACCTGTTCGCCTTGTTCCTTCCGCACTTCTGCTATCTTCCTGCCGCACTTTGAAATTCAGAAATCAAAAACTCAATGTGCAACGGAACTTTCAACACCCTTTCCTCCTCCTTCCTTCTGCACTTCAAAACTCAAAAATAGGAAACTCAATGTGTGAAGGAAATTTCAATGGCCTTTCACCTTCCTCCTTCCACACTTCCTCTTTCCACCTTCCACACTTTGAAACTCGAAAAACCAATGTTTTTACCCAGTTCAGCTGCTCCTCTCTGGATTCCACCTTCCACCTCTCCTAGGTGGATTTCGAATGGAGAAAACATTGATTCAGAAGCATTCTAACTTGTGTAACAGGATTTCAGCCTCCATGATCTTAGGAAAAAAGGCATAAAAAAATATAAGGAAAAAATAGAGATAAACTATAGGAAATATACACACGTAACATCTACTTCACCATCATTAAGCATTCAATCATGAATAGAACAATTCATAGGCAAATGCATTGCATAAAGAACATAACAAGAATACTTACCTTGGAGGATGAAGTTGTCTTGTAGCTAGCTATGTAGCTAGTGTTCCACCCAACCATAGGCTAGTGTGTTCTTTAATCTCTCAACACCACTGCCACCCCCGAGCTAGGAATGATTCCACAAGGAACTAGGGAACAAGCAGACTCAAACAAAACCATATAAGTGACACACAGTCAAGCCAACACTTAGTTGGACTTATCAGACTGTCCAACCAATCCAAAACCTAGTTGGGTTAATAGGTTGCAGACTTAACAAGCCACCACATGCATTCAGGACCAGCCACACCAACAGATGGGTTCATAGGCCCCAAGGCCAAGCCACCTTTCAAATTTGGGTTAATAGTCTATCCATCCAAGGATTACACACAAGTCTAAATGCACAACAATACTCAACCAAACCAAGATCGAATTGGGTCAATAGGCCCCAAGGCCAATCCAATCTCCCTTGGGTTAACATACTACTAAGGCAGTGGAAAGGTAGAATGACTAAGCTAGTGGCTCATTCAAGAGCTAGGACACCTACTCAAGATCTATCTGGACTAGAATCCACATTACCTATATCCCAACACAAGGTAGCATCCCTTTCTATGCTCAACAATCCTTCTTCCTATGCCTCCCTTCTACTGCTATTCTGGACATGTAGTAAGGATCTACCAACCACTCTTATATTTTCCTTAGGTCCCTCCCTGCACTAAGTTAACAAGTCAATTCCTCTTCTCTCCCACTCCTCAGTCTTTCATACAAATCAGATCCAAAACCCAGGGTACACAACACAACAACCACACTATGGACCAACAAACTAGGCTCCTCACTGTGACCCAAGAAACACACTGTAATTCAGTAAAAAATAGGGTTTCCAATGTGAGAAAACACCAATGCTGGGAAGAACACATAAGACCACTGTTTCTCACAAAATCAAGTGATCCCCACCACTAAATCGCTTAGAAAAAAAAAATTGTCTTCTCTATCTTGGGAGAAAAGAATGACCAAAATGGTGAATGTTGAACAACAAATTGACAACTAGATGAAAAAAACATGGTTCTATAAACACAGGCTAAACACATAGCGTGCATGAGCAGTATGGAGAGCTTGAATGGTAGTGTGAATGAACAATGATGGAATGTTTTGAATGAATGAGGAGGAGGAGTGAGAAAAACCCAAACGTGACCTCCTATGATGGAATGGGCATGCATCATGTTGTTTCTTCTTGCAGAAGCAAAAGTGTGGATTCCCCTAGGCTGTAGACCTATGCATACTGCAGTATTCCATGCCTTACACTACCCCAGGCATTAAGTGCCTCATCCAATTTCTGGAAGGAATTAATAATTGAGTGCAAGGACAAAAAGGGTAGCTGAGGTTCAATGGTTTTCTCAATGACATATGGATTAACCCTATAGGCTCATATATTTGACCAACTCCCCCACCCTAACCATTATGAAATCATGCCCCCATCTCTTTCATGTTGCAGTTCCATAGCTAGATGTGGTGTTTTAGTAAATTGTGTATTTACATGATATTCAAAAATGCTTTGTTCTTTGACTAGCACACTAACCATAAACTTAGGCATCCACCTTGATCACATATATACAAAATACTAGATCGATGTCAGGTCCTTGGCCTTGAGCTCCATGCCATGATCCTAATACAATATATATACATCATGTACAATCAAAATATCATGGGGTTCAAACCGGGGTGTTACATAAAGTGTTTCACTTCGATAGAGAATTGATCCGAGGATGAGGAAGGTTCATCTGGGATGAAAAAGGAGTGATCGTTCAGATCATCCCAAGGATATTCAGGAGCCGAAAGAGCTTCAAGCATCTCTTTTTCCATTGTGGAAGTAACATCTGGATAGATCACATAGATATTCCATGGTCAGGGAGGGGGAAGGACGACTGGAAGTAGAGATCATATGCATGGTAATATTGGTGTGTAAGGAAGAGACCGGAGAGTGGATTTCCTCAAGGATAGTGATTTCAGACTCACAGGAGTGCTAGTGAAGGTTACTAAGGAGAGACCAGTACTCAAGAAATTTTGGGAAATTATGGGAATAATGATCGTATGGGCCACAAACTACACACGAGTGTTTGGTTCATAGTGATTTGCTCTTAATCGTAGGAATGGTTGGTACATTGAAAACTAGAGCATCATTGGTCTCAACTACTATGCGCATGTGGGTGCGAAGAAATGGAAAATCGAGACAATTTTGTGTCGCATGGATGTGGACATCGCTTAAAGAAAAAGTAGGAAGTGGACATGGTTATGCTAGTTCTTTTGGTGCCTTTCCCCCAGTATTCATGGGAGGAGGGGGTGGAGAAGTAGATGAAAAAGCAATTAGTTCTATACCGAAAGGTGGATGTGACACCATCTCAATAGGGTGGATTGGTGTTAGCACAATTTGTGGTTTTAGGGTGGGGAAGAGTGGATCAAGGAACCACACTGGAATTCCCAAAGTGAACCCTGGAAGGTTGAGTGTATACATGACTGGTTTACTCACAATTAAAGAAGGTTGAAAGAGGAATGGGATTGTGTGTAAGGGAAATGAACCCTAATAATTACCTGAGGTCTTTGACTAAGGTTGCAAGGAGGTCAGAATGTTACTGGATGTGATGGTGCAAAAATCCGATATATCATCCATAGAGGGAGGAGGTGATAGAGATAAAAAGGTTCCTATTAAAGGGGTTTTGGTAAATAGGCTTGGACCAAAGGCAGACATGGAAGGGATGGATATGTTATCAATCGTGGTGTCTATGGTAGGGAGGACATGATTCATAGTGGCTAGTCCTTTAAGATCATAATACGTCAATTGGTTGATAGTCACAATATTCCCATTGTGGGGGCACACCAGGAGTCGAAATATGGTAGAAACAATGAATCACATTGCATACATGCAACTACATCCAAGGAGGAGGTTGTAATATAGCCGGGCATTGGAAAAATCAATGTCAACCAACATAGTTTTTCCATCCAACTCAATGGGGACATTCATGAGAATGCCTTGTGGTTGAGCAATGATACCATCATGAGAATGAAGGGTAGTTGTTGAGGGTTGAAGGGTTGGGGATTCAAGCTTCTTCCAAATAAAGTTTGACATAACACAAGTGGATGCACCCTCATCAATGAATGAGAAAATTTTGAATAGTGACAGGAACATGGAAGACTACGAATGATGGCATCCAAGATTCTCCTTGATCCAAGTCAAAAGTGATCAACCTAGAATCATAGGGGTTGATGAAACCTAGAGCAGATAACAAGGCTTTACATTTTGAAGGAAAAGTTCTTAATACCTCCATATCAGACATGGCAGAGGGAGACTGGTCCAATTCATCGACGATACTATAATTTGTTGGAGTCATTATCCAACCACTATCCTAAGTTTATTGACTTGAATTGGAATCAAAACCAGCACACCATGACATCAGCATCAACACACCCAAGCTCTCCTTCAATCAGGGAGGCCAACTAAGCCTTCTCCTTCAATCATGGAGGCTAACTAGGCTTCCTCCTTCAATCAGGGAGCAATTTTGGGGTGATCTGAGTGTCATAAGTGCACCAATTGGTTAACTAGATGTTGTTTCACCTAACAATCAGTTAAGTTGAGTTGCAAAGGTTCCTCACTCATGTCGTTGTCTATTTTGAGCTGATTTGGGTGAACTGGAGTGAGTTAATGCACATCCAACAACTTCTAGTGACTAGTATTAGTTTAGTTCACTTCATCGGAGCTGACTAGATTTAGTGATGCGCTCCCACCTATTGATTGACATGTATTTAAGTTACATTCAATTAGAATCAGTCATTTATTGCACTCTAATTCAGTTAGAACTTAGTTAGAGTCAATCATGGCTAGATTAGTGGTTAACTGGTGTGTTCAGTGTTCCTAATGGATATTTAAGCTACACCCATCCATGAAATTCAAATTACCTCTAGTGAATTCGAATTGTCTTGCATTCATGCAAGTTTGCATGAAATTGCATCATTGATTTTATTCTATTATTGATAATATACAACTGCAACCTCCTATTGCAGTACTGTTATGTCATTTCATGCCTAAATTGTCTTGAATCTCTTGTAAGTATGTGCTTAGTCTCAAGATTGTTGTGACTAAATTTAATATGGTATCAGAGCCACAAAGGGACGAATCTCTTCTTCAAAAACATGATTTTTTACGGATCTAGCATGCAAATTTCAGAAAAAAAGATCAAAAATTCCAACATTGCACCAAAATCCAAAGGTTTACCACATAAGTCCTAAGCAAAGGAATTGTTGATCAATATTGCTTGATCAATTAAGCTGGATGTGATGAAAACCTAAAATGTGAAGGTTGTTCGACCTTACAATGCCCTTTTTGGGTTGATTGCATATTTTTACAGGTCCTTCACTGCATTCGATACGTCAACTTCATGGATTCTTCTCTGAATCCTCTTACTCCTTTCAACTATCACCAATGGAAGGAGGACATGGAGATTCAACTCCATTCAAAAGGGATCTACCGAGTCACAATGTACACAGAAGCAGAGCCAACAAATGCCATTGAGATGAAAAAGTACTAGAATAAGTTGGATGAAGCTTATGGTTTCTTGTGTGTGTCTATTTCTAGAGATCTTCTATTCCACATCAAGGGATTAAAGACTCTGAGGGAGATTTGGGATAATATTTCTTCCTTGTTTGATAAGCAAGATGATCTACAGATCTATCATATAGAGAATGAGTTGATTTCCCTGAATCTAGGAAAATATGAAACTGTGAAGGATTTATTCACAAAATTCAACCACTTGGTGCTCCATTTAAAGTAGTGCAAGGTTTAGAATGATGATGATCAGCTCATCCTAGCTATCCTCTCAAAACTTGGTTCATATTATTCAATTTTTGTTTCCACATTCCATACTGGGAAGCTAACAATCCCAAATTGGAAAATGCCATTTCTCAATGGCTTCATTGAGTCCCTCACAAACGAGCATGGCAATCTTATGCAAAGGGGGATCATCAGATTCTCAAAAGATCAAGCATTTTTTTCTTTGGGGCCCAAATATTTGAAGGGTAAAGGAAAGCAGAAGAATCAAAATAATTTTGATGCTCCAAATCCAAACGAGAAGAACCAGCAGCAAGAAGATCCTTTCAGCTCAAAGAAACACAAGAACAAAGGAAACCAAGGAAAAGAACATGCCTGCATGAAGAAAAATCTTGATGAGATGAATTTTCTCCTTGAGAGGAACAATATAAATCTTCCGGAGAGTGTTCGGAAGAGAGATAATCAAGATCATGATACCCAGCAAAAAAGAGGACACGCTCTCATTGAAAGAACCTTGAAGCCCAAATATCTGCTCATTGACTCTGGAGCTTTGAATCAATGATGGTAAGTAGAGAATCCTTCTCATCCTTAGACACTGGCAAAATCATTCCCTTCCACATGGGATATTATTCTCAAATAATTTCGAAAGGAAAAGGTACTGTAAAACTTGAACATGGCAAATTTTTTGATGTTCTGTATGTACCCTGCTTGGCCTCCAAAATTTTGAGTGTATATCAAATGACTCATACCATAGTGCCCAAGAGAGTTACTTTCAGCTCGAATGATGTTGAAATCACTGAGATTGTATCCAGGAAACTTGTTCCAATGGGCATAGAAAACCATCATGCTAAGGCTTATGAGTTTTCCTATTTTGTGGCCGATGCAAAGCCCATCACTCTTATGACTCATGGGAATGAATTCAGTAGGATATGGCATGAGATATTTGGTCATTTTAACTTCAAATACTCGCAGCAACTTCAGAAAAATTCCATGATTGAAGCCATCAAAACCTCCAGTGGAATTTGCAAATGTTGTATTGTCGGCAAACACCCTGAGCACAAGTTTGATTGGGTAAAGACAAGCCGTTCAAAAATTATTTTAGGGCTGATTGATTATGAAATCAGTGGGACCATTCCTACAACATCCGTTATTGTTTCATGGTATGTACTTACCTTCATTCATGATTTCTCTAGATACACTTGGGTTTTCTTCGTAAAGAAAAAATCTGAAGTTTTGGAAAGATTCATCGAGTTCAAAGCATTGGTTGAGAATACCTCTAGGATAAAGATAAAGTATCTCAGATCTGATAATGGAGAGTATTATATCAATTATTGATTGCTGAAAATATGTGCTGAAAGTGGGATCCAAATCCATCACTCCATTCCCTACACACCACAACAAAATGGTGTTGCAGAAAGGAAAAATTGGGCCCTCAAAGAGATGACTACCTGCATGATGGAAGCCAAAGGTTTAGCTACAAACCTATGGGATGAGGCCATGAATTTTGTTGCACACATTCAGAACAAAGTCCCTCACTCTTCCATGAAATTAAATACTCCTTTTGAATCCTATTTTCGACACAAGCTGGATGTGTCAAATTTCAAGGTTTTTGGGTCCACTGCATGGGCTCAATTTCTACTTGACAAGAGGAAATATTTGCAACTGCAAAGTATTGAATGTTTGTTCATTGGATATCCAGAAGAATATAAGGGATTCAAATTTCTGAATATCAGAATCAAATAGATATTTATTGAAATAATTGTTTGTTTTAAAGAACCTCTCTAAGAGGTAGAACTAGTTGAAGAAAATTCTGCTGAAATTCCCTCTTGTTCTACTGATCATTTGGGTGATGAAAGTGGGAGTGAAGGATCTGATCTTGAAGATATGATATATAATATCAGTGAGAAAAATATATCAGGTTCAGAATTAGATTCTTATGTGCAAAATAATATCCCCACTTGGGCCAAAAAGACACTCTCTTCTGTTAAGCCAAACATTGGAAATCCTGCTGATCAAAGAAGAACCCGGCCTGATTTTCAAAAAACAGGTATTTCTCTCTCTTCTCATGATTCATTTTTGTCCAAGACCTGTTATTTAATTATTTTTTCAGATCCTAAGTCCTACTACCATGCTCAGAAATATCTGAGATGGCAAGTTGCTATGGACGAAGAGTTTAATTCTGTTCGAAAAAATGCAACTTGGGAGCTAGTTTCCCTTCCACCTTGGAGGAAATTAGTTCAATGCAGGTGGGTGTATCAGAAAAAGGTTGATGTAGATGGAAAAAAATACAAATAAAAGGCATAAATGGTTTCAAAATGGTTCTCCCAGGTCCAAGGAGTGGACTATCATGAGAACTTTGCACTGGTGGCAATGATGGATTCCATAAGACTATTTCTGGCCATCGCCGCATCCAAGCACTGGGAGGTGCATCACATGGATGTGAAGAGTGTTTTAATTCATGGATACCTGAATGAGGATATATACATGAATCATCCCAAGGGCTATAAATCATATCCTTCCTTGGTATGCAAGTTGCAGAAATCATTATATGGGTTGAAACAGGCCCCAAGATCTTGGTGTGCCAAAATGGATGCCTTTCTACTCTCACAAAACTTCCAGAGATGCAAATCTGATCCTAATGTATATTTGCAGTAGTATTATGGAAATATTCTTATCATATTATTATATTTTGATTATATTTTTATAACAAGAAGCATACTTGCTTCAATTGCTTTCATAAAAACTACTCTTCATGATGCTTTTGAAATGAGTGATTTGGGCCTATTGAAACAATTCCTTGGGCTTGAAATATATCAATACTATGATGGGATAATGGTAACTCAGTAAAAGTATATTGAAGACCTATTAAATAAGTTTAACATGGCTGATTAAAATTCTTCCCCATTTCCTTTCCTCCCAGGAATGAGTATTGAAGAGGGAAAATCCACTCCACCCATGGATTCCACTATTTACTGCCAGTTGATCAGAAGCTTGCTATACTTGACACATTCAAGGCATGATATTTGTTATGCCATGAATTTTGTATCAAGATATATGAAGCATCCTCATGAGGTCCATTGGAAGGCATCCAAGAGGGTCCTTCAGTACATTCAGGGCACTAGATCCTACGACATTCACTATGCAGCAGATTCTGAGCTAGAGTTCGTCGGTTTTATAGATTCAGATTGGGAAGGGGATTCCATAGATTGGAAGTCCACTTCTGGATATGTATTTATTTTTGGTGGTGGCCCCATTTTCTGGTCCAGCAAAAATCAGGCTTCCATTGCATTGTCTTCCGCAGAGGCCGAGTACAGGGGAGCAGTGAATGCTTGCATCCAAGATGTTTGGTTGCAAGGAATTCTTTCAAAGTTTGAGATTAGTAGTGCTTTGTCCACAATCATATTTTGTGACAACCAAAGTGCTATCAAGATCTCCACAAATCTAGTTCAGTGGAAAAGGACCAAACATGTTGAGATTCACATGCACTACATCAGGGAGTTGGTTCTTGACAGGACCATTGTTCTGCAATACTTCCCTATAAATGAGCAAATTACAAATATCTTCACCAAGAACTTTACTGAGAAAAAGTACAGTTACCTTTTCACTATTGGGGGTGAGTTCATTAGGGTGATTAGTTACTTCTTTAGTGTTCAGCTTGAGGGTAGGATTTTTCGACTGATTTTTCCCTCTTTCCTCACTTAGCATTTTATTTGAGCATTTTAGAGTTACTTTTTTGTACAGGGTGACCTATGGCCTTTGTTGTTGGGGCCCTGGCATTTTATGCATTTTATTTTACTCCTCTACATGAGTATAGCTTAAGGGGGGGTCTTGGAGTCATACTCACACAACTATTTGGTCAATTTTTTCCTAATTAACCACTATCCTAAGTTTATTGACTCGAATTGGCATCAACATCAGCACACCCATGCCCTCCTTCAATCAGGGAGGTCGACTAAGCCTTATCCTTCAATGAGAGAGGCTAACTAGGATTCCTCCTTCAATCAGGGAGAAATTATGGGGTGATATGAGTGTCATAAGTGCACCAATTAATTAACTAAATTTTATTTCGCCTAAAAATCAGTTAAGCTGAGTTGTAAAGGTGCTTCCCTCATGTCATTGTCTATTTTGGGCTGATTTGGGTGAACTGGAGTGATTTAATGGCCTCCAACAACTTCTGGTGACTAGTATCAGTTCAGTTCACTTCATCGGAGCTGACTGGAGTTAGTGATGTGCTCCCACCTGCTGATTGACATGTAGTTGAGTTACATTCAATTAGACTCATTCATTTATTACAGTCCGATTTAGTTAAGACTAAGTTAGAGTCAATCATGGATAGATTAGTGGTTAATTGGTGTGTTCAGTGTGGCTAACATAAAGTTAAGCAACACCCATCCATGCAATTTGAATGAACTCTAGTGAATTCAAATTGTCTTACATTCATGCAAGTTTGCATGACATTGTATCATTGATTTTATTCTATTATTGATAATATACAACTGCAACCTCCTATTGCAGTACTGTTATGTCATTTCATGCCTAAATTGTCTTGAATCTCTTTTAAGTCTGTGTTTAGTCTCAAGATTGTTGTGATTGAAGCTAGAAGTGGGGTTGTTGACGACGTGATGCAAAGGGAACCTAGGGACTTGGGAAGTCCATTCTATGGGGGGTTTCGAAAACTTTACATACATATTGAGAGTCATGAAGGTAGATGTCATGGAGGGGCTAATGGTTGCTGTGGTGGAGCCATATTGGTTGTGTCGAGTTTGTAAGTTGATATCGGATGACAATTCCATAAGATTATGGACACCAGGATCGAAAAGTTGACTTGAAGAAGCACTTGTGGTACCAAGGGTTGGGTTGCAACAATTCCTTGGTCCAGTAATGAGTTTTAAATCACCATAGGCGGAGGACCCTGTGGTGTTGATTTTGGATGTGCAAAAGTGGAAGCATTGGTTTCATGTTGATTTTTGGCTTGTAATAAGTGGTGAAATTGATGCGTTTGGGGTCACAGGTGTGTATAATGGCCATAAACATCACAAATGGTACATTGATGGTTAGTCTGTAACTGAGGGTTCTTCCCAGTTCTAGGTGGACGTTGGGGGTTTTGTGCAGGGGAATTAGCTCCGTCATTGTTAGGATGGTTGGGTTTTTAACTTCCCCCTAGAGGTTACCGGTTCCCATTAGAGTAAATTTGAGGTCTAAAATGAGCCTTCTAAGGAAAATAATAAAATAATATTTATTAATTTTGGGGGAAGAAAGAAAAAACTACATTTTTGTTCATATTTTCAACATATCTCCCTATGCGTTTACTCAAATTTCGAGCGGGAGGGCTCGTTGGATGCATAATTAAATTTGGCATGCAACGAGTACCCACATTGCATACTTTTGACAGATCCTTCTACCTCAAAAGTAAGAAATACCTAAAAATGTGATGATGAGGACCCACACTGCATACTTTTCATCATCATGTTTTTTTTTGGTATTTCTTGCTTTTGGGGTATCGGGGTCTGTCAAAATTATGCAATGTGGGTACTCATTGATTCTGCATCCAATAATCCCTCCTGCTCAAAAATTGAGTAAAAAAACAAGGAGATATTTTGAAAATAGGAACAAAAAAGTAATTTTTTTGCGACAAATATGTCAAGTCAACCATTATAGTTGACTCATTTTATTGAAATTCTATTGGTTCTTGAATTCTAACTCACAAGAATTTATTGTTGGATCATATTCTTATAAGGCCCATTTTAGACCCCAAAATTCCTCTAATGTACTTCTCTATCTTCTTCCCTGCCCTTGTTGGTTATTGGGGGAGGGTTGGTTATGGAGGTTCTACTGAGCGTAGAATTGTCCTTGATGAATAGGAGGAATCGAGACCAGAGAAGGTGTAGGTTGGACTGGTGGTGGGTAGTAGGCGAGATCAACTAGAGGGTCTGTAAATCCTACCATATGGAAATTGCAAGTAGGTGTGTTGGAGCTGGGCCCCGCAGCTACAGGAAAAGTTGCTATATCGAAACAAGGAAGTCAAAGGAAATAGTACCTAAAGCGGCTGAGAAGAGAGCTCAACCACTGCATTTAAGGCAACGGTGAAGAAAGGAGGGCTCAGCTACCCTCATAAATGGAGAAGGAGAAATGAGACGAGGTATTAAATACAAAGGATAGAAGGGGAGCAACCGAGGAAGCGGCGCCCATACCCACGATCAGCGTCGAAAATCGTGAAAGACTGCAGAAAGCTGCAATGTGACCAGTAAGCGGCAGTTCAAAGTACAGATAGGATGACTGTCACAGTTAGGTTTTTTGGGTTACTGTTGGGATAGGCCCACAGTGTTGTATCACGGTGAGACCTTCGGGCCACCTATTTAATCATGTATTTTGTATTGTGAAAGGTTGGTCAGTTAGAAAGTCAACTAGCTAGCTGGTTAGGTGTTGCTAGTCATCGTCAGTATTGTAAGACCTTGAGGAAGAGTCGAGCTCTGGTTCTATTGTTAAGTCTGTAGTTATCTTACTGTAACCAGTGGCCAGATCCTTGAGCATAAATGTAACAATCCGTAGGGATTGAGAGAGAGAGAGAGAGAGAGAGGAAGGAAATATTGTAAGAAGAAAGCATTATAGGAAGAGAAGAGATCTAGGAGAGAAGGGCTCCTAGATGTGTGCGTGGAGTTTCCCAGAATATCTCAAGCTGCATAAGAGGTTGCAACGGAACTGTGTTACTCTCTCAAGATATAATATAAACACAGTTCCTGTGGATGTAGCTTCCCCCCCTGGAAGTGAACCACATAAAATCCGTGTGTTGTGCGACTGTTTCATGTGATTGTGCTCTAACTTATTTGCTATCTATTATTCGTTACATGAATGTTGCTTATTAGTTAATGAATGTATGTGTGCTATCCTTTAGTTTACAGTAACATAGAAGGTTAAATGTAAGTTGAATGTGTTGAGTATTTTGTATATGAGTTTATTAGTGCTTGATTCACAACAGTAACAGTTATAGTTTTAAGTAACTTCTGTATATTTAGTTCAGCAAGTTGAGAATAATGGATGTTAAGTGTGTTAAACTGTAGAAGCTTAAGAGAAGTTGTTTAACATCCTAATGAAGGTTAACTGAGCTACTATACCCAGGGAGAAAGCCTTTGGACCTTGAGACTTGATGAGCATATTGAGTCTTACTGTAGGAATTACCACAGCGTAGAAGGCGATATCGCACTGTCAGAGGAGCTACGGTGTGAGATATCGCAGGTTCAGAGTTGAGCAGGAGAGGAAGTTTGTGCATCTTCCTAGAAGCTGCGATGCGATAAGAGTCAGTCCCATAGCAGAGTCAGCTAGGAGAGAGAAACAACCCTTGCTGAGAGATTCCACTGGTTAACTAGAGTCAAGAGGACCTAGGATGCTACAGAACCTGGTTGAGGAAACCTGATTCTTCAGCTACCCCATATAGGATCACTTCGGGTGAGACTTTAGGCCGTGTTACAGTCTATCACCGAAAGGACTAGTGAGATAGGGGTTTTGTTGGTACAATACAGTAAACCCGGGTCTGCCCAGAGAAGAGAAAGCCAACAAATGGTTCCGTCACCGGTTTTGAACAAATTAAAGAGCTGATGTTTAATTGGCATCCTACTAAAGAAGAACTTAACCAGTGGGTTGAATCTAAGGAAAGAGAATTTTCTGAGAAAGAAAACAAGAGTCCTAGGTTGAGTACAAAGGAATGGCTATAGAAACATCTCTTCACAGACCTGCATGAGATATTTTTTGTGACCTATGCAAATGAGTTGTACGATTGGTTGTCAAATTTGAATGATAAGCATGTATTCAAGAAGAAAAGGAACATTGTCTGGACACCGGAGCTGATTCACACTGTGAAGAGCGTAGATAATTCCATTTCACAGGCAGTAGACTTCTGGCTTGCGAGTTTGCTGAAAGGTTTCATTATAGAGTTTGCAGTTGATCAAAGAAAGAGTTTCAGTGAAGCAGGGAGGTACTTCTTCAAGGGATATCGCGTTAAGTACTTGAACTCTTTAAATTTTTACCTTAAGATGTTATTGTATGAAAAAGGAGTACTGGATATATTTTCAGATGAATAAGTTAAGCAAGTGTAATGTCACAAGAGTTTGAGAGTGATTTTGAAGAAATTGGATGTACACGTAGCGGTAAGAAATATAAAGTAGATTTCAGATCTTCCTTCATTGAAGATAGTTCAGACAATACTAGAGAACAAAGTCAAAGTAATAGAGAAAAAACGGTAGGGGGTATCCCTTACCACCCTTATACCCCACAGAAACCAACCGGGACTCAGAATAATCCTGCGGGAACTCCATATAGTAGTTCACACACGATACATACTACCTCTACACCACCTACATTTACACCGCCAAGCGGTAGTAATACAGCAAATCAGAATCCACCTCGTAGAAACAGAATGGGGGATGACATGAAATTACCTACCTTTAGGGGTACAGGGGCAGAAGACCCAGAACAACATTGGTTCCTATGTGAAGCTGTATGGACCATTAAACAGATCCAAGATGACAATACTAAGCTTTTCCAATTGGCCACTACACTTAGGGAAAGAGATTTAACATAGTATATGAAGTATACATCAGCGCAGAACAGAACACTCATAGAGATCAGGACCACAATGATTAAGGATATTAAGAAACCCAAGTCTGATTCATAATGTATCACAGAACTTAATGACATCAAACAATTACCCATAGAGTCAGTATGGGATTTCGATCGGAAATTTAAATCTCTTATAGACCAAGTTAGTTTTGAGTTTGCGCTGGAGCAGCATAAGGAATGGTTCATCGCAGCACTGCTCCCTCATATTAGAATTCCACTAATGCAACAGAAACTCCATACGTAGGATGAAGCATTAGAGATGGAAATGAAACTAGAGGCTTCACCTTTAGCTGAGACTAGTGCAGGTATGACAAACTTACAGAATCAGTTAGCCAATCTCACTTTACAGCTACATGAGATTAAGAAAGGAAAAGAGGTTGAACAAGAATTATGGTGTACAAAGTGTAAAGGACATGTCCATACCAAAGATAAATGTCCAGTATTTGTGGAATATATAGCAAGTGGGGCTCCTAACCCCTTAGTACAGAATCAAGGGCCATGGTGTGAAATTTGTAGAACAAGAGGACATAGACCACATGAATGCCCTTTACTTCAGAAGTATGTACAAACTCCTAAGAATTTATATTGTAACTTCTGTAAGTCAGTAGGACACGATGAAAATAATTGCAGAGCTTATGATCTCATGATAGAGAGAAAACATGACTTCTACAGAGTCCAGTCAGAGACACCACGACCAACAATAGGTCCACAACATGAACCGGCTCATGATGGCCATGGTGGAGGATTCAGAGGATGAGGCCGTGGTGGAGGCTTTGGCTGTGGACGTGGACCAATTGTTTGTTACAACTGTGGAGCCATATGACATTATGCTAGGGATTGTCAGAACCCTACTACAACATGTAAGTATTGCAAGTCCTATGATCATACTATAGAAGAATTTCCTATCTTGATAGCTAAGATTAAGGATCCTAAGCCAGCAGTAAACCAGAATATTCAGCTTATTGCTACTGAGCAGAAAGAACCAGAACCAAGAGTCAATGTTGTGACTCGCAGTGGTGCTTCTACTAGTAGGACATCGCACGATGCTGAAAAGAATACAAGTCCAAAGTGGGTGCGCAAAGCCACTAATAAATCTACACCACTTGACCTGCAGAAGAACAAAGAAACATTTCAGCAAGCTAAAACTTTATTTATTGACCCTACACCAGTAGGATCACAAATATTTCCTTATAGGGGTGTACCGTAGAAAAAACCTTGTGGCGTTAGTCCTATGCAGATATCGCAGGCTACCACATCTGGAAGGTGCGAAGAGGATGAGTTGACAGGAAGTGTACAATCCTTCCTGCGGAGTTGCTTGAAACTCATAAGAAATGAGAAAGCTATCAGAGAGCTTCAACGCATCATAGATCAGTATCAACAGTATTCTTTCATGAGTAGTATGCAACGCGCTGTTCATAATATTATGGCCATACAAGAACAGGAAGAGAAATGAGACTCATAGCACAAATTGGAGAGTTTGAAATGGATGAGGTAATCCTAGATTTAGGATCATAGGTAAATGTTCTTACTTAGCAGACATGGGAATATATGGGTAGCCCTAAGTTATCCAGATCACCTATCCATCTGCAATTAGCCAATCAACAGAGGATATCTCCACTGGGTCGATTACCGCAAGTACCAGTTGATATTGACGGAGTTCGCAGCTTTGCAGATTTTGAAGTCATAGAAATTATTGGCGATAGTAGAATGTATCCAGCTTTATTAGGTATTTATTGGGAAATTGATAACATGGCTGTTATCGATTTGAAGAAAATACAAATGACCTTTGAGGATAAACATATTCGAGTCATCACACCGTTGGATCCTTTTCAGGGTCCTCGATACATTGAACCTATCAAAGTAGAGGAAGAGGTGCGTAATATGGAGAGCCTCTATCAGATGACTGCAAACCAGAGTGATTATATCAACCCCACCATAGAAGGAAATATTAGTTGGCGATGCGATAACTCATGCGCATCAGATTCGGATGTTGGTTTAGAAAATTGGTAGAATAGACTTTATGAAGTTTCAGCTCACAGATGTGCGTTTATGACTAAGTCACTGCGATGGATTGGCACAGAGGTTAAGGATATTCCATTGTTTGATGGCTTAGCAGATGCTAATGACTTTTTACAGTAGTTTGAGTAGGAAATCCCTCATGAGCAGAGGATGGAAACTATTGACCTTGCAGTAAGAGCCACACCTGCAAGATGGTGGCATGCACATAAAGAAAATATTGCATCATGGGATGATTTTAAGAGATTGATGGTGATCGGATTCTCTAATGACAAGGAGTGTTTCTAGTAGAAATATATAGGAGAAAGTGACCCCAGGTCACATATTAATATTTATGAACAGAATTGGTCGGACATTCCAGAGGATGAATGGGTTCACCTATTCATTCACACTTTAGACATAGTCCCAAGGAACTGGTACACTGAGACAGAGTTGCAAAGAGGAACGATTACATGGCCAGTTATGATAGAAAACTTTGTACTCACTTTCACTTTTGAATCTGAGTATCCAAGCATTGATCAGGCTCTAGAGATTATAGAGACTAAGATATTTGATGACTATACCCTACCATTGTCTGCTCAACCTGATTGGGCCATCCAGTTAGAACATGCTCTAGAGTGTTACAACTTTACAGAAGAGCCAGGTGATGAGGATGAGAATCCTCACAGTATCAACATTCCAAAGTCAGAAGGGACTCACGAAGTTGATGGACCAAAGCTAGAGATTCTAGCTGTCACAGAGCCTATTAAGATTAAAAAGATCAATATTGGTACAGAAATAGAACCAAAGTTTGCCTCTATTGGAGACTATTGGGATGATGAAATGGTAGGACACATCGCAGATTTGTTACATGAATATCAAGACTTATTTCTCACTAAGTTTATAGAGATGAAGGGAATAGTAGGAGATTTGGGAGTCATGAGGATACCTTTGAAAGAGGATGCTAGGCTAGTTAAGCAGCGTCCATACAGATTAAATCCTCGTTATAAAGAAAAATTTAAGGATGAGATTGATAAGATGCTAGCAGAAGGAATCATTGAGCCAGTAGAAGAAAGCAAATGGGTTAGTCCCATGGTTGTGCAGGAAAAGAAAACTAAAGGAGAAATCAGGATTTGTGTCGATTTGCGCAAACTCAACTACGCATCACTTCATGACCCATTTCTGACACCTTTTACTGATGAAGTTTTAGACAATGTGGGAGGACATGAGATCTACTCATTCACTGATGGATTTTTAGGCTATCACCAAATAAGAATCCATCCAGCGGATCAACATAATACCAAATTTGCGATAGAATTGGGCTCATTCCAATATACGGTAATGCCCTTTGGTCTTAAAAATGCACCAGCTATTTTTTCTAGAGTAGTAGTTGTTGTCTTTAAGGAATACATCCATAAATTCTTAGAAGTCTATTTTGATGATTGGACTGTATTTGGATTAATAAAAAGTCATATAGGAGATTTAAGGCTCATGTTAGAGAAATGTAGGCAATATCAGATTTCTCTTAACTTGAAGAAATGTATATTCTGTGCACCATTTGGTATTTTGTTGGGTCATATTGTTTGTAGACAAGGCTTGATGGTAGATCCTACAAAGATTTCCATCATTGTAAATCTTTCAACACCCAACTTAGTCAAGCAATTGAGGACAATGCTTGGTCATACCGGGTATTATAGAAAATTCATCAAAGGCTATGCAAAGATCACAGCACCTATGGAAAAGCTGTTAAAGAAGGAAGTGAAATTCCTATGGACTGAGGAGTTCCAGCAAAGTTTAGACACTCTTAAAGAGAATATGGTCACCGCACGCATCTTAGTATTTCCAGATTGGAACAATCCATTTCATGTACATGTGGATGCATCTGGCATCGCATTGGGGATTGTCTTAACATAGCCAGGAGAAGGGGGTATCGATCACCCTATCGGGTACTCAAGAAGAAAGTTATCTACCGCAGAAAAGAACTACACCACTGCAGAAAGAGAAGGATTAGCTATGGTGTATGCTCTACAGAAGTTCAAGCACTACCTATTGGGTGCCCCATTCAATATGTTCACTGACCATTCCGCTTTAAAGTATTTGGTCAATAAGCCAGTGTTAGGGGGAAGGATCTGTAGATGGTTACTCCTATTTCAGGAGTATGATTTTGAAATTATTGTAAAACCAGGGAGATTAAATGTCAGACCTAATCATCTTTCGCAGATAGATTCAGGAGAAGAACCAAGTAATCTAGAGGATAATTTGCCAGATGCGTAATTGTTTTTTATCGCAGATGAGTATTACGCAGATATTATTCACTTTCTCACTACAAGGTGGGCACCAATTGAGTTTACTAAGCAGCAAAAGAAACAATTAGTTGTTAAAGCAGTAGATTTTACTTTGATCGTAGGACAGTTATACAAGTTAGGTCCAGATGAAGTCCTGCGCAGATGCGTTATGCCGCATGAGAAAAAGGCCATTATCAGAGAAGCACATTTAGGTACCACAGGAGGTCATTTCGCAGGAAAGCCAACTGCTCAGAAAATTCTAGCTGCAGGATTATGGTGGCCTACTTTGCATAAAGACACTAAGGAGTTTTACAGATGCTGCGATATCTGCTAGAGGGTAGGAAAACCTTCGCGGAGAGATGAAATGCCGCTGCGACCACAGATTACACTGAGGGCATTTGACAAGTGGGCTATATATTTCGTGGGTCCTATCAACCCACCAGGGAAACAAACTAGTGCGAGATACATCATCACAGGAACAGAATACCTCACCAGATGGGTAGAGGCCAGAGTAGTAAGGAATTGTGATGTTGCTACAGCTGCACAGTTCATTTTTGAAAACATCATAAGTAGATTTGGATGTCCAACAATTTTGATGAGTGATCAAGGCACATATTTTCTGAATCGCACTATTGAGGCCTTGACGGAGGAATTTCAGATACAACACCATAAGAGCACTCCCTACCACCCACAAGCTAATGGTATGGTGGAGGCTTTTAACAAGATTCTAGAAAATGCTCTTACTAAGATCTGTAACAACCGAAGAGATTATTGGGACATCAGGGTTAATGCTGTGTTATGGGCTTATAGGACTACATGCAAGAAACTTATAGGACACACACCTTCAGCTTGGTGTATGGACAAGAGGCTGTTATGCCTATGGAATATATTATTCCCAGTTTAAGAATTTCTCAAATTACCGAGATGGCTGATACATATATGATGAATGAAAGATTAGTGCAGCTGCTTGCCTTAGAAGAAGAGAGATTCATCGCAGGATTTCATCAAAAAGTGCAGAAGGCACGAGAAAAATCTTGGCATGACAGGCACATCAAGAGCAAGATTTTTTACATAGGTGACCTAGTGCTCCTTTATGAAAGCAAGTTTGTTAAGTTTCCAGGGAAGTTCAAGACACATTGGTTGGGGCCATAATAGATTCAGCAAGTCACAGAAGGAGGTTTCGTTCAGCTCAGTAAACTGAACGGGGAACTTGTTCCTACTTTGATTAATGGCAGTAGGATTAAGGTTTATAGTGATAGCCACTCCACCTCCAAACCCTAACTCAGAGAACTAAGTGGTGCAGATGTCCAGTGTAGTTGAAAGGAGGCATCGCACCCATAACTAGTATACACCAGCTGAAAAAGTTCTAAGTAGGAGGAATCGCAGTAGGAAAGTTTTTTTTGCACAAGTCATAGGACGTTGCATATTTTTTGGAACGTTACAGAGTTTCACACCAACCTTTTGGTCCAGGACGATGCGGTGTGACATCGCAGGGAGGCGATGTTCCCTGTGCCACATGGTTGGAGCTACAAGAGCTCCCAGATAGACTAGATTTGTAGCAGAGCATCCAAAACATAGAGAATGCAATAGCAGATATCAAGGAAGAAGTCAAGAGCTTAGGAGCTCTTACGAAGATGAAGAATATGACAGAGATGAACCATTTGCAACAGGAAGCGCAGCGGTTGCGAGGAAAAGAGATACAATTCAATAATATGCTTTAACCATATCAGGAACAAATCGTAGAGATGGTTGATGTGGTTGAGCAAAAGGTCAAGGAGTTCACTGCAAGCAAGAGTGAAATTGATAGCACAGAAGACCCTCTAATTATTCAAGTTATGCTTGAAGCGGTACAAGACTGTGTCGAAGCTATGGACAAAGATGTCGCAGGACTCAAAGAGAGATTCGAAAGGACTTCGCAGGAATCCAAGGAGAAGCTACAGCAAGAGAAGCCAGCTATTAGTGGCTCAGGGATGAGCCACAAGTAAGTGTTAGGGGACTGTTGGAGTCAGGCCTCATAGCTACAGGAAAAGATACTATATCGAAAAAAGGAAGTCAAAGGAAACAGTACCTGAAGCGGCTGAGAAGAGAGCTCAACCACTGCATTTAAGGAAGCGACGAAGATAGGAGGGCTCAGCTACCCTCATAAATGGAGAAGGAGCAATGGGCTGAGGTATTAAATACAAAGGACAGAAGGGGAGAAATCGAGGAAGCAGTGCCCATACCCACGATCAATGCCAGAAATCATGGAAGACTGCAGAAAGTTGCAGTGTGACCAGTAAGCAGCAGTTCAAAGTACAGATAGGACGACTGTCACAATTAGGGTTTTTGGGTTACTATTGGGATAGGCCATAGTGTTGTATCATGGTGAGACCTTTGGGCCACCTTTTTAAGCATGTATTTTGTATTGTGAAAGGTTGGTTAGTTAGACAGTTAGCTAGCTAGCTAGTTAGGTGTTTCTAGTCATTGTCAGTATTGTAAGACCTTGAGGAAGAGTCGAGCTATGGTTCTATTGTTAAGTCTACAGTTATCTTACTGTAACCAGTGGTTGGCTCCTTGAGAATAAATGTAACAATCCGCAGGGATTGAGAGAGAGAGAGAGAGGAAGGAAATATTGTAAAAAGAAATCATTTTAGGAAGAGAAGAGATCTAGGAGAGAAGGGCTCCCAGCTGTGTGCGTGGAGTTTCCCAGAAGATCTCAAGCTACATAAGAGGTTGCAGTGGAACTATGTTACTCTCTCAAGATATAATGTAAACACAGTTCCTATGGACGTAGCTTCCCCCCCTGGAAGTGAACCACGTAAAATCTGTGTGTTGTGCGACTGTTTTATGTGATTGTGCTCTAACTTATTTGCTATCTGTTATTCGTTACATGAATGTTGCTTATCAGTTAATGAATGTATGTATGCTATCCTTCAGTTTACAGTAACATAGAAGGTTAAATGCAAGTTGAATGTGTTGAGTATTCTATATATGAGTTTATCAGTGCTTGATTCACAACAGTAACAGTTACAGTGTTAAGTAACTTCTGTATATTTAGTTCAGGGAGTTGAGCATAATGGATGTTAAGTGTGTTAAACTGTAGAAGCTTAAGAGAAGTTGTTTAACATCCTAATGAAGGTTAACTAAGCTACTATACCCAGGGAGAAAGCCTTTGGACCTTGAGAGTTGCATATTGAGTCTAACTGTAGGAATTACCACAACGTAGAAGGTGATATCACACTGTCGGAGGAGCTGCGGTGTGAGATATCGCTGGTTAAGAGTCAAGCATGAGAGGAAAATTGCACATCGTCCTAGAAGCTGCGATGTGATAAGAGTCAGTCCCATAGCAGAGTCAGCTAGGAGAGAGAAACAGTACTTGTTGAGAGATTCTGCTGGTTAACTAAAGTCAGGAGGACCTAGGATGCTACAGAACCTGGTTGAGGAAACCTGATTCTTTAGCCACCCCATTTAGGATCACTTCGGGTGAGACTTCAGGCCGTTCTACGGTCTGTCGTCGAAAGGGCCAGTGAGCTAGGGGTTTTTTGGTACAATATAGTAAACCCGAGTCTGCCCAGACAAAAGAACCAACAAGGTGCCAAGAAATTTGGTTCATGAACATGAGGAATAGGTGCATGATATTTATATGAAGGTGTGGCTCTAGACTAATCCTCTGTGTGTGAAAAGTTAGTAGCATATCTAGGTTGGGAGACATTAGGGGTGTTACCAGAGTGAGGTGGAATCGAAGGAGAGGTTATGTATAGGTGCGGGTGTTGCATGATAGAGCCAATGACTTTTGTTGTCCGCCGATTGCATACCAGCAGTAGAAATCTTCCGAAATCTATCTCCTCACTTAGGAAAGTGGGAGAGGTGTGTCATTGGGGGAAAGCACTGAGCTAGGTACTATCACCTACTCCTAGCTCCTCCATTTAAGCTAACTCCTAATGAAGCCAAGGGGGGTATTCCGTACAAAAGAGTTATGATGGATCTTAAGTTGTTAAAGTGTTTTGATTAGTTATGGATGTGGATGGGTGTTGTTTAGGAGTTATTATGATTTGAAGTGTTTGTTTATTATGAATATGACACTAAATCAAAAGCAATCCACGTTGCTAACAAGAGATTACAAAGATAAACAAAAATTCCAGACTTTAATAGTGCATTCAGAGAAAGAAATTATGATAAACCATAGACCATTGATCAAATAATATAATTATGCAAATTAAAAAGGACCAGTGCTTTATGGAGTCAATGAAGCTGAAATGCGCCAGAGAATTAAACACAAGTCTAGAAATCAAGCTAGTGAATGTTAAGTGATGCAAGTTCTCTTGGTAGGTTTTAAGGTTTTTATGTGTTCTTGATTAAGGTTTGAATGAAGGTTTATCAAAAGCCGGGAGAATATTCTAAGTTCCCTCAGTTGAAGACATGTTGGGCCCGCCTAGTATCCCAGGCTAGTATCACAAAGATTGACCAACTAGCCGAGAAGCTTAGACATCAGGATTCCAGTGCCTCTAGTAGGAAGTACTTTGGAAGAATCCCTACAATGCTGATGCGTTTATTATGGGGTGTTAAGTATTATTAGGTTACTCTTGCAGGGTTTAAAGATCCAGTGCCATTTCTGGGTACTCCGATTTGAGATCGATCAAAGCATACTCCAGCAAGGAGGGAAGGGAGTTAATTATTTAAAGGGGTGTGAGTTGAAAATTTTATTAAATCAGTTAATTTAAACTCTCCGAAAGAGAGCGCTCTTGACCTTGTATTATGACAAAGGTTCAAGAGACTTAATTAATCTAAATGCCTAATGCAAGGATGTGCAAAACTAATGATGCTCTCTGATAGAGAGTGCTCTTGACTTGTGTTACTGCAAGTTCAAGAGTCTTACTTAGTTTGTTAAGCTAGAATAAACTAAATAAAACAATAACAATCTAACTACCCAAGAGTCTCTTTCAGGCTTTTTAGGGCCCTAATCGGGAAAGCAAGGGGGTAAGTATGCAAAAAGAACAGAAATTGTACAATGCTTAAATAAATAATCAAATCAAATATTTTTCTTCATTTTTAATGTATGATAAACTAATTAGCAAATAAACTATCAAGTTAAAAAGGAAAACTTCTAAAGATTATAAACGACTCTATCCTACTTTCAACAAAACATGAATCAAAGCATGAAAATGGGAGATGATACAAGCTTCCCCCAAATGGGGGAAGAGAGGTGTGGGAGCCATAATCCCACTTGCTTTTTATTAATTTGGTTACAATGCTTTCTTTTTTTGCTACTCTTTTTGCTTCCTTTTCTTTGATCCTGAAAGGTTCTTTGGAGCAATCTGTAGAAGGGGAAAAGAAGAAGAGGAAATTTATAGTTTTTTAGGGCTTGCTTCTTCAAAATTTTGCCAGCATTTCCACTGTACCTCTCACAAAAGTAAAAAATCAGCAAGAATGTAATGTTAGAATATGGTAGGAAAGACAATGCACCAAAACAAAACAAAAATTGAAAAAAAAAAATTATACTTAGAATTTTTTTGGATTTTATGTGCAAAGCATAAAACTTTTCCCTATATCTAAAAAAGTAAACTAGATAAAGCAAAGGCCCTAAAAGAAGATCTGAAATAATAGAGATTTGAAGCTTAGATCTATTTTATGAGCAAGTACAAAATTTAAAGAAGAAAGGTAGAGAAGTAGGTTTTCTTGTGGATGGAACACAAGAGGTGGAGGAATACTCCAGCTTTCTTTTGAATGGGAAGAGATCGATCTTGTAGGCCGTGCAATTACAATATGTTAAATGATAGGTTGCTTGAAGCTTAGGTTGGATATAGCTGAACCCGCATCCTTCTTCAACCTGTGACCTGCTAATACCAAAACTCAGATACAAGTGAGATCATATATATGAAAAGTAAGCAAAGGAAACTCAATCAAGATCAATACTACGTATAACTAACTACTCATATTCATCACGATTAGAACCTACTTTGCATAAATAATTGAATTGAAACTACAAACAGCTAATCTACTGTGCCAATAGTGGCCCTCTTGAGCTTGACATATAACTAGATCTAATTCAAGTAAAAGGAAAGAGTAAAGGGTTTAGGAATAGTATCACCTCAACCATAGAACATTCACCATATGCAAAACGAGATGGACCTACAAAGTCGAAAATCTTATTAATCAAATGTAAGCAAAGCTTATTACAATTTTTGCAGAGTAACTCCAGCACAAAATTTCCATTCTAATAGAGCTCAAAGAGCCTCTATTTATACAAAGAGAGAAGGCTAAAACCCTAAAACCAAACTAAGAGTAATAGCGGAGTAATTGAATGAGCTTGCCATGATCATTTGGAGTTGAACTGAGCTGCAACTGAGTTGTAACTGAGTGCTAGAGTAATGAGGGGGGGTGAGGTGGCTCATCCTCCCTCATAATGATCAACCAACCAATAGACAACCCACACTTCAACCAAAAACGGATTTGACTAAAGAGGGAAAATTTCTGACTGATAGTTCAACTGCTACACTCTGATACTTGATCTGAAACTGACCGATATTGATTGGAATCATCATAAATGCTTCGTGCCATGTCATTTAGCCTTTTATTTTATTCACTTTGGTTAATTTTGGAGATTTTTTTATTTTCCCCAAAATATTCATTTTTTATATTTTAATTAATAATTTCTCCGTAAATGACTATTTTGAGAAATTATTAATTATGAGGTTGAATGAACTTCTGAAACTTGGTGCGAGCTAGCTGGCTGATCATGAATGATTTTTGGCTTAATGTTAGAGCCTTCAATCACTGCAAATGGACCCCGGACAGCTGACTTATTACAAATTGAATTTTTCCATTTAAATTATGGAAAAATTTAATTAAAAACTTAGGAAAAATTAAAAAATTAAAAAATTAAAATAAAATAAAATAAAATTTTGACGCATCCGGTAAAAAAAATTTGAATTTTTTTTTGATGGTCCTAGTGACTTAGGACATGACCATGCTCTATTATAACAATGTCTAGTAGGTTTATATATTATCAATTGGGCTCTAATAACCCCCCAAGGCCCAGAATTCAAAATCGGGCATTCCAGCTTGGGAGGAAGCGGGAGAAAACCTCGTCAATTATACTCGGCTATAGGCAAAGCATGATTGTCAAGGGAGAAAAACTCCCTGGAATAAATTAGTTGAGATTCTATGTCTTAGGAGACCAAACCACTCAAAATACCCTACTAGCACATTTTATTACAAACCCTGCGAGGCCATGGTCAAAATTATTCAAAACAAAAACTGACTAGCCAAAACTGGCTAGAAATAAAGGCGGATCATCTGATACACTGGAATCAAACATTCATCATGTTTGTCAACTGGCCGATCCTTAGCTAATCCAACTATGGTACAAATAAGTGGATAACAACTCCATCAGCAGCATGGGATGCCCCCAGGGTATCACGCCATGAGGAGCCAACACGAGGAGCATTAGGTATGATGGTGTAAAGGTAACCTGATTGGGCAGAGATAAGGTTGAACTGCTTTGCTTTGAGGATTTCTTCTTCCTTAGTTTATGGGTGCTCGGACACAACATCCTTGGCGATGGGGGGGAGTAAGGTTTTAAGAAACTAATCGAGGAAGATCCTGTCATTTAACTGGATTTTACACAAATTACATCAACAATGTCACTCATGGATGTGATTTGTGATATGGTTAGTAGTGTTTTGTCTATGGGAGAATAATATTTCCATTCCCTCATCATAACAAATGGCCAACTGGAAGTACTGGAGGAACATCAAGGTTAATGAGTAAAAATAAGGATAAGTGGCATGGGGCAGCTCAATGTACCATTTGGCTACAACACTAGTGAGTGTGCGCTGGAATAGCCACAACCAGGTAGAGTAGTCCACTGTGATGTTGGAGGAACACCATAAGTGGAAGGACATAATATGGTTCTAAGGAGCCTCCCTTGCCTTTCCCTCAAACTTAGGGATGTCTGAAGGGATTTTGTTAGGCATGGGATGCCATAGCGGATCATGGTGGATGGGGTCATTAGTCAACTGTGCCAAATCAAGTAGGTTGAGACTAGCCATGAATGGCAGACTAGGAACTAGACTAGTTCTAGGAGGGATAGCAATGGTGCTGGGGTCGGTGGGCATGTAGTTTCCACGTGAAAATGGGGGTTTATAGGGATGAATTTTGATAGTAGAAGTAGTCAATGGAATGGTGTGAATAGATGAAATGGTGGTATAAGGGCCAATTCCCCCATGCATAAATGTAGGTATGGTGCAAACCATGGTGGCTAGAGTGGGGCCACCACTAGTGGGTAGTGGACCAATAACAGTATGTGCAGCGGCGAGGGGCCCACTAGGACCAAGACCTGTAGGTCCAACAAAAAGGATACCTGGTATGATGGGTGGAGCGGTCACACATCCACTATCAACAATATGTTAGATTAGAAGCAATAAGGAAGGTCTTCCTGCATGCAAGTGTCCTTGCATGCATAAGACTCTAAAACAAGAAACTAGTTTATTTAATTCTTTTTCTTAAGTTTAATTTGGAAAATAATTAAAGTGGTCTAATTATTTATTGACTTTAAGTGAAATTGAAATTAGGGTTTTCACTTTACCTAAAGTTATAAAAGAAAGGTAAATTGGTTGAGAGGACACACACACTTGTATTCGGACAGAGATATGATAGAGACATGGAGAGAAATTCATACAAAGGATTTAGCTAGGAACACGAAAGAGAAAGAGAACAGGATCACCACGCTACCAGGTAGGACAAAGGCCACATAGATCGAGAGGAAGCATCTGCAGACAAAGTTCATATAGACCGTACATATTTCATATAGCTGTCATACATACTGTATGGATTCCGTACAAACGTACATATCTGCACATGAGGGAGGTCGTACAATTGGTCATATAGTGATGCAGAGGGGATGGAAGTTTAACAAGGGTTTTTCCCAGTGATTATGCCGGGTACTGATTCATCACCAGGTTTGGGTGATTAGCAGTGATTGTAAAAGTTCCATATTTTCTCATAATAAAATCTATATCTAACTGATGCACCATATTTCCCATCTTTGGTTTTTCGGGGGTTTCCATACCCAAAATAATAGTGTCAATATTGTGATGTGATGTTGTGATTTATTTCCCAGTTATTTATATTCTGTTGCATACTTGTAAAATATATTCATGTGTGGTTATCAGTAGAACTTTGAATACAATGTTTATCCCTAATTGAATATTAAAGGGAAATTTACATGGTATTAGAGCTCTGGTGAGCTAAAGTTGAGAGATTTAGAGTAGCAGTGATAAATCAGGGGAAGATCTATTGAAGACACAAACCTAGATTGGAGATATAGGGTTTGACAGGTAAACTTTAGTATGGCTGTGTATTTTATATTTGAGGATAGACTCTAGGGGGATTGGAACTTTCCTACATGGAAATAAAGGATCACAAGGATCCTGGATGTCAGTGATGCAGAGGAGCACATTGAATTCACAAAAGTCACACCCAAATATCTGACAGATTTGATAGATTGGAAGAATATTGATTCTAGATCCATGTTGATTATCATGGATGGAGTGTAGGACCATATAGTCCCTCACCTTTCTAGGAAGAATACCACAACAAAGATGTTGATGGATTTGGAGAGTCTGTACCAAAGTAAGAACGAGAACCAGAAGATGGTGCTGCAAGATAGGATGCACATCACCATGATGGCCAAGGGAGAAGGAGTGGTCCCTTATCTCACAAGGCTCACACAGATCAGGGATGAGCTTGAAGCTATTGGCTCTAAGACAGTGGATGAGGAGCTAGTTTGGATAGCCCTCAATGGCTTCTTTAATCCATGGGACAAATTTGTCAAAGGTGCAGTGGTGAGGGAGAAGATTCTTGATTGGAAAAGATTGTGGGATGACTGTGTGCAGGAGGAGACTCGCATGTCAAGGATCAGGCTCATATAGTAGTGCCCCACAAATTGTAGATGAGGAGGTTCTATCCCTGACAGGGAAGACAAAGGGTAAGGAAAAGAGGAAGAAGGATGGTAAGAAGAAGTTTGACATTTCAAAGGTCAAGTGTTTTATCTACCACAAGCAGGGACACTTTTCCTCCTAGTGCACAAACAACAACAAGAAGAGTAACACTCATATGGTTGGATATACATAGGTGGAGGAGTTAAATAGGAACTTTGATGAGGAGTTTTTCTTGATATCCTGCATGAAAAGAACCACATGGAGCAACATATGGTACATCTATAGTGGATCATCTAATCACATGACTAGACAGAAGATATTTTTCAGATAATTGCAGGAGGGTGGAGCAGGTATCCACATTGAGTTGGGTGGTGATGCACGGTATCAGGTGCCGAGAGTTGGCATTGTTTCATTTCATAGGGAGTCTGGAAAACCCCTCATTTGCATTGATGTGTTTTATGTTCTATGATTGACCAAGAACCTCATATCAGCCTGCACTCTAAAGTACAAGGGATATAAGGTAAATTTATGAGACCATAGAATATGTATCAGGCCCAAGGGGTCATATATGCACTTGGATCAGGTGATTGGAATCATGATCGGGAAAGTTTATAGACTACAGTTTGAGCCTGCAAAGGCTCTAGCTAGCAGCAACAATAGTCAGCGTGAGTTGTGAAATAGGAGGATGGCACACTTACACCATGGATAAATGAGGCACTTGAGGTAGGTTGCCATTAGAGTTCCTCGGGTATAGGAGGAGAAGCATCACCACTGCAAGGGTTTTTCTTTGGGGAAGAACATTAGAAATCCTTTCCCACAAAGTGAGCACAAGTCTAAGGAGCCCTTCAACTTGGTGCATTCAGATGTATGTGGACCTATGAGTAGTGTCCATTCTTTCATTAGTTACAGTTACTACATAACCTTCATTGATGACTATTCCAAGAAAACATGGATATATTTCCTAAAGGCCAAGTAAGAGGTCTTTGATAGGTTCTGAGAGTTCAAGAATCTTGTGGAGAACCAAATAGGAAATAATATTCAGGTGTTGAGGATAGATAACGGCGATGAGTACATCTCCAATGAGTTCATGGAGTATTTTTTGGCAGAGGAGATTAAGAAGGAGAACATTGTTCCCCACACCCTAAAGAAAAATGGAGTTGCAAAGATGAATAACAAGACTATGGTAGGAGCATCCAAGGCCATGCTATTTTATCAGGAATTACCACTATTCCTTTAGTTTGAGGCATACAAGACTGCATTTTACATTTAGAACAGGTGTCCCCACACAAATTTGGGGAGAAAGACATTCGAGGAGGTATTCACATGCACTAGGACAGATATGAGTCACATTCACATATTTGTAAGTGTCTTCTATTTTCATGTTCATGCTAACACTAGGAAGAAGCTGGACCCTTATAGATAGAATGGTTTACTTGGTTATAGAGAGACTTCAAAAGCATATAAAGTTTACATTCCTGCTTGTAAGAGGATCATTGTGAGCAGCGATGTTCAGTTAAATGAGGAAAGGGCCTTACAAAGATATATAGACTTATCAACAGAGAAGAATCCAAAAGAGGACAATGTGATCAAGTTGGAGGATCCATATATATCGGTACAGGTATAGACACAAGGCACATGTTCTGGTAGTCAGAGGGATTCAGGTGGATAGGATCCTCCCATCTTTGATGGGGAGGATGAGTAGCAACATGAGACAAAAATCCAGTATTTGCAACAAGTAGACACTAGGCCAAGGCCTAAGTGGTTCAGGTCCACAGTACAGGATTCCAGACAGGTGGATATTCCACATAGATCTTTTATATGGAGTGTACCACCAGAGAGACTCAGTTATATGGAACTGACAATAGAGCTGATTGAATATGAACCTTCCAGTTTTGAGTAGGTTGCACAAAATAATGTATGGCAGGAGGCCATGGTTAAGAAGTATGACTCAATCATGAAGCACCAAGTATGGGAGGTTGTGCCGAGAATTGAAGGAAATAAGGTGGTAGGATCCAGGTGGATCTACAAGCTAAAGCATACATCAGACGAAAGTGTGGACAAGTATAAGGTATGCTTCGTGGAAAAGGGGTTTTCACAGAAGGAGGGAATTGACTATGAGGATACCTTCACCCCAGTTTCTAAGTATTATTCCATTCAGATCATTATCTCTTTAGCAGCAGAGATGGGTTGGTGATTCCAATAGATGGAGGTCAAAAATTATTTGTTGGCCCGGGAAAGGGGCATAAGGAGGAAGTTCACGCATGCAACTAAGGAAAATGCGTTGCATGCATGATAGAAGCAAAGGAAGATTGTGAAGGATGAAAAGGGCCCATGAAGGAAGAATAGAGATGTGCACAGCAAAGGAATGGCAAGTGCAGAAGCAGGCAAGGGGGAAACGACCAGAAAGTGATAGATGCAGGATCCAGATCATTGCCGTATAAGACGGTGTAATCCTGCATCTACGCACGTATGAGAAGATATTTGTAAGTTAGGTTGATAGTGCCTCATGTCAAGTCATGATCACCATAGGTGTGACCAAAGGGGTGGATGATGGTGACATATAACAGGCTGCTGAGATGCAGTTGGCCCTGTGTGGCCATGTAAATTAGTATAAATAGGAGGGATGCAATGGTTAGAAGGTTGTTCTATAAGGTTTTTGTTGATCCCTATTCAGTTTTCAGTAGTATTTTTCTATTCAGTGGTAATCCATTTAGGGGTATTCTAGTTATGTTTTAATGTCATAGCAATCAGAAGAGGAGTAGACTTAGGAAGAGTATGGTAGCATTAGAGGGGTTGTTGAGCCGTGGATCTGACTGCAGTGTGAGCAGGACGCTAGGAGTAGGAGTAGAGTAGAAGAGCGAACCAAAGAGCATGAGAACTATGAGTCTAAACTTAAATACATATCTCAATATCAGTATGCATCTTGCAGACTACAAGGTGCTATATCCTTTCTCATGCCAGATGAAGAGCACCTTGGTGGTTTTTCTTAGATAGGTTTCCACGTTATTTCTTGTGTCTGAATGAATGGTTTATGTGGTGAATGTTTATGTGATTGATTACTAGTTTGTTTTCGGATAATGTTAAATGTGTTTCAGTCTCTGTTAGTTTCTTGTAATTGGTAAATGGATGAAAATAATTCCTTGCTGAATCGAAACTCTATATATATCATCCTGTATAACTCCTATTATGAATCCCAACTTAAGTAGTAGAGCCAAGTGACGTGAATCAGGTGTGCCGCATGAGTTGTGCCAGCTACGAGGTGGAAAGGAAATTCAATTCATGTGACTAAGTAGTTGTGCTCAGTTGCACAAAACTAACTCCTCGGTCTAGCCATCCTGTTGCCTTCGTTGAGCTCCTTGGCTGCAAGCCAAGGGACTATACTTTCCCAACAATTATGGAAACATGGTTCCGGGGGTTACCCATATATGAGATATCTTAGGTGAGACTGCGCCTGCTTTCCAGGTGTTTCCTATGGGGTTTGCTTTATCGGGCCAATATCTCGGGTAGTTGTTGGATCGGCGGGCTGCGAAAAACCTGGGTTGCGCGAGTGGGGAAAAGCGACCAACAAATGGTTCCATTTTCAGGACCTCTTGATTAAATCGGGGATATGTTGTGGCACCCAATGAATGAGGAGAGACAAGACTGGTTGGATGCTAAAATGATGGTGTTTTCCCAAGAAGAAAGCGCGGGAACACGGTTCAGCATAGAAAGATGGTTAGATGAATATATTCATGAGATATTCGTTTCTATGGTTCCCCATTATACTACATGAATGGTTAGTAGGATTTGAATCTAGACGGACCAACTTTCAGACAAGGGAGATTAGTGAGTGAAGCGACCAACTAGCTCAGGAGGTAACCAATGTAAGTAACGTTGTCTCTAGAGATGTTGATTTTTGGGTTGATAGTATATTGCAAGGGTATATTACTGATTTTGTAGTAGATACTATAAATTCATATAGTGAATCTAAAAGAAATTTATTCCAGGGACCACGAAGAAGATACTTATTGAGTATAAGTACATGGATAAAATTACTTGCTTACGAGAAGGGTCTTTTGCACTTGGATAGTTGAGCCGTGTGTCTAGGAGGGGACTATGTCACTAAAAAATAGGTAAGAAAATGGGGAAGAGTGCATGGAGATGTTACTTGTAAGAATGGAAACTAAACTTGAGGTTGGATTCCTAAGGAGTGGGAGAAGATTCAGATTAGGAAAGAGAAGGAAAACCAAAAGGGGCCGATGGAATCCTAGTTTGCTTGAAGGAAGTGAACACGGACTTCGGTCATGCGAAGACGAAGGGTCTTGCGACAAAGAGGAGGAATATAACCCAATATTGGAAGGAACTAAAGATCTGTATAGCTCTGACGAGACCTCCGGGTCAGAGCACAACTATATAACACCAGCAATATCACCTGAGATGAGATCTAGAGTTTCATCCCCTAAAAGGACATCTAATACATATAGCACTAGCCCTAAAAATAGTGTGCAAGAAGGTGCAACTCAGTTGAACCCTATCCCGAAAAGACTGAACACCAACCCAATGGCTATGATAGACATCTTGTTACCTACAATTAATGGAAATGGAATGGAAGACCCTGAACAACATTGGTTCCTATGTGAAGCTATGTGGATGGTACGTTTGGTCCATGGTGCTGATGTCAAGAAAGTGCAGATGATCACAACATTAAGGGGTCATGCCCTGGATTGGTCCATGAAATTTTGCGCTGCACCAGCTGGAACACCACAGAATACCCTTAAGGAAATCCGAGCTGCGATGATCTTTGAGTTCAGGAAACCAAAATCAGAGTCACAATGTATTATTGAGATTAAGGAGATTAAACAAGATCTAGCAAAAACTGTGTGGGATTTTGATCAAAGATTCAAGAAGCAGATGGCAAAAGTAAGCTTCCAAATGTCCAATGTATAGCATAAGGAGTGGTTTATTGCTGCTCTGCTACCACACATCTATGGGCCATTGATGCAGCAAAAGATTGAGTCATAGATAGAAGCACTGGAGATGGTGATGAAGCTAGAGGCCTCACCTATTGGTGACAATGCCACATGATTAGTACATATTCAGACGTAGCTAACCAACCTCACAATACAACTTCAAGATATCAAGAAGGGAAAAGAAGCACAAGAGGACTTGTGGTGCACAAAATGTAGAACGGACGGACACACCAAGGATAACTATTTGGCCTTCATGAATTATGTCACATCTGGTGCACCTAACTTATTAAATGGCCAAGGGATACCATGGTGTCGTATATGCTAGTCAAGAGGCCACCGTGATGAAGAATGTGTGTATTTTCAAAAACTTGTAAGTACCCCTGCAAACGTATTCTATAAATTTTGTAAATTGGTAGGACATGAGGAAAAATACTATAGAGCATATCAGCTATTGAAAGAAAAAACAATTCTTAATGAAAATTGAGGGGTTCCCTTAGGTTGAATAGGTGCAAGCCTCATATCAACCTGCGTAGCTCCTAGCTAATCAGTACCAATAGTCGTATGTGCTTCAACATCCATATGTGCAACAAAACACATATCAACAAAACTACTAGCAAAACCAGTACCTACCACAACAACTATACCCTCGGGGAAGGGTGTAACTAGGAATATTTCACCTTTTGCAAACAGAAGTTGTTCCTCTAGTCTAAATGGTTTAGATCCAGAACAAATGAGTGAATGACAAAGGATGAAGACCTTCCTTGGATGTCATAGACACCTGGAATGCTGTTTCGATAGTGAACCTATGTACCTACAAACAGATCAAACATGAAAACACATCAAAGCTACCAGAAAATCATCTAATTATCCATGTTAGTGACTAAGGAATCTAACAACATGTACATGCAAAATAAAAACAACAGTAATGTGGGATGGAAATCATCTTTGCATTAAGATGTATGTAGAAGTTTACAACCGATCAAGCCTCAGTGTCAACATGCACCTCCATGAGACAAACACTTCATCCCCATAAGCTCCAACTTTGCTCTCTATGCCCTCCAATGGCTTGGGCCAAGTGGTCAATCCAACAACATAAAAATACCTCTATAGTTCTCCCCCTCAGCCATGGACATGAGCTTGTATTTATAAGGCTCAATGGATAGGAATGGTTGAGAGATTTGTGGATGAGGTGGCCTTTAAGATCCTATGATGGGGGATCTTGAGCTCAATTGACCCACAATGATAGGGATAAGGGAGGACATGAGGCTCATGACCTAGAAGCCTCGAGAAACTTCTCTTTTTCCCATTTTACCCAGGGTACCACTTTTATCCTCTTATGACAGAGTGGTTTAGATGAGAAATGCTTATGGACCAAAGGACACAGGCAGTGGCACCGCTTATGGCAAACAAGATGAAGGTGGTGCAAGCAAGCTACCACTCATGGTTCACAAAAAAAGCGTGGTGCTGCGTATTTTCATGTAGAATTGACAAACAACATGGGTTTCCACTCCAAGTGTTGGGATTAAGGGCAAGTATGTAAGTCAAAGGTCTTATCACATGGTGGTGACAGGATTTTGGTATAACAGAATTCCCCCCAAAGTATGAGTCTTAGAGGGATACAATAAATGAGAGCTTTGAGAGAACAAGTTGTTGCTTCGAGGTGAAAATGTCAGCTCGATCATAGCATGTCATCAATTAGGCATCTGTAGTACATCAATATTTTCAACTCATAGACACAAGTAACCAACTCATGGCTGCATACCAATACAAGGCAGATACATAGGAGGAATTAACAAGTAGGGCTACTAGAATAAAACATAGATCCATGTAATAGAGGACTCAAACTTGGACATAGATCTATTTCATACAGACACATATTTGAGCATAGACACGACCATACAAATGTGGATCCAATATAGATATACAAAACTCCATCGCAACCTGGCGAAAAGCAAAGAGCACTTTAAACAAATACCGAGGGTCTTCGTCTCGCCTTTCGCAAAGTACGATTCTATCCATGTTATTACAATGATTTGAAGTTGAACATGGTAGAAACCACTTGTTTACAGGGGCCAATTATGTGAACTGTTAACAAGTGCGAGGGAGATCACCATTGATGTCAATGATTCCCAAGGTACCCTAGTACAATCTATTGAGTGTGAATAGATGTCCTGATGTCGAACACCCAATCCATTCTATCGATCAAAGGTAAATTATGTGAACATATGTCAAGAGCGAGAGAACCTATCATTAAGGCATACAGATCTCAAGGTACTAAGTTTTTTTTTCTAAGACTATTTCCCGGATGATGAGCTGATGTCGACGGGGATAGTCTCGTTGAAGGAGGGCCATGATGAGTCCCACATCGACGTCATGAAACTAGGAACATAGTTCTGGAATGATGTGAATGTATTAACCATAGGATTGACTCAAAAGTACTGACACATAGACCATTTTGACTATAGAGAAAAGAATTCTTCAATTTCCCTTTGAACATCAGGCGGCACAACAAAAGACTTGGCAGCATGACCAAACGGGACAAATACACAATGCGACAGTGGACAATGATTTTTTTTTTTGGAAAGAATCAAATAAGCGGCATGACTCATGAAAGTGGATCATCATGAAGATTAGCTTAATACCCAATTGGCTGAAATGATATGCAGACAAGTGCCATGTTCAAAGGTAATGACAAACTACTGCCATTTTTTTTGCAAAAATGATTCCCTTCCCATTTCCCCCATGATGATTGATAAGTGCCTCTTTTTAGTTTTACAAGTTCAAAGAGGGTAACAAACACTCAGTATAGCTTGTCTGAAGACAAGTCCAAACTCATATGTTTTACGAACCTGAGAGAGGAGGGGTTCGTTCCCAAAAATAGGTCTCTCAATGTTGAATTTAATGAGTCCAATGAAAGAAAACCCGGTATCGTTCATGTTTAGAGAGTTTGAATGACCATGGAAGAAGACTCCAAAGGGTTATTTTTCATATGATTTATTCCCTAAGGCCCAAAAAAGTGTAAAATCATACCTTAGAGAACTCTTCCAGTCATGATTGGTTGGAGTGTTCCTTTTTTGTAAATAGTCCATCCGAATCGAAAAAGAGATAACCTACTATCGGAGAGATGACTCTTCAAATGCTTTAACGAGCATGAAGAAGACAAGATCGATCGACAATATTTTTGTATTTAAGGAGACCGAAAAGAGTTTAAAGAAGACTCCATTAGGTCTCTTTTCACTATGAGGGATTTTACGAGCCTAAAAAGAATCAGAAATGGACTCTAACCTTTGATACTGAGTTTAGAGAGCGTGACCAAAGTGTCTTAATAAACACTCAATGACTTTTTCCGTTTTATGGTAGTATGAAAAAGTCAAAAACAAACTCCCAATACTTTATTGCTACTGTTCTTCTATCCTGCAACGACTCAAAACAAGTGTTAAATTCCCTAATAACTAACATTAAGGGATTACGACAAATAAAATTCGACTAATAAAATATTTTAAATAAAAAACTATAGCATGTCAAACCCAAAAATGTGTATAAAATCCATGTAAATAGTGAAAAATCAAATCATTTTGCTATTTACCCATAGTGGAGAGCATTTGGAGCACTTTCCTAGTCAGATCTTCAGTTGCTAATATCGGTAGTTTTCACTGTCGGATTCAAGCGTCATCAATTCTAGGTAATAGTTCAAAACCTACTCTTCCTTTTCATAGTCTCAGTTTTGGTTTTGGATGGTATTTTGGGCTTGCATGGCAAGCCCTAAAACCATGGTAATGGGCACCATGCTTATCCCTTGTAGGATATGTGGTACCTCACTAGAACCACACCGAAAACAGAGCTCACAGGAGGTGCCACCGCCTGTTTTCAACGGTGCATAGGAAGTGCCGACCGTGAAGATTTAAAATTGTTAACACAAGAAAAACTAGATCATTTCTTTGGATTTAAATGATTAAGAATGATTCTAATAGGTGTTATGATTGTTTTTAGAAGGATCTTACTGATAAAAAATGGTGATATGGAAGGAAAGACAACATGATAATGATGACGCTTTCGTCGAAAGGAATGTGCGATGCATAGCCACATTACGAGATTGTGGACTCCTAAATTTTTTCTGGACTCCCAATATGGTATCACACGAGCTGTTGCTTAAGCATATACTCCAGATGTGGAACCCACAGCAACAACACTTTGAATTTGGGGCTCATATTCTGATAGTAGAGGTAGAGGATATCTACTTATTGACTAGACTTTTGAGATGGGGTTCCCCCATCTCACTGACAGGTTCCCGAGGAGGGTATATTACCACACAAGAGTTGATAAACCATCACTGTATTCCACGGAAGAGGACATCAGGGAAGAAAATCCCCATAAAGGCAGTGATGGACGGACCTCTACGGACTGTCTTGTTTACAATGCAAAGAGTGGCCAGAAGCTAGGGAGTGCACCAGGATTCTAGGGCACACATGCTATATGCCATAGAGGCCATGGCACCTATAGTATTCAACTAGGTGGAATCCCTACTTCTGATATTCAAGGATCAGCTGACTAAGTGTCGACAGGGGGAACTGAAGCAGTTCAGTTTTGGTTCCATTCTATCCTACTTATTCTTTGAGCAGGTACCACAGATGAGACCCCAGGTGGTCTTCACAAAGCTAAAAGCACGGGACCCCTGCATGCAGAGGTGGGTCTGGATTATGGCCTGTACTGGAGTGGGCAGGGGGAAGGTGAAGTTTTGTGACCCGATCTTCAGATGGCTCAGAGATCAGATCCTCATGGTGGAGAATTATGCTTATGCGGGTACAGACTTCAGCGGAGACCCTAACTTACCACTCCCACCTCGTGGACAGTGGGGTGATATTGATAAGAAGAAATAAACCCTAAAATGGAAATAATGTTTTTATGTTTTTAAATGTTTTATATTCTTTATGTTAAGTAATGAGACCTAAACATTTTCATGCAAACGTTGGAGTATCAGGACCTGGGGGAGCTTCCCCATTGGATAAATGAGCTAGGGCACGCTTTGTATCGCAGGGTGATGATGTGACTAGGGAGTTAAAGGAAAACCTGGAGAGTTTGACCTTAGACATACCTGAAAATTTCGTTGATGACCTCCCTCTAAGGTATCAAATACCTACAGTGGGAGTACCGGGTCGGTTTAGTAGACTGCTACGTAGAGTACCCCGGGCAGTTATGTGCTACCACAAGCATCACTAGATGGTGTATGCATGATGTATTTACTGAAAGCTGATAGC